>CM062809.1:899637011-900237011 GCA_031772625.1 Pinus tabuliformis | reverse complement strand
CACCCCTCTCACCACACGACCCAATTTCACTTTCACAATACATTGCATTGTCCTCATATCCTTTCCACTGTCACAGTGACCTTCAGTGAGGAAATTAGTTCGCAGGATGAAGAGGATGCTTAGACCCGCGGACCTGGACCAGAGAAAGGGAACAACAACAAGCAACAGAAGGCAGATAAGACGAAGAAGGATGGCCATGAACCAGAGAAAGGAAACAACAGTAAGCAGCAGAAGGCAGAGAAGACGCGCAAGGCTAGTCATGACAACATTCTACATGGCGAGGATATGGTTGGAGGCAAGCATGCAATCGAAGGCAGTGTGGGTGGCATGCAAGCAGTTGGTGGCATCCCGGGCGGCACGTCAGGCAAGCATGCAGTCGAGGACAGTTCAGTTGGCTCGCAAGCAGTCGAGGACAGTTCAGTTGGCTCGCAAGAAGTCGATGGCATCCCGCGCGACACGTCAGCAGAGGATGATGACTGGTATGAGTATGTGTGTCGCATTGTGGAGGAGCCTCCACCAGACGATACCTAGGGGGTCAAGTTGCCAGGTTTCGATTCGCTGCTCTCTTGTTGTTTCATGGGTTTGTTTCATGGGGTTTTTTCTTTACTATTTTTTCAAACCATGTGGCTCGTTTTGATTGGTTTTGATTTAGGACCCCTGTGTGGGCCTTTTAGGTTAAGAATTGAGACCCTTGCATGGGCATTTTACAATGGGTTCACTCGGACTGGTTTCCCCTCGGTGGGCAGTTGAGTTTTGTCTTCTTGATTAAATTTTGACATAACTCTATTCAGCACCGCAGAGGCCGAAGCCTCGCTGTATTCTTAATTTTGCTTTTAGCAATAGAATAATATTACTTAGAAAGAAAAAATTAGTTGGAGAAATTCAAGTTAGAAGTCTTTCTGAAGTCATGCAACAGTTATCCCTTAAATTAAGGAGATTATTCCTTCATTAAGGAGATAAGATTGAGTTATATTTGAGTTGTAATTAGTTAGTTTAGTTTACTTAGTTAAGTCTAATTAAATTAGTTCCAAATTGTTTGAGGAACTAATTGTGAGTTATCAGTCAGTTGAAATTCAAGGGATGCATCTAAGAAACCATTCTTTAAATTAGATGTCAAATTTGATCTTCCCATGTTCAACGGTAAAAGTAATGCAGAAAATCTTAATAACTGGATTAGGCATATTGAAATCTATTGCAGGATTCAGCAAATTGAAGAGGACGATGCAAAGATTCAGTTGGCCTCTCTTCTGCTAGGTAGCACTGCTCTCGTCTGGTGGGAGAGAAAATTGCGAAGCAGTAAGAGTGTGGGTAATCTTCTTTCCTCATGGCCTAGTTTCATTTATGCATTAAAGGAACAATTTTATCCCTTGGGTTATAAGCAAAAAGCCTTAATGGATTGGCAATACTTAAGGCAAGGCAGAGGTCAGGATGTTCAAAGCTTTACATAGGAGTTTAAAAAACAAGCAATTAATTTGGGCATTGCACTTGACTCACCTGAAGTAGTAACTAAGTATATGGGATCATTACATAGTTACATTAGATATTCATTATTATTGTTTGAACCAACTACTATTGACTCGGCCAATGTAAAGGCCATTCAACTTGAGAACAGGGGAAAAAATGGAAAAGATGATCATTTCAAGTAACCACCTTTCAAACCTCCAAATGGAAAAACCAAAGTGAACGGAAAGGGAAAGGAGAAAAAGATGGCATCAACCAAGAAAGATTAAGGAGAAAGGCCTTATTGCACCCACTGCAAAAAGGAAGGTCATGACGACGATCATTGTTAGAAATTGTACTCGGAAAAGAGACCAAAGAAGTATGGAGGAAAAAGCAAGCAGAAGACAGTGGTAACTGTGCAGCAAGACCTTCGATCTGATTCCAGAGATGAAGCATTGATCACAGTAGCAGGAAAAAAAGGTAATCTTACACCTCATGTTAATTCTGAATCACATGAAAGCACTAGTTCAATAGATGTGTCTCTTCCTAATGAACGAAAGAGAATTGAGTTATTTCATATTAGAGTTATCATAAATCATACAAAAGTGGGAACTCTATTTGATACCAAATCCCAAGAAAATTTAATTTTAGAATCCTTGGTAAAGAAGCTAGGCTTAGAAACCAAACCACATCCAAAAATTTACCCACTTTAATGGATACATGATAAAACAAAATTGAATGTAACTAAGCAGTGCAAGATTAAATTTGTGGTTGCTTCTAAGTTAGTGGATGACGTATAACTTGATGTCATACCATTGGATATCTGTGGCATGATGTTAGGGAGTCCATACCTATATGATAGAAAAGAAATCTTCTTCTGCCATGAAAACAAATACCAAATCACAAAAGATGGGGTAGAATATATTGTATGGGCTCATCAAACTAAAATCAATGCCAGCCTTGTAAGTGCAGGACAAATGAAGAGGTTGGTGAATTCTAGTAAGGGTTGCATGCTTATGGTTGTAAGGGGGAAAGATGCAGAATTATCTGATGCTTTCCATGGTTGTGATCATGTGCATAAAAAGGAATTATGTGAAGTAATTTCTAACTATGATGAGATATTTTAGGAACCAAGGGGATTACCTCTAAAGAGGGAAATCCAACATGAGATCCATTTGCAGCATGACGCTCAATTACAAAATATTGGCATGTATAGGATGTCGACTATTGAGATGGAGGAGATCAAAAAGTAGGTGCAGGAACTATTGAGCCAAAGGGTCATCAGATCGAGCACTTTCCATGTGACTCACCAATTATCTTAGTGCCAAAGAAATATGGCGCATGGAGGATGTGCATGGATTACCGAGCACTAAACAAAATCACGTTGACAAATCGTTACCCTCTCCCGTGCATTGATGATTTACTAGATCGGTTAAAGAATGCCATCTATTTCACCAAATTGGATTTGCGTAGTGGTTATCACTAGGTTCGAATCGCAGAGCAGGATGTGTGGGACCACCTTCAAGACCAAACATGGGTTGTTCGAATGGATGGTGATGTCATTCTACTTTGCAACGCTCCATTAACTTTCATGAGGGTCATGAATGATCTCTTTAGGACTTTCATTGATGAATTTGTTCTTGTATATCTAGATGATATTCTTGTCTTTAGTAAAAGTTGGAATGAACATGTATGCCATGTAAAGAAAGTGCTTGATGTATTGAAAAAAGAAAAAATCTATGTAAAATTGTCAAAGTGTGAGTTTGGGAAAACCTCTTTGGTTTACCTAGGTCATATTGTTGGTCATGGTTAGTTAAAAATTGATCCTTCTAAAGTTGAAGCAATTGTAAATTGGCCTAAGCCTACTAGTGTAACCGAGGTTCGCAACTTTTTTGGCGCAGTACAGTATTGGAGGAGATTTATTGTCAATTTCTCTATTAGTGTAGCACCTTTACACACATTGAAAAGTGTAAAGCAAGTCTTTCAATGGGGAGGAAAGTAGAAGAAGTCCTTCGAAGCATTGAAAGAAAATATCAACACTGCACCGGTCTTGGCCTTACCATATCTCCAACAACCATTCGAGATCGAGACAGACACTAGCGGATATGCCATGGGAGTTGTACTAATGCAACAAAAGATGTCGACATGTTACCATTCAGAGAAATTCTCTCAGGTTGTGATAAACTATCCCACTTATGACAAGGAGTTATATGCCTTGGTTCAGTGCGAAAAAGTGGAAACATTACCTAATCGGCAAGGAGACCATCATCCATACAAATCATCAACCTTTGCAGTATCTTCAGTCACAAACCAAGTTGCAGCAAGCTTGTCATTTCAGGTGGATGGGTTTTCTTCAACAGTTTCATCAGGTAATAAAGTATAAGAAGGGAACTAGTAACAAAGTGGTCGATATTCTATCTCGCCCTCCTATTTTTTGCTTCTGTTATTTTTCATAATGCTTCGTTATCTTTTGAAAGTTATGCTAAACAATATGCTAACGATGATGACTTTAAGGAGATTTATGCAAAACTAACCCATGGTTCACAGGTGGACAACTATCACTTGTAGGGGAAACTGTTGTATCACCTTGGAAAATTGTGCATACCCACAGGGGAAAGGGTACATGTAATTCGGGAGGCCCACACCTCCCTTGTGTCTGGTCATTTTGGTGTTGAAAAATCTTTGTGTCATGTACAAAGATTTTGTTTTTGGCCTCATATGAAGAACATTGTGAATTGCTATGTAAAGGAATGTGTGATGTGTTCTGTTTCAAATCCCTCTAATAGAAAACTTGGGCTCTACACACCACTCCCTATTCCGAGTTGTCCATGGGAAAGTGTGTCGATGGATTTTGTAGGAGGTTTGCCTTTGTCTAGAAAAAGTCACGACTATTTGTATGTCATCATTGACCATTTTAGTAAGAGGTGTATTTTAATGCCTTGTAAAAAGCAGATCACTGCAAAGCAGACTACTTATCTTTTCTTTCAGCATGTTTGGTGTTATCACTTATAACTAAAATTGATACATGTAACTTTCCATCCTAGCCCGATGACGAAGGTCAGTGTTAGTTTAATTTGGTTTTAATTTTTTCCCTTAGAATCTGGAGTTTTGATGAGTTTTTGAGTCAAGTTATTCTCAGCTCCTATTGGTCCCCCTCCATCTACCATTGTTTTATAGTCACCTGTTATCTTATGTCAGTCACCGTGTCTTTTTGTAATTTCGTAGCGAAATCATGATTAGGCAGTTTCGCAGCGCAATCATGATTAGGCAGTTTCACAGCGCAATCATGATTAGGCAGTTTCGCAGCGCAATCATGATTAGGCAGTTTCGCAGCGCATCATTCAAATTTAAAATTGACCGCGCTGCGAAATCATGGATTCGTACCTTTCGCAGCGAATCTTTCCCGAAATGTCAAGTCCGTTAGGTGAGTCATACGCCGTGTCTTCTCATGTTAGCTCCTGTACCTCTCTTACCACATTTTACCACTCATTGCCACTATCACCACCACTAGATCTGTTGATACGCACAAATTATCATTCCCAAGAAAGACAACCGTGCATAAACCTTAATGATGGCCGTAAGTCTTGCATGAGTGAGAAATCTGCAAGATTACATCTTGAAAGGTTTTAAACGGAAAAATTCAAAATTCAAGCTAGGCTGATAATCAAGAGAGGCTGAATTCAAATAGAAGCCGAATCACAATTCCAACTGGAGATGGTAGTCATTGTTTGTGAAGATCTGGAAGAATCAATGGAGAAAAAAGAGCACAGATCCGGTAAATGTCTAAGGACTGAACCTGAAGGCCTGGATATAATGCTGAGAAATGAAGAGGTGAAGAAAGCATTTAAAAAGGCCGGGTGCTGGAAGTTTTGCAAAAAGTTACAAGGAGGACACGCACAGGTAACTAAGGAATTTGCACTTAACTTCACAGGCTTGAATTCAAAGGTAGCCATGTTAGAATTGCAGGTTTCGCCAGAAGTGATATCTACTGTAACAGAGATCCCACGAGGAAAGGAGGAATGGTTTAAAAATTTCAAATTTGACATGAATCCTTGCAAGGAGTTTTTGAAGGATGATTATGTAAATGAAGATTTAAGTAAGGCAGTGCCCAGGAATTATGTCAAAGAATATTATGCTCACTTACTCACCTGCATACAGAAATATCTGACTTGTGAAGGAAGGTATAACAAGGTTTATTCTTACCATTTTAAACTCCTTTTGCATTTCACCGGAAAGGTCTCCATAGACTTACCTTTTTATCTGTTCCGTAGTTTGAGTAAGATGTGTGATAAGGTACAACTGAGGAAATAGGATTGTGAAACCTCTTTGTTTCATCATGGTTTGATTAAACTATTGGTTTTAGATGGGCTCCAAAAGATAGACAGAGATTGGAATTCATTCATTTTTATGGCTGGATTCAAAAGACAGACTGGCCTCACTCCACCACCTGCTAGAGATTTTACAATAGCTGAGCTCCAAACAGAAGCAAGAGCTAAAAGAGTTCCAAAGTCACAAGTAAGAAAACAGGTGAAGCCACTTATCATCCAAGATCAACCTCAACAATCAACTAAGGAAAAAACTCATGGTAAAAAGACTGTACCTGAAACAAGCACATCTGAAGTAGCCTCAAGGGTAAGAACAAGAAGTCAGATAAATAAGGAAAAAGGTAAAGCTATAGCAGTTGAAGAAAGTCCAGTGTCCAAGGCAAGTTTAAATGATTTATTACAGGCTATTGAATTCGAGCAGTCTCTACCAGTTCAAATCGAATTGATGCAGTCAGAACAAGAAAGCACCAAGAAATCCAAGGCCTCAAAAAGGCTTAGATTTGATGTGCCAGCTGAAGAGTTCATTTTTAAACCTAGAAGACCTATGACAAGGAGATTCCAGCAAGTACAGGAAGCACTGCCAAGAACAGAGGAAACAAGGGAAGAGACACAAAAAGACACAGGCAAAACAATCATTGCAGCTAAAGAAAATAATATAGCAGCCCTGAAGAGCCAATTGGAATCAGCTAAATATGAGATTGCCAAATTGAAGAAAGCCGCTAGAAAACATGCAGCCATACATGCAAAGTATTATAAAACTCTATGGGAAGGGAATGCTGCTGTAGAAGCTCAGCTGAATTCAGTGGTTGATGGCCATTCACAATTTCACACATGGACAGTACCAGCAATCAAAGAAGCCAAGTACATCAGAAGGATCAATATGCAACTGAGAGCTGGGAATAAGGCTATGAAGAAACAAATTGAAGATCTGAAGGCACAGTTAAGTCAGCTACCTGCTAAATGAGTTTTCATTTCAAGTAAGATTTTGTTTTAAAGTTTTGACAAATTTGCTTGATTTTATCTTTCTGAGGAAATATAAATCCCTATTCGACATGTGGAAAGTCTAAAGGAGTTTTTGGCAATCGAGTACTCGGCTAATAAAGGTCTCGGGTTAAAAGCAAGCTGTTTTAAATAACTCAGTAGTTTCGTAGCGCGCTACGAAACTGCTGAAGGTGATAATTTTAACGCAAATCAAGCAGTTTTGAATTATAAGCGGGAATTTTGAAAGGGAAACGTCTAAAAGGCATACAAGGCATCATCTGAAGCTATCAACAGTCAACCAGGTCAAGACAGGTGGAGAAAAGATATATTCAAAATCCAACTTTAAATTTTTGTCGTAAAGTGAGCAATTTACCACAGTTCAGGATATGTTAAACAGTTTACAAGAAACTTTTGCCTGCACACATGTACATGGGAAAAAGATTACAACGCATCAAGGACGTGGCAGACTTCTACATTTTGGGTGATTAAAAGATAAAGGACATGCTTCTTTGCATTCGAATATTTTGGGGAAAACTAAAGCCGAGAAGCAAGGATAGTCTCCTAATATTTCTGGGCAGTTAAGAAGATTCAGCATCCAAGGTCAACATGGAGCATTAAACACCCATATTAGCCAAACTGAAAGAAAACCAGATGTCAAAGAACGAGGAGAAGCCATCATGCATGTAATATGGAGTTAGAGTCATAGTTGATTTAGATCTCTAAAAAACTCCAGTCAACACCTTGTTGTATTTATTAGTTAGTTAAAGGGTTAATAGGTGTCATTAGAAGTAGTTTTTGAATTCCCCTCATGCTGGAGGAGGAATCTCGATCAGTTAGAATAAGAACTCTATATATAGCTGAAACAACAATGTAATCAAGGTTGGAAAATTTTATGATACAACTTGTATTTGGCTTATATAAAGACTCATTTTCAGTAATATAATTTTGACTTTACTTCTCAGGATTCATGAAGGATTTCTTATGTTCAGAATATGTGATCTTGTCCTTTCCATAATTTTTACAGTGGTATAGATGTATAATCACTCAGAATTCACTGAATGTGCTCTGATTTCCTGTATGCATTTATAAACTGTGGTCCCATATGAGTTATGTTCTGAATGTCTAAATGCTGAGTGCCCTGACTTCTATGTAAGGTTGAGTTCACTGTTATATTGAGGTATTGTTGACTCCATAAGCCCAATGGATAGTTGTTTAATGTATTTCCAACATTCATATCTTTCACAGTTGTTCTATAAGAGTTAGCCATCTTATCGTTAATCAAAATCATTAATCCTTTAAGAGAGAGCCCTCTCAGGTTGAGGAGGCTAAGCCTCAGCGTAAAGTAGGTCTGAAATAGTTACTTAGAGTCAACCTGACCAGCAGCCTATCAGGATCTGATTTTGAGATAACATTTGGGTCCATTTTGGGTTTCCCACATCGATTGTGTCAGATTGGGACTCTCTCTTTCTCGGAGGCTTTTAGACCAGCTTGTGGAAGATGATGGACACCAAGTTGAAAAGAAGCATGGCATTTCATCCACAGACTAATGGACAGACAAAGGTTGCCAACCGCACCATGGTACACTTGTTGCGAGGCTATTGTGGAAAACAACCTAAGTTGTGGGATGAGCATCTTCCATATGTGTAGCATTCCTACAATTGAGCAGTGCACTCATCTACGCATCATTCACCATTTGAGACATGTTTTGGATACCTGCCCAAAGATCCTTTTGATATGGTCTTTGGAAGGTAAGATGGCTCCAATGGACTTGATGAAAGGGACAAAGAACAACGGTTCATTCATCGGATCCAATTGATTCACCAAGCAGTATAGGAGCAGTTGGAGAAAAGTCAGGCTCAGTACAAGGCTCGACATGACAAACACCAAGTCGACCATCAATTTCAAGTGGGCGACAAAGTGTGGTTCCATATCAACAAGGATAGGATGAAGGGAGAAGGGAAGAAGTCGCGACCAATCTGGTATGCTCCATTCATCATCTTGGAGAAGATTGGAAACAATGCCTTTCGTCTCGATTTGCCAACATATATGAGAATGAACTCCATAGTGAATGTGGAAAACTTAAAGCTTTATGAGCCACCATTGATGATGGACACTGAAGAGGTGGGATCAGTTCCTACAGTTGATGATTTTTCACTGGAGTACCTCGATGATTTGCATGAAGATATCATCCTTGACAGAAGAACCAGGACTTCACGATGGGGAGATGTGGAATACCTTCAAGTTGGTTTCAAGGGGATGCACCCTAGCAAGGCAAAATGGCTAGAAAAAGAGAGAGTGAGGGAACAATTCCCTCACTTTCCAATTGACTGATAAAGATTTTTGCGGACCAAAAGCTCCTCAATGGGGAGGATTGATCCAGGTGGATCTCCAGACACTAGTGGCATGGAAAAGGCCCAAAATTTAAAGTGGCAGAAATTTGATTAACTTGACATTAGATCGAAGTTCTCATCGCCCTGATTCCAACAGTGCGAACAACACTCAAATCTGAGTCCGTATGAAGAAGATAGAAGCAATCAAAGTTGTGGGTTGACTTACCCATGTGGCAGGCTTAAGGAGGGCACAATTTGGCAAGAATGCAACCAGTTTTCTGGGTGAATTTGTGGGTCCGTTAATTTTTCTTCTACCGCCTAAGGTTTTGGAAAAACCAAAAAAGGGTTGGTGGTTATTTATTTTCCAAAACCGAAAAAGGGTTGGTGGTTATTTATTTAAAAATAAATAAATAAGTATTAAAAAAAATGGGGTGGGCAGCCATGACCCTCCTGCCCTTGGAACCACCACACAAAATAAATATTAAAAATAGTGGGGCGGGCGGCCATGACCCCACTGCCCCCAGTACCCAGTGGAACCGCCTAACAAAAAAATGTCAAAGTGGGGTGGGTGGCCATGATCCATCCACCCTGGAGCCCACACGTAATAGCCATAATATATGGTGAGGCGCAGGTAGTCAACCTCGCCGCCCCTCCACCTCACCATGATAAGCAACCAACGACAGGAAATGGGGGTGGGCCACCCAAAATAGTGGACCCTCCACCCCAACATTAACCCAACAAAATAATACGTAGGTTAATTCGGGAGGGGCAAGATTTGATCCTCTGACCCCTCCTCAACGAATTTCTAAAGTTTCCGTTGCGCTAAACCACCTTCTTGTTTAATCTGCCCATCAAAAATTATTTAAACCTTTTTTCGTAGTTCACCAATGGGGGGAATGTGCACGCAGTTCGAGGCAGATAAATTACATGTGGTGGAACTATGAGCAAGGATGTGATAGGGGGCGAAACCTTCCTTGAGCACATTTTCCAGGGGGTCAGTTTTGGTCTAGTGTCAAAATTGGGCAAGTTTTATATAGATTTTGCACTTCTCGGCAATAGGAAATTAATTGTGATGCTAGTTTTTGCAACATAACTCTCCATTTTTCGGACATTTTCTAGAGTAGAGGTATAAGACTCCCTTTTTGTAAATGTTGATTTTACTCTTCTTTCTCATGCCACTTAATGAATGAAGACCTCCCCATTGATTGAGCAGGGCCAGGAGACGTAGTCCAAATTGGACGAACTTTATTATCAAGTCTTTTGTCTTCTTTCATGCTTTTATGTGTTTCTCCTCTTCTCTCTTGTGCACAATCAATTTCTATGTTTAAGCTGCAATTTATCCATGTAATTATTTAATACATCTATAAGAAAAAGATCTTGGATTACTTCAGACATGATCAAAGTTCTAAATTCAAAAACCAGGGCCGAGTTGGAACAAATTGAAATTATGGATAGAACAGAAACCATCCTGGAAATCAAGAAGGTGTTGCAAAAAAAGGACTTGATGACTGAGTTAGAAACTAAGTGTCAAACCTTGAAGACTTTTGTCCTAAAATTTAATTTTAAGTTTAATTTACTTAATCAGAGAGGACTGCTAGTATTAGTGGCCCCAAATGAGAGGTTGATCAATTTAGAAAAATATTGCCAGAAGCTTTATACTATAGCAACTGATAAATCAAACTTTGCAGGTATAGAGGGGCATATTACAGGGAAACAAGCATTAGAAGCTTTAGATTTTTATTTGACTACTAAGCATGAAATTAAACATATTTTTGTAAATAAGCCCACTTTTGAGAAGTATACCGAGGTTGATGAAGTTTACAGGAAATTGGTATATCTTTCTATACCAAGTGAAGACCGATGGCATCACTTGTGTGAAGTTATTGAGTAACTTTCATCAATTGAACTGAAGGACAGTTGGGAAACACTTTTTCGGGACTACATCATCAACAAATTCCTAAAGAATAGTGGAAACACTTAGCGGTTTTGAAATTCCTATAGTTTTGTACTATTTTTGTATTTTTGTTTTGAAAATATCTAGAAGAAATTTTGTGTAAATAACTCCTCCAAGTTGTTAGGGTTGAACCCTTGGATGAGATTTGATAACATAATTGTAACCGAGCTGGAGATTTTCCAAGTTAATGTAAGGATTCTGAATTTTCCTTCTGTAGTTTTCTCTCGTTGTAAGTTTTTCATATGTGCTTATTTCATTATGCATTGGTTCATATATTTAAGTCTTTATGCAGATATCTAGGTAATATCATACTGAGTAACAGTCAATCTTAAATCCTCTGTGAAGTTATCAGCAATAACTAGGGACTAGCTTATAAGACTATATGTTATTATAAAATCCCCTATATCAATTAATTGTCACACAAATATGCATTCGTTTAAATATATTTTATTCTATAGGAAACATTGTTTGCCTATGTTCTTTACTTATAACCAATCAAATATTATTTCTGAATATTTAGCAAGTTATACTTCATCAATATCCTACTATTCATTCACTTTGAATCAATTAACTATAGCTAGACAAATAACAACCATTTCATCTAGCTTAGTAATTGTTAAGGATCAAGCACCTGTTTTCAATAATTCATATCGTTGGTCATCTATAAAATTTAAAACCAACAAAACATTTTAGATTCTCTTGCATGACTCACTCACCTAGAGTCATCTTAGAGGACAACATCAGACTGGCGTTGTTGTAGGGGAGCGAAAATTGAACTATTTTCCCTGGGACAATGATTAAAAACGTTTTCTTTAAGGTGATTAAAGAATTTATAGGTTAAAAAATCATTCAACTAGTGACTCCACTAAACCAAAATGGCTCCTTCAAAACATACCAAATATCAATCTAACTCTCAAATTATATCTCATTTATCTGATCCAGAGATATTGGTGAGAGATGCCTCATTTAGAAGGAGACTTGAAGATTCTGCTTCTTCTTCTGTACCATTATATCCTTAATATATTCCAACTTCTAATCCCTTTAGCTCTGTTCCATCCCAATTAGATTTGGCTGATCTATCATCAAGGGTTTTAGAACCTTTATCTAAAGGAGTTGATTTTTAGTCAACTCTCTTAGTCCAATCTTTGGAATCATACAAAATTCCTGAAATATTTTCATATTCCCCCAAGTCAGATGAAGAACTAGAAGTACATTTACCGGAGCTAAAACCAACTGATTTTATCTTCCCCGATCATTATACATTCCCATGCACTTCTACTCAACTGAAAAAACCTTCTCTGTACATTCAAATCCATTGTTTGAAAGTAAAGAGCAAGTTGAAACAGAGGTTCATAAGTTAGTAATTAAAACACCTTTGAAAGCTTTTAGGAATCCTCCACTTTCCCATTCTCCTCCTCCCACTTTTACACCTCCATCTTCACCCACTTCACCACCTTCCTCTTCATCCTCCACTACATCATCTCCAACCTCTTCTACTGAATCATCTTCTTATTCATCTTTAGATATGCCCTTTCAACTTATAATTCAAGCTAGATATGATGCCCTACATCTTCCCAACCACCTAAACAATTTCCCTGATGGGTATTTGAAACACCTGCCCAGGTTTAATGGTGAAAGTGACCTCTTTGCAGAAGATCATCTAGTTGCATTCCCGGATTTGGATATAATATGAATATAGAGCATGGGGATGTATATATGTGTTTATTTGTTCAATATTTAGAGGGAAATGTTAAGATATGGTTTAGGAAACTGAGAGCTGATTCAATTCAGTCCTGGAATGATTTAACTACTATATTCAAGAATCAGTGGGGTATCAAAAATGATCCATTTTACTACCTTACTGAGTTTGAAGAGCTTAAAAGGAACCATGGAGAACCTGTGGCAGATTTCATTAAACGATTCAAAAAACTCTACCAAAAAATACCTCCTAATTGTAAACCTCCAGTTGCAACAACAAAAGTTAGGTTTTCCAAATCCTTTGAGGATGAATTTGTAGTCATGTTGAGGGATAGGCCATATCCTACCCTTTAGGATATGCAAACTAACGCTATATTAGTTGAGGCTAACCGATAAGCTTCATCTAAACTCAAAGACAAGGCTGAAAAGGCTGAAAGAAAAATGGAGGGCAAGGAGGAAGGATCTTCCTAAAAGATCAAAACCGATGATGAGAAAATAGATGAGATAACATCATTACTTAGAAACCTATCTAATAGGATTTCTAATATTGAAACTCAGCCTAGAACCATACAACAAACTATTGTTAGACCACAGACTCAGTTTAGAAGAGCCCCTCAAACTCAAATTTTACAGAGACCTAACACTGATCAACAGATCCAACCTCCTCTGATGATTGATGACCAACAACCAGATGATATTGGTCCTCTAATTTCCAAAGATATAAATAATTTTGATTCTTCATCTGTACATAATGCTATTGTTTCTCACCCTTCAAATCAGTCTTCCCAAAATCAAGAAGACAATCAAATTTCTAAATACCAGACCTCCTCTGAATTCCTAATTGGAGAATTAAATCAAAGATATGATCTTAGACCTAGGCCAGGGCCTGGTAGACCTCCAAAAATTCCCACTCTAAATGAACCTCAGATAAAACCTGTTGAAACCCAAACAACTATCATTCAACCACTGGATCAAATAGGTGAAACAAGTCAAATTGGTAAAACCGTTTTGAAAACCTTCAATGTTGAAAGAGAGCTGGAAAGTGTTGAAATACCAATTCCCCTAGTTGAACTGTTAAAGAATGCAGGGTATAAGAACCAAGTTTCAAAATGGATTCAGTCATCAAGTGTTGATTCTAAAGGGGATGTGATAAGCCTGCACGAAGAAAAACCCTCAGTAGCTTTTGGTCCTACCTCTGACATGATAGATGAGAATGTACCACCATTTTATGTGACTTTGAAAATTCATGATTTCCTATTATATAACTATATGCTATATTTTGGGGCTTCCCATAATCTAATGCCTAAAGTGATCATGGATCAATTGCAATTAGAAGTCACTAGAACTTACCATGATCTTTACACTTTTGACTCCAAGAAAGTTCCTTGTCTTGGACTCATGAAAGACTTGGTGGTTACCTTAGCACAGATCCCTATCAAAAGTGTGGTTTTAGACATATTAGTCACTGACATTCCTCCAAAATTTGGCATGATGCTATCAAGATCTTGTTGTGCTAAACTATGCGGAAGCCTACAAATGGATATGTCTTATGCCAATATTCCAGTTTATGGGGCTGAGCATCTGAGGCTATATAGAGAAGTTAGATTTATGAACAATGTTTGTAGAGATGATCAAGCTACGAATCATTCTATTTATGTTGTTGACCAAGACTTCGCTGTTTTGAACTATTCGTAACTAATTTACAAAATACTCAACATACTATTGAAGATATTATTGATTAACCTAAAACTGTTGAAAATGATATTTGGAAATTGTACTTTGATGGTTCTTTCTCAAAGGAAGGTGCAGGAGCTAGAATTGTATTAACTTAACCAGATAAAGAAAATATTACCCAATCATAAAAACTTGAATCTGATGTAACTAATAATGTAACAAAGTATGAAGCTTTTATGCTAGGATTGGAGTTAGTAAGAAGTCTTAAGGGGTAGAACTTAAGTGTATACAGTGATTCTAAACTTATTGTCCAACAAGTTAGGAATCAGTGTCAAACTACGCACCCCAGATTAATAGCTTATAGGAATGAAGTTTGGGATTCAATTGAAAAATTCTTTTCAACATTCAATATTACTACTATTCCTAGAGGTCAAAATATGCATGCAAATTCCTTTGCTATCTCTGCAAGTTCCTTTAAAATACATGATAAAATTCTTATCCAATATAAAATTCAAGTAAAGTATAGACCATCTATTCCTGAAAATCTTAAGCACTAGAAAATATTTAATGATGACGAGCAATTAAAATCCTTTTTGCAAGTCATTGATGAATTCCCAAATATGCAAGTTGAGGAAGAACAACTTGATAATCTTGAAATTGACAATGAAAATCAAACACCACAATTTGATCCTAAAATTTCTGATCATAGCATTATCCAATTTTATTCCAAAATGGTTAATCCCTCTTGAGAAGCTCTTGTATCATAATGATTTCCCCAAAAATCCACTATTTGATTCACATGAGGAAAATATTGAAATTTATAACATTGAAAGTTCTGAAGAGATCAAAAACGTTAAATTTTCCACATCTATGTCATTGGAAGCCAAAGACAAAGATTTATCCCTCCTTAAATCCAAAAAAGATTTTTTTCCTCGTCTTATAATGAATTGAAAACATATAATACATCTCTTATTGAATACAAAATTCCATTAAAATGAGAGGCAAAACCTTTCAAACAAAAATTGAGGAGAATTAATCCTATCCTTCTTCCTATAATTGAAAAAGAACTAAAGAAGCTATTGGATGCTAAAATAATACTTCCATTAATATATTTTAGGAATTTGAATAAATCTTCCTTGAAGGACAATTACCCATTACATAAGATGGATCAATTACTTCAGAAAGTTTTAGGAGCCCAAAGAATCTCCATCTTAGATGGTTTTTCAAGATATAAACAGATTATGGTTAGTCCAGAGGATAGAGAAAAAACTGCATTTACAATTCGATGGGCACATTAATGTATGCCCGGATGCCTTTTGGAGTAACTAACGCTGGAGCCACATTTCAACATGCTATGGACCTAGCATTTGTAGGTAAGACCAACATATTTGTTGTTATTTATTTAGGTGATTTAACTATTTTTTCCAATTCTGATGAAAATAATATGAAGAATTTGAGAAAGGCTTTTGACAGGTGCAGAAAATTTGGGATTTCCCTTAATCTCAAAAAGTCTTTGTTTGCACTCCAAGAAGGAAAACTGCTCAGATACATGATTTCTAAAGTAGTAGTCATTGATCGTAAAAGAGTCTCAACAATTCAAGCACTCATATTACCAAGGAAAAAAAAGGAAGTTCAAGCTTTCCTTGGCAAAACTAATTTTTTTAAGAAAATTTATCCTTAACTATGCTGAAATAGTTATGGACATAACTGATATGCTGAAAAAAACCATGAAGTCAAATGGATTGTTCTGGCTAGATATGAATTTGATCAAATTAAAAAGGCCATTGTAGAAGCCCTTGTCTTAACTAGTCCAGATTACTCTAAACATTTTAGTGTCTTTTATTTTGCTTCTGAAACTACCGTAGTTGCTATTCGTTTGCAAAAGAATAAAGATGGATATGACCAACCCTTTGCCTTTTTTAGCAAGGTTATGAGATATATTGAGCTAAAGTATGACATCATTGAAAAACAAGCCTATTCTTTAGTTGAAGCTCAGAAATCCTTTAGAGTCTATCTCCTCCACTCTTCTATCATTGCCTATGTACCTAATAGTGTCGTCAAAATTATCTAATTCAGCCTGACATTGATGGAAGGAGAGGGGGATGGATAACTAAAATTTTATAGTATAATCTCATCATCAGGACTAACAAAATGGTAAAAGGTCAAGGCCTGACCAAGCTCCTTGCTGAATCCAATTGCAAGATATTAGGAATAAATTATGTTTTTGACATCCCAGATGAGAAGAATACACAAGAACCTTCTGCAACCCCCACACATGAGAATCCATAAGAACCTTCTCAGAGCCCAAATGAGAAGAATCCACAAGAACCTTCTACATTAGATCAGTCAATTCTAATTCACATTTGTATAATTTTTCTACAAATCAAATAGCTCTGATACCATGTAGAAATTTCACCTATAGATCAAATTGATATATGCAATGTCCTAAAGCATAATACTTGATCTAGTTCTACAAAACATTAAGTGGAAGAAAAATTGATGTCATGAGCATCATCAAGCAAAAACACATATAACTGATCAAGAGAAATAATCACACATAACACAAGATATATCACTGGGGAAAGCACCAGCATAAAACCCCAACACTATATTATAAATCAAGTGGAAATACTCTTCTGTCTACAAAAAATATCAGCTCAAGGGCTATCCTGTACTTCCTACAATCAAAAGATGAAATTCATGGACTACCTAGGCCTCAATATATAGGCTGAAAATTTGCCTAATCATACCTGCTGTCACCTCAGGTCCAACTACGTAGTCATAGAAGAAAATAGATTCCTTCCTCATGCAAGGAATACTTACTAGAAATATCCTAGCATCTAATAGTACACTGTCCCTCATCTGATCTCAACTGGGTCTTTGTCTAAACTGCCATGCATCAGTTATTCATGAGAGAATACTCAGTTATCTGAAAATAATAGTTGTCACATGCATGCAAGCATTAACAAACTATATTTCATTATTTTAATAACTTGTTAAAATAATCTAAATGGACTTGACTAAGTTAAACTAAGTCAACTGATCCTCTCAATATAGAACTGAACCTTATCTCCTTTAATCAAGGGATAAAGTCCCAAATCAAGAGAGAAAATAATTGCATGATCTCACAAAGACTTCAAGTTTAATTTTCCATAACTAATTAACTCATGGAGATTAATTAATTAATATTTTAAACTGTTGGTAAGACCAAATTCGTTTTTACTTCCTATAGTTAGACCAGGGACTGCTAAAAATAGGGAGGGACCCAGAAATGCTATTTTTAGAACTTTCTATTTTTAGCAGTTTCACCTCTCACCCAAGGTGGCCAATGACCTCACTGGCCAAACTGATATTTTTAGACGTGCTATTTTTAAGAGTCCTATTTTTATCACATTCTAAATTTATCATTTCTTGTTGCACACTTTTCAACACTCCCTCTCAACAAGAAAGGGATTATCAGCAACCTCAATCCTATCTTTGTGGAACTCAAACTTGCCTTTTGACAATGCCTTTGTCAAAATATCTGCATCCTGTTCCTCGGTCGAAATGTACTGCAACATCATGATCCTCTTGACCACACAATCCCGTAGATGATGATAGCGGATATCTATATGCTTGGACCTGTCATGAAACACTGGATTCTCAGAGAGTTTAATGCAACTCTGATTATCACAATATATCACTGTAGGATCCATCATCTAACCAAACAATCCCACTAGAATCTTCCGCATCCAGATGGCCTCACATGCAACCTAACTAGCTGCCATGTACTCTTCCTCCGCTGTGCTAAGTGCAACTGATCTCTGTTTCCTGCTATACCAAGAAACCGCAGCTGACCCAAGGTTGAAGATTCCTCCAGAAGTGCTCTTCTTTTCTGATGGACTACCTGCCCAATCTGCATCCGTGAAGCCTTGGAGCTTCACTCCCTTTGTCCACCTGTACCATAATCCATACTGTGTAGTGCCTCTGAGATATCTCAGCACATGCTTTGCCGCCTTCCAAAATAACTTGGTTGGTTGAACCATAGCTTGACTCAACTGGTTCACTGCAAAGCACAAAAATCCAGTCGTGTGTTTACCAAATACATGAGTGAACCCACCAGCTGCCTATAAACAATAGCAGCTACTACCTCACTTGAAGTAGCATCCTCCTTTCTCCAGTTTCCTGCTAGAGGAGTGTCCATGGGCTTGCACATCTCCATGTGGAAGTGCCTGAGTATCTCATTGGAATATTTGCCTTGAGACACAAATACATCCCCATCTCTCTGCCACACCTCCATGCCTAGAAAGTAGTGCATGAAGCCCATGTCCTTCATCTCAAACTCTCTTGCAAGGTCCTCCTTGCAAGACTTGATCAACTGATCATCACCTGTAAAAATCAGATCATCGACATAAAGTACAATAATCAATAGCTTACCTTCTACAATGATGTGGTAGAGGTTCGCATCTGCTTCACTCTTGGTGAAGTCCAACCCGGTGAAATAACTTTCGATCCTGGTATACCAAGCACGAGGTGCTTGCTTCAGCCCATACAATGCTTGCTTGAGCTGACACACATGTGACTCATGATCGAAGGTCTCAAATTCCTCTAGCTTCTCTATGTATACCTCTTCCTTAATCTCCCCATTGAGGAATGTTGTCTTAACATCCATCTAATGGATCTTCCAACCCATTTGTGATGATAGTGCTAGAATCGATCTAATCAATGAGTACCTTGCAACAGGAGCAAAGGTCTCATCATAGACAATCCCCTCAACCTGTGAGAAACCATGGGCAACAAACCTTTCCTTGTGTTTCTCAATACTACCATCAGCTGCCTGCTTTACCTTGTAAATCCATCAGGAAGTAACCACTGACTTGTTCCCTAGTCTAGGAACAACATCCCACACATTGTTCTGCATGATAGAATCACACTCCTATACCATCGCATCAACCCAAATTAGCTGCTGCACTGCCTTCTCAAAAGAAGAATGCTCGTTTGTTACAAATTCCCCAACCAGGGCCATGTAGCCAGTGTATCTCTCGGGAGATATCCTCTGTCTGCACTGAGAGGATGGCTGCCCCACATTCTATCTCGTATCCTGCATCAATATGTTAGCTTCTCGTGAGCGTTTCCGCCCATCTCTGGAAGACTCTCTAGCAATGGTGATCTCCACTACTGGAATCTCTGCATGCAGTTGATCCGCATCATTAAGAGGCTCCTCCTCCTTAGGAACTAATAGTTGCTCATCATCACCATGCGACTTGAGCTCCCTCTCAAGTGACACTCGCATGACTCGCTGCTCATCGAACTTTAGATCCTTGCGCACTACAGCCCTCTGACTGGTAGGCAGAAACACACGATTGTTGTGAGGTGTATCCATGTACCCCCAAAGTATTCCCAACTCAGCTGTTGGGTCTAGCTTCCTTCGAGCATCTTTGGTCACATGACAGAAGATTGGTGATCCAAATATGCGGAAGTGACTGACATCTGGTCTCTTCCCTGAAAAAGCCTCCATAGGTGTCTTCATCCCCAAAATACGATGAGGAATTTTGTTATGAAGATATACTGCTATATTGCATGCCTTAGCCCACAGATGAAGTGGTAGGCCTTGGTCATGCAACATCGATCGAGTTGCACCCACAATAGATATGTTCTTCCTTTCGGCCACCCCATTTTGTTGTGGGTTATGAGGTGCCGTGAGTTCTCGTTTAATTCCTTCTGAAGCACAGAAGTCCTTAAACTGCTGGAAAATATACTCTCCCCATTATCACTCCGCAAGGCCTTTATCTTCCTCCCTAATTCTTTCTCTGCCAAAGCTTTGAACTCAGAAAACTTCAAGAAGGTTTGATCCTTCTTTTGCATAAAGTAGATCCAACTTCTACGAGAAAAATCATCAACAAAAATAACATAATAACTTTGCTTCGCGATGGAGTCTTGAATGAACTTGCTCTAGAACTGCTCCTGCTCTACCATCCCGATCATGAAAGGAAGATTTTGCATACTTACCCAAAGTACAACCTTTGCATGTGCTCGTTTGCTCCAGCTTGCACTTGGGTAATCCGGTAGAAATCTACTGCATGATCTTCAAGGCCCCATGATGCAAGTGGCCCAGTCTCCTATGCCATAACTCACCAATATCTTGGCCATGCATCACCTCTGCTTTGCTACTCAAAGCAGCACAGTCTTCTACCTATAACTTATAGAGATTCTTAACTCGAATCCCTATCTGTTTGGTCTGTCCAGTGCCGATATGCCTTAGGAAAACCTTTCCCAAACTAAAGACTACTTCATAGCCTTTATCCTCAAGCATAGTAATAGACACAAGATTATTTTTCAGCCCTGGTATATACATAACATTAGAAAGAGAGAGGGGAGAGCCATGCTCCCTCTGAAACACAATTGTACCTGAACTTGAGGCACGATACTTTCCATCATCACCCATCTCGATCCTTATATGGAGTTCCTTCTCCTCCAAAGTGCTAAAAATAGTCTTGTCACCTGACATGTGGAAAGAAGCTTGACTATCCAAGTACCAAACACATCCCATGTTGGATGAAACCATGCATGCAATAAGTGAGAAATCCATCTAAAATTGTGAAGCTAATGCATCACCATCAGATTCCTTGGAGGAACCCTTCTTGGACTTCTTCTTTGGGCAACGAGTAGCATAGTGACCCAACTCATGACAATGAAAGCTTCTCACTTTCGACTTGTCAAACTTCTTCCCTCCTTAAGAAGACTTGGATTGGGATGACTTTCCTTTCCCCTTCTCAACTTTAGATGCTAAAGCCAAGTTCTCTTCCTCATCATGATTTGATGAAGAAGTTCCATCTCTGGTGTTCCGTCTGATCTCCTCCTGCATCAAATACAACCATAGTCATTCCCAATCTAGCAGTTTGTCCCTTCCATTAACTGAGTCCTGGTAACTATGCCAGCTCTTAGCAGGCCAAGAAGTGCTAGACTCACCATATCATCATCAGTGGTAGTGATCCCTATGCTTGCAAGCTCATCTCTGCAGTTGGTGAGCTTGTGCAGGAATGTAGTGATCGTATCGCCCTTCTCACACTTGATCTTTCGAAGCTTATCTTTTGGTGCCAGCTTCCTCTGATCACTACTATTTTGATATAGATCTTTCAATGCTTTCTACATTGAAAACGGAGTCTCCTTCCCATGGAGGTTCGAGACTATGTGATCTCGAACTCCCTCCAGGATCTCCTAGCTCTATCCACATTCTTCTTCCAATCTGCAACCTAATTAGCATCAGTAGGCTTAGGGACATCTTGATCAATGTAGTCGTTAATGCCATTATCTTCCAATACTGCTTCCATGTGATCCTTCCAAGTTATATAGTTTGATCTGCCATCAAGGGCATACTCAAGCCTCAAACCAGTGAAGGCCATTTGGATGAAATCTGAACTGTGATGAGAACTAGATATCTATATCCCAAATAATAAACTTCAAATTCCTTTCTCTTGCTTGTATACTATTCCTTGCTTGATTACCTGTGCTCCGATACCATGTAGAATTTTTCTACAAATCAGATAGCTTTGATACCATGTAGAAATTTCACCTATAGATCAAACTGATATATGCAACATCCTAAAGCATAATACTTGATCTAGTTCTACAAAACGTTAAGCGGAAGCAAAATCGATTTCATGAGCATCATCAAGCATAAACACATATAACTAATCAAGAGAAATAATCACACATAACACAAGATATATCACTGGGGAAAGCACCAGCATAAAACCCCAACATTTTATTATCAATCAAGTGGAAATCCTCTTCTGTCTACAAAAAATATCAGCTCAAGAGCTATCCTGTACTTCCTGCAATGAAAAGATGAAAATCATGGACTACCTAGGCCTCAATATATAGGCTAAAAATTGGCCTAATCATATCTCTGATCTCAACTGGGTCTTTGTCTAAACTTCCATGCAGCAGTTATTCATGAGAGAATACTCAGTTATCTGAAAATAATAGTTGTCACATGCATGCAAGCATTAACAAACTATATTTCATTATTTTAACAACTTGTTAAAATAATCTAACTGGACTTGACTAAGTTAAACTAAGTCAACTGATCCTCTCAATATAGAACTGAACCTTATCTCCTTTAATCAAGGGATAAATTCCCAAATCAAGAGAGAAAATAATTGCATGATCTCACAAAGACTTCAAGTTTAATTTTCCATAACTAATTAACTCATGGAGATTAATTAATTAATATTTTAAACTACTTGTAAGACAAAATTCGTTTCTACTTCCTATAGTTAGACCAGGGACTGCTAAAAATAGGAAGGGACCCAGAAATTCTATTTTAGAACTTTCTATTTTTAACAGTTTTACCTCTCACCCAAGGTGGCCAATGACCTCACTAGACAAACTGCTATTTTTAGACATGCTATTTTTAGGAGTCTATGTTTAGCACATTCTAAATTTATCATTTCTTGTTGCACACTTTTCAACAACATTGATGGAATTTTTTTGTTATCAGATTGGTACTTTGACATTGTGAACTTTCTTAGAGAATTTGAATGTCTGGCTGAATTTAGCAAAAATCAATATAAAACACTGAATTTGAAAGATGTAAATTACTATATTGTGAATGAAAATTTGTAGTGGAAGGATCCTCTTAACATCCTTTTACTTTGCCTAATAGAGAATGAGACAGAAGGGATCATTGATGAATTTCATACAGGCATATGTGGAGGACACTATGCTTGGAGGGCCATACAATATCTTAAGGGCAGGGTTTTATTGGCCTACTCTATCTGCACAAGTCGGAGCAAAGGTTAGGAGATGTACACAGTGTCAAATGTTTGTTGGAAAGCAGAGATTAGCAACTCTTCCATTAGTTCCAGTCTTAGTCCAAGCACCATTCACTCAATGGGGATTGGATTTCAATGGGGAAATTCATCCTCCATCAAACAATCAATACAAATGGATATTGACTACTGCAAACTACTTTACCAAGTGGGTAGAAGCCATTCTAGTCAGAAAAGCAACTAATGTTGTTCTTATCAAGTTTATTGAAGAATATATATTGTGTAGATTTTGATTCCACTAGCAAATAGTGACAGACAATGCACAAACATTCAATAGTACTAAGATGATTGAGTTCTGTCAGAAATATCAGATCTTGTTGGATCATTCTACACCATACTATCCACAGGGAAATGGATTGGCAGAGTCCTCAAATAAAAGTTTGGTTATAGTAATAAAGAAAATATTGGAGGGTCATAAAAGGAGTTGGGATAGTCATCTCATTTATGCACTTTGGGTCAAGAGGATTTCACCCAAAATATCAATAGGTAAATCCCCTTTTCATCTTGTTTATGGAAAATAAGTTATATTTCTCACACATTTAACTTTTCCTGTTATGAAGTTTTTGCAAGAGTCAATTGGAGAGCCTGATGACTTCTCTCGAAGAATAAATCAGATGATAGAATTGAATGAGGATAGAGATGAAATACATTACAAGCTTAAGAATTAGGAGAGTAAAATGAAAATATTGTTTTATAGGAAAGCTAGGGAAAGATATTTCAGGAAAGGTGATCTGCTACTGAGATGGGATGCTAGGAGAGAAGGCCAAGGCAAACATGGAAAGTTTGACAACCTTTGGTTGGGACCATTTAGTATTCTTGAGGTCAAGGGTAATAACATTAATTCTGCAAAATTTGGAGGGAGAGTATTCCTCGTTTCCTGTCAATGGGAAGTACTTAAAGCACTACATTTAGCATTGAGAGGTTTCCATTCATTCGTCATTGTATTTTACTGGAGAGTTTTATTTTACATGTGGTAGTGTGTATTTATTTCAACAAAAGACCCTGTTAGCGCGAAGAGAAGGCACATGGATCTATAAGTTCTCTGCATCCTACAAGAGGAAGTAGTCCCCAGTTGGAGCCGATGTTGTAACATGCTTTATATTTGATAAGTTAGTTTTTATTTATAAAAGAGGGTACGAAAATATAAAGAAAAAATGGAAATATGAAAAAAAGAAAGAAAGAGATGAAATAAAAACCCATCAAAATAAAATATTTTTTTTTTGATAAGTGTGCTTATTTAAATGTCACTTCATGAAATAAATTCCAATTGTAATAAATAAAGGTCTGTGTGCAACTTGTTTTTATGCCACAATCTTTTCCTCTGATCTTGATCAAACTATCTAATCTTGATCAGATCATTTAAATTTTTGTATTAGATTAGATAATAAGTTCAACCAAATAGTTTAATCTTGGTTGAACATTAGAATTTAGGATATATTAGGATAAATAAAGGCCTAATATGCTCAAAATTTGGCCTAAGTTATACTAGATTAGGTTTAGATTAGTCAAATAGTTAAAAAGGGTAACTAGTCTAAGCACGCTCAAATTAGATTAATTTGTAATTAGCGCTTAATTACCTTTTTAAAGGATGATTAATTATTTTGTAGTAATTATTTATATTTCTTTTTAGCCAAAGTCAAATACGACAAAAAAGGTTTGCCGACAAGCGATAAAGGTTGATCAACATCCAACGGTGATCCGCTTCCCCGCCCAGATCAACAGTGGGGAAGCCTCTTCACACCCCCTTGCCATGAAACAAGATAACGGTAGGGGGGGGGGTGTGCTTGGTGCGAAAAGTAGATTTTCCTACGTGAGCCCCTCGCATATGTTTTCCTCCCTAGCACTTCACACCCCCCTCACACAATACCACTTACCACTACCCCCCCCCGAAATTTGCCATCCACACTTCCCATGCTTCTCGATACCACTCCAACAATAACACCTCCAGTGCCATCTACCTCCAATCACTCCATGCCACGTGACATCATCCATTACCACCTATCCATTCTTGTGTATCCATTTCCACAATTAATTTCTTCCCATTGTTGATCTCACCTCCCATTGATGCCTTAAATTCCTAATTATCCGATCACCAACAACCTTCCCTGTAACGATAATATTAATCCACTATTACATATTCTTTTGCCCCATTACATCATCCTTTCTTCAACTACTCTTGCACTGTTTTCTTTCACTGTCCTATTTACTATTATGTTCTACAAATTCTCTGCCGAGCCAAACCTGCAATATTAAGCATCCTTTGAGTAGTTCCTCTGCAACTTTTCTACCATTCACCATTTCAGTATTTCACATGGCTCCAAAGAAGAAGGATAAGCCTTCTTCCAGTTCCTCTGCAACACAGGAAACCCCAAAGGCCTATGATGCCTTAGACCTGGACCATATCCCATTGACCGACAAATATTTCAAAATTGCAGATACCAAATGTGAATTCAACATGTTCAAATTTCATAATTAGCTGAAGTAGACATACTTTGATTCTGATGATGAAATATACCTGTGGGAATCCCATCTACCTTTGTATATGTTTCCTTAGACTTATTCCTTTCCTGATTTAGTTATCTGGTGCCAATCCAAGTATAATCCTTTACAGAGAACAGTGGTAGCTCAGAATGGAGACATTCTAATAACTATCACTAGAGAAACCATCAACAAATGCTTATGATCCCAAAAAATGACTCCCTTAGATTTTTCTCCACTACAACCTTAATTGACTTATATCACAAGCTGACCTTCCCTCAAAGAGCTCAAACATTTGAGATTTTCTCCCTGAAGATGTTGAGCTCCCCAAAAATAATCCTCCTTATCCATCATCTATGTTCCCTGAAAGCCTACCAATCAGACCAATCGGTAGATGAAGCTATCCTAGGTTATTTGTCAATCTTTTCTAAAGAGAACAAGCATGCCTTCATGTATAACTACAATCAATTTTTGGTTGAATCTATGCATGAGCAATTTATGAACATCACTACTGAAGGAGTGTTTAAATAATCCTCTGTCCTATTTCAAATGTTTATTTTTCAGTAGGGAGACAAGTTTCCTATTGTTTTGCACAAGAAGGATGATCAACAAGAGAATCAAGTAGTTACTCACTGGACCTAATTTATTAGAAGGAACTCAACTGAGTTAACATTTTCATATTTCATAGATTGTTTCATTCACCCAGTTGCACAACTTCTCAGCAATTAGAGTGAACCCAGGATCAATACAGAAATCAAAAGGATCATGCACCTCAGTGATCAAGTTAGAACAGGAGACTGGTACCTTTACCAGAATTACACAGAGATCAGAGTATATGTCTGCGAATTAGATACATATAAGTTGCCCAAATATGTTCCAATGAAAATTTTCTCTTCGGAATATATTAGGCAAATGATGAATATGGATGAGCTTCATTTCATTTCAGGGAAGAGGAGATCACAGTTCAAGATAAAGGCACAAGTTGGATCATTTATTTGCAATACTAGACCAACAGGTTTAGAGGGATATGTCATGCTAAAATAGATGGGTTTCCAACTAAGCTTCACCTTGTCTGTTAGGAAACCAACTCACAAAAAGATAGAAAAGATAGATCAAATGCCATGGAATTTGTGGAGCACTGGAAAGGTATGTTTTTGACGAACAATTTAGTGACTTCTCAGTAACAATTGTAACCCTTTCTGCATAATGAACTTAAAGAAATACATAATTTTAATAGAATGTGTGAGAATTAGTATGGAAAACTTAATCGCTGATAATTGTTATTTTCCATGCAGGAAAGGGTGGAAACAAAGGGCTGCCATTCGAAAGGAAAAGACAAAGGAGGAATAACTGTTGTCCCTTTAGAAGGGAACCGGATGCGAACAAGATCGAACACATCGAAGCAGAACGACCCTGGAAAGAAAGAAGGGTTATCAATTCAGCGGAACAGGGGAAGAAAAGTAAAGGATTAACGGCTTGGCGAATCCCTCAAGATCTTTGATCCTGAGGGATCGCTGTTTTGCTTATTTTTGCTACCTAGATACCTCTTCCGTTACTTATATAAAAAGGGACATCATCGACCTTTTTTTCATATATGTAACTGTGAATTTCAGACTCAACTTTGATCATTGACTCTCACTAAGACTTGTTTTGATGTACATTTGTTGATGCATTAATACAAAATACTTGGTGTTTATTTCATCTCTGCGTCTGGAGTAATCTAAGGCGGTGTACCGTTGGAAGCTAAGGGCCCGGCTCCGAAGGACACTTTCTTTTGTATCATTATAATTTGGTTTCTGTGTGGTTTGTTTATCTTTATAGTTTGGTAATTTGACATGTTTTTCATATGCTATTCCATGCTCTGTTACGATTAATTCATTAATGGTTTCTTTCAAGAGATTTATGTAGTGACTCTGTATTGTATGAGTGAATCTTTTCAGAGTTGATTGCATGTTAACAATCTAAGCCAACTGTTTCTGTTACAGAGCCTTCATATTGAATATTGCTGTATTGGATTCATTTGAAATCTCAATTATTGGAATCCGGAAGTAATGTTATTCTATTTGGAAACATAGTCATATTCGCGTTAATCATCAGATTGCTATATTAAGCGTGTTGTGTATATATGGTTGATGATTGCTGTTCCATAATTCATTTGTGAATACTGTTCCATAAAGTATAATCCATTGAAGTTTCTTTAAGAGAGGAGACTGCTATTTTATTACAGAGTGTGAGTTTGGTTCAATAGAACAAGTTTAGTTCGGACTCACGAGGTTTAGTTCCATTTATTGCTGTTCCATTTACTGCTGTTCCATTTCAGATTTGCTGTTCCATATCCTGTTTTCTGTTCCATTTCACTTTCTGTCGTTCCATTTACTTGCATTTGCTGTCTTGGTGTGAGAGAATGTCTAAGGCTGTAGTGAGCCTCAGCAGTCGCTGCCTAGCTCCCATACCTATGGTCCATGCTCTAATTTCCTTTCCATCAGTTTCTAGAGGGATGGGTTATCGCTTCCGTACCCTTGACTGATAAGCTGCTTTGTGTGATTTTATTCTTTTAGAGCAATTTAGTCATAAGTTTAGCATTCGTTTACTCTTGTATTTTCTAAACACTGTACTACTAAGCATTACTCTGACGAATAGCCTCGGATTGAGATACTCTTTGCAATAACAAAGCGTTCCTGGATTGACTTATTAATGTGGCATAACTAGAGGTGAAAGAGACCCTTGTTACAGCTCTACATTTTGGCGCCATTGCCGGGGAAAGAGTATAGCCATTTGTTTTTTACAGAGTAGTGTACGAGTCTGCTAGGGGAGAGTTGGATTTTAAAAACGGAAGGTAAGAACCTGCGTACGGAGCATGTAAAAGCCCTGCTCCACCATCCGCTTTCCTGGCAGAATTGTGGGTTGAATAGAATTTGGTAGTTTATAGAGTGCATGACTAAGCAAAAAAAGCCAGAAAAAATTATCAAACCTCCGTTCAAACCCGAAAAAGCCAAAGGGCCGGTGAACCTTGGCCGAACAACCTTCATAGACGAAATCTATAAGAAAACTGAATCTCAGCCATCAGTAGGGTTCAGGAAAACCAATTCTAAACAACCTACTAGCTCCCTTCAAGCCGCAGGATCACCATCTGTAGCCTTCGCTGAGGTGCATAGTCAGACTGATGAACAGGACTTTCAAGAAATTGAAAACTCTATTCCAGAACGACTGCAGGAAGGGAATCTAAGCAATCTTTGTGAAGGAGAAGGGGAAACAGGAGAATTTGAGGAGCCAAGATCCCCTCCTAGGATAATTCAGCCATTAAAAAGCCCGGATAAAGGAAGCGCTGTAAAAATCATTGTTGAAGGGATTCAATCTCCTCAAGCAACAGGGACTCTCGTTATTCCAGACAAAGGAAGTGCTATTAAAAAAATCCCTGTTAAGGCCATTCCTTCTCCGGCTAAGAATACCCTCTTAGAGATCCCGGAAGGTTATTGACACATATTCGATCCCATGGCACAGAATCAGCCAAACACTCAAACTTCTACATTACAATACCCTATAGTGGATTTCGCAACAAATGCTCCTATGAAAGCAATTCCCCTTCAACACATTCCTACATTTCATGGACTTACATCAGAGGACCCCGATGAATTCTTATTTGAATTTGATGTATTATGCAGGGGATATGATTACACCACTGACCCCCAGAAATTAAAGTTGTTCCCCTCCACTTTGAAAGGAGCAGCTTTAAGATGGTTTATGGGTTTAGGTGGTGGGGTTATAAATAACTGGGAGCAAATGAAAGAATCTTTCCTAAAGAAATATCAAGATTATTGTAGGTCTAGAGAACTGAAAGATGAAATATTTCAGATGACAGCTAGACCAAATGAAACACTAGAAGAATATGTAGAACATTTTTAGTATAATTTGCAAAGATCTCCATATGCATCACTACCTCTGCCTGATAATGTCTTAAAAACAACATTGATTAGAGGCATGGAGGAACAATGGATTGAAACATTAAATATCATGGGAAAATGGGATATTTATCAAGAAAATTTTGCTGACATCATTGATTTATGTATCAGGAGCTCGAGAGGTAGCACAAGGATAAAACCAGCGGAATATGATCGGTTTGTCAGAGATAACAAAATAACAACAGAAGGAGTAACACGTGTAGAACTTGGAAATTTATTAGAAAATTTTAAAACTGATATCTTGGGGACATTGACTACATAACTTGATATTGTGCAAGCTAAACCGAAGCAAATAGAGGCAGAACAGAATTTGGCGATCTTCTGCCCCCGATGTAGAAGAAAAAATAGCCACAAGGAATGTCCACTAGATGCAGTTCAAACATGTGCTATCTGTACAAAAGATCACCTTATTGAAAGTTTCCCCTCACTTCCTGGATTGAAGGCAGTATATAAGGAAGTAGAAGAAGAGCCAGAATCAGCATACTTCGTTAACCAGCGTCGCCAATGGCAACCAAGGAAATCGGGTATGTTTTCAGACCCAACTTCTTCTTTTCAGCCTCCACAGTATAACGCTCAGAAATATAGTATGTGGCAAAACCAATCTCAACCCCCATTTTCGAACTGGTCATCACAACCATTTCCTTCTCCAAATCCATGGATGAATCAGCCAAGCCAATTTGGTTGGCTGAATTTTCCTTACGCCCCACCATATTGGCAGAATAGCTCATATCCTCTGCAATGGACCCCCCCTACTTCACAAAGTTCACCCTGGCAGACAAATTGGCCAAGATCGATATATCAGCCAACAAGAACTATTCCGCTCCCTCAACCGACTCTGCCAGCTTTGCAACAAAATCCCCAGTCTAATCTGAGACCGCAACTCCCAGCCCAACCCAATCCTAATCCTAATAATAGGCCGGTCCAATCCCTCCAAATTATAGAATCAGTAGAAATCGGACCTGAACTGAGGGAGTGCAATGATCTTCAGTTAAGATCTGGACGTATAATAGAAACAGAGGGAGATAAAATAGTTCACATTGAAGATCAGTTACCAGTAGAACAACCATTACAACAAGAGGGTGCAAATAAGGAGCAGACTCATCATCAAGCGAATACACCCTCTCCTCCCTTCCCAGAACGATTAGTCATACCATGACCTGTACAATATCCAGACTTTGACATTCTGGGAGAGCTACAAAACCTGTACATACGAATTCCTTTCCTCCAAGCCATTCAAGACATCCCTATATATGCAAAAACTATAAAAGAATTGTGCATAAAAAACCAAGGAGGAATGTAACCACTAACCCAAGAGTCCAAGTAGTCGGTACTTTATCTGACCTGTTATTAGGAACACGCATTAAATATGACGATCCAGGAAATCCAATCGTAACTGTTCAAATCTATGGTCAGACTCTGACTAATGCTTTAGTTGATTTAGGAGTTGCAATTAATATTTTGAAAACTTCTACTTGCCAAAATCTCGGTATTACATCAGTAGAACCCACTTCTACTTTGTTAGAATTGGCTGACTAATCTGTAGTTCGACCGGAAGGAACTCTATACGATGTCATGGTCTCTATAGATTCTTGGGAATACCCAACTGATTTCCTGGTAATTAATCCAAAAACCCGACTGGATGGACACCCGATAATTTTAGGTAGACCTTGGTTTTCTACCGCCGATGCTTACATTGGTTTCCGGCAGGGGAATATGACCATAACCAGAGGACCAGATATTAAAAATCTAGTTCTACACCCTCCAGCACAGCCAAGTCTTACAATGATAAAAACTAACTAGAACCCTGTATCATACCTTACTGACAATATCAGATCACCATTGACTATACAGAAGGACCTAGACTTTAAAGACCAAAAAAAAGATGATGCCATCAATAACTTCGTTAGTCAAACTGAATCTAGACCTCATGCACAGTGTTTCATGATAGAAGCTACATTTGATAGCGAACTAGAAGAAGATCCCTTGAAAGATACACATGACCAAACGATACCTGTGACTTCTGTTTCCAATAGTAAGGCAGTGGAAATTGAACTGGGAAAAACTCTAAACATCAATGCCAACCTTACACCGGACCAAGAAATAAAACTCATCCATCTGTTACGGAAGCATCAAGAAGCATTTGCGTGGGATTACCCTGATATGAAAGGGATTGACCCCCAATTGTGCACCCACCATATTTATATAGAAAAAGATGCAAGACCTGTCTGTCAACCGCAAAGAAGACTCAACCCTCATCTAAAAGATGTTGTAAAAGCAGAACTTCAGAAGCTTTTAGATGTTAATTTTATCTATCCTATTTCTGATAGTAAGTGGGTCTCTCCACTTGTGTTTGTACTTAAGAAGAATGGGAAATGGAGGATTTGCGTGGATTATAGAGAGTTAAACAAAGCCACACAAAAAGACCATTTTCCCCTCCCATTCATAGACCAAGTATTGGACACTTTAGCAGGAAAGAAATTCTTTTCTTTCCTGGATGGCTTCAGTGGATACAATCAAATTCAGATTGCCCCTGAAGACCAGGATAAAACTACCTTTACTTGTCCTTGGGGAACGTTCGCCTATAGAGTTCTACCCTTTGGCCTATGTAATTCTCCTGCCACATTCCAAAGGGCTATTCTTAGCATCTTTGCAGATTTAATAAATGATGGACTTGAAGTATACATGGATGACTTTACACCATATGGAGATGATTTTGATCCAGCTTTGGACACCCTAGAGAAAGTCCTACAGCGTTGCATTGCTACCAGGCTTTGTTTAAGTCACGAAAAATGCTATATGATGATGACTGAAGGGCTCATTCTAGGACATTTCATCTCAGCAGCTGGCATTCAGGTAGATCCGGCCAAAATTCAAATTCTTTTGCTTATCCCCACCCCCACTACTCAGACAGAGGTACGCAGCTTTCTTGGATTTTCTAGGTATTACAGACGATTTATAGAACATTATTCACACATTGCTGCACCTTTATATGCATTAACTGGTAATGTTGATTTCATGTGGACAGAGAAATGCGACCGCGCTTTCCAGGAATTAAAGAAGCTTGTATCAACAGCTCCAGTCCTTCGACGACCAAACTGGAATTTACCATTCCAAATCTCATATGACGCCTCAGAAACAACAATCGGTGCAGTCCTTGGGCAGTAGGAGGATAAAAAACCATATGCTATTTATTACATTAGCAAAAATTTATCCCATGCTGAATTAAATTACACTGTCACCGAAAAAGAATTCCTCGCTGTAATACATGCTGTCAATAAGTTTAGACATTATATTACAGGCTATCCCGTTGTTTTATATACAGATCATTCTGCTATCAAATATTTAGCGAATAAGCCTGTTACAAATGCTAGGATAACGAGATGGTTGATCTTATTGCAGGAGTTCGATATCACAATCAAGGATAGACCCAGCAAGGAAAACCTTGTAGCTAATTTTCTCTCACGAATACCAAAATCAATTGAGGCAGCAACAGTGGAAGACCAATTTTCGGATGAGCACCTGTTTGCTGTTGCTGTTCAAACACCTTGGTATGCTGATGTTGCCAACTACCTTGCAGTACGTAAGCTACCAAAACACTTAACTCCTAATGAACGTAAGTAGATTGCTCAGAAGAGTACTTGGTTTTCGTGGATCGGGGGTTATTTGTTCCACACAGGGGCAGACATGCAAATTAGGAGGTGTATTCGAGAAGATGAAATTTTCGACATCTTAAAAGCTTTTCATAACAGACCATGTGGGGGACACTTTGCCGAGAAAAGAATAGCACATAAAGTATTGCAGACGGGATACTACCGGCCTACAATTTTTAAGGATTCGAAGAAATTCGTTCAAGCCTGTGACAGCTGCCAGCGAGCAGGACGACCTGGTCAAGCCGACGAAATGCCTCTAAGGCCACAATTAGTCATTGAACCATTTGAACGATGGGCTCTTGATTTCGTTGGACCCATCAACCCATCATCAAATTAGAGAACATATATCTTGGTAGCCACAAAATATGTTACCAAATGGGTTGAGGCCGAAGCGTTGCCTAGAGCTACAGAAGATTCGGTAATACAGTTCCTGTTCCATTTGTTTGTACGATATGGCCTTCCGAGAGAAATAATTATAGATGGAGGACCACAATTTGCCGGAAACAAATTAGCTGTAACACTTAACAATTATCACATCCAGCATAAAATTACTACCCCATATCACCCGTAGGCGAATGGGCAAGTAGAAAGTAGCAATAAGGTAATAGAATCAATTTTAACAAAAACCATTGCTTCACATAGGCGTGATTGGGCCGCCCGACTACCTTAAGCACTCTGGGCTTATAGAACCACCTGGAGAAGTACCACTGGTTATTCACCCTATCAATTAGTGTTTGGGAAACAACCTATTTTCCCCATAGAATTTGAAATCCAAACGCTACGAACTGCACAGGAAGTTGGCCTAGATTTAAGTGAGGCACAAATCAATCGACTACAACAGATTAATGAATTGGACGAAATAAGGCTCTCTGCATTACAAAAAACAACACTTATTCAGCAGCAGCGAGCTAAATGGCATGATGCACTTATCAAGAACAAAGTATTTCATGAAGGATACCGGGCTCTGTTATATGACTCTCGGTTTCAGGATTTCCCGGGGAAACTGCAGACTCGTTGGTTGGGGCCATACGAAATCCAGAAAGTACATGATAATGGGACCCTTACTTTCATCACAATCGATGGTTCTGGATATGCATTCAAGGTAAATGGCCACCGAGTTCGTCTCTATCGCAGGCCACTCACTCGGGAATCCTTGTGTCAGCAGCTACGTCAAGACACTGACATGGAAATTTTAGGAGAGGAAGTAAAATATTCCTCACCTATAATTCAGTAAGGAACACATTTTTTTGACTTGTACATAAGTTCTTGTATATACGTTTTCTTAATATTTCTTTGATCTTTTTTTTTTTTTTTAAGTTTGCTTTTTACAGTCAGCGTGTCTTTGCTGTTCCTTTTCCAAAAGGAACAACAGTTGCTTGTTTTCATGTTTTTGCTGTTCCTTTTTTAAAAGGAACAACATTTCCGAGTTTTTGCTGTTCCTTCTCAAAAGGAACATCATTTGTGAGTCTTTGATGTTCCTTTTCAAAAGGAACAACATTTCCGAGTTTTTGTTGTTCCTTCTCAAAAGGAACAACATTTGTGAGTCTTTGTTGTTCCTTTTCAAAATGAATAACATTTGTGAGTTTTTGCTGTTCCTTTTCAAAAGGAACAACATTTTTGGGTTTTTGCTGTTCCTTTTCAAAAAGAACAGCATTTGTGAGTTTTTGCTGTTCCTTTTCAAAAGGAACAACATTTTTGGGTTTTTGCTGTTCCTTTTCAAAAGGAACAACATTTGTGAAGTTTTTGTTGTTCCTTTTCAAAAGGAACAACATTTGTGAGTTTTTGCTGTTCCTTTTCAAAAGGAACGACATTTGTGAGTCTTTGCTGTTCCTTTTAAAAAGGAACAACATTTGTGAGTTTTTGCTGTTCCTTTTCAAAAGGAACAACATTTGTGAGTTTTTGCTGTTCATTTTCAAAAGGAACAACATTTGTGAATTTTTGCTGTTCCTTTTTCAAAGGAGACAACACTCATGATCTTAGGCTATTTCGTCTCAAAGAACAACATCTCAACTATTTGTTTGCATGGATTCTTCTCTGTTGTTCCTCTTTCAAAAGGAACACCATAGCCATGTCTTTGCTCTCTGTGATGATTCATATTGAGGATGCTTTCCGCCCATCTTCTCTCCAGTCTTTAATATACAACTATGCACTTATGCAATGAACATAAAGTACGACATACCGAAATCAGCAGATCATAAGATCACTATCTTTATAGAGCCTAGTATTGATAAGAGGACAAGAGGAGGGATATACTTACTTCTCATCTCCGTTGTCATTGACTTATTCCCATTATCTGGTTGGTTATCTTTATCATGGCGATTTCCCTAAATTTTTTTTTGATTATTACTCAGGAATAAGAACAGAGGATTTATATCTTCCTGTTGGGATGATAAGACTTCTTCCACCATTCCCACTCTTAAGGAGGGCTGAACCACCCTTATGTGTAAATAAATAAGAAAAAGTGTTGTGCAAAGAAAAAATGATGAATATATTGTCAAATGCAGGATAAGGGGTCTCATCAAGAGCCAGCCTACCATGATCATCAGGTTGGAAGCGAAGTGGCATTCCCAGTATGGCCACCACACTAGGGATATGGTCCAAAAAGTACACTAAATAAACAAACCTTGGAACAGGGGGTCTGATCACGAGCTGACCTGTCCACGTTTCGCACCTTCCTTGTGAATGGAATTATGGCTAACTGGTTACCAAGCCAGCATAATGGCCTGCGTTTTGACAAAATACTTTTTATACACATAAAGGATCATGGTTCCGGGGGTGAAATAAAAAACTCTGCCAAGGTTATGAACACCTGTCGGCAGCAGAGCTCTGTTAATGGTATCGAAGTCATAATGGTTACACCAACAGGGATGATATTAACACCTCTTTTTCTCTTCTATCCTATGAATAATTCATATTTTATTTCCCGATGAACATATCGCACGAACACTCATTACTACCAATCATGGAAAAGGAACTGACAATGACCTCTGGGGATTTCGTACGATTGACAGGCGTCCCATCCCCCGGCCTCGCATCATATTACGCAGGCTCTTATGTAAAACGCGATCCACCTTTTTGCCTTGATTTCGGTATTTCGTTGTCCATCTAAAACATGGCGTAATTTTATATGCTGTTCCTTTATGACCGGTTACATGATGGCTGTTGCTCCTCTATTTGAAAGCTGGGGCAGCCTATCACATCGCGGGGGGGGGGGGGGAAGGTAATCTCATTACTCCACGAGTTACGTGTCAGCACATCATTCGGGGTAGATAGTGTACGAAGGTATGGCATGGTTTAACGGTATGATAATTCTATTTTATGCAAAGTTGCCATCCACAATCCATTTTTGTTGCATACTCTGTTTTTTTTCGCAACAATCACCTTCTCTGCATCTCAAAACAGCACAGGCAGTTGCTGTTCCATTGGAAATCCTTAGTAGAACCATGGGAGGAAAGGCAGTCCGAAGCGAACCTCAGGAATTGACAGTCTCTGCTGCTGCCCGGGAGATCCTGGAAAAGGCTGGATGGCTGAATTATTTCAGTCACCTACAAGAATCAAACGAGACAGTGGCGTTGGAATTTCTGCAAAACTTGCAGGAGGACTACTCCATAGTGAGAGAAAGGCGGATAGCGGTCACTGACGATGTAACTGCAAAAGTCTCAGGACTACCAGCCACCGGACCTGTATGGACACTGAGGAAAGAAAGACTACAAAAGATTATGGAGATTTTTTAGGATGAAGGCCAAAACTTGACAGTGAAGGGGAAGGGAGTTCTGCCAGCAACGTTAGGAGAACCCTGGACCGAACTAGCAAGGATAGTACAGAGCTACATTACTTGCGAAGGAAGGAAGGACGTGGTAAGACCACGCCATCTTAAACTCTTAGCTGTTTTGAAAGAAAAATGTTCTATAAATCTGCCTGCACTTTTAAATTCACTATTGCATGATGCGGCCCGAAGCCTGAAAATGACACAACACGTAGAAGTAGTTGTTAGCCACCATGGATTGATTCGATTGATAGTGAGCCATAGTCTCACTCAACAACAGAGCAGCTGGGAGGAGCTTGTTGCATTGATTGAGGGGAGATTGGTTGCACCATCCCCAAAACCTAAACATTCCTCGAGCACACCAGAATGATGAGAGAAACGCAGAGAAGTGGCAGCAGGAAAACGTGTTGCTCCAAAACGTAAGCATTCTTCAAGTACACCGGAGCGACCAGAAAAATGTAGAGAAGTGATAGCAGAAAAACCTGTTGCTTGTACACCTGAATAACCAGAGAAACCAAGAAAATCAATCCGGCTAGCTCGAATACGAGGAAGGCTGGAAAAGATTCGGGAAAGCACCATCCAACCAATTGAGATTATAGACGAACCTCCAGAACTAGAAGGAGGACCTTCCGAAGGAAATTCTGGACAATCTGGGGCGAGGCTAAGCAAGCTGGAGAAGGAGGTGAGGAGAGAGAAGTGCACTCCGAAACAGAAACAGAAGCTGAACACTCCAAGGCAGTCACTGAGCAGGACAATCAGGAGGAGGAAGTAGTAGAGCCAGAAAGCAGCCCGCTACGAGACCCTGTGGGAGAAGAAGAATTGGCCGCTATCCTGGCCAACATGGGGGAATATGGCCAATCCTCCAGCCCAGCAGGTCCTCCCGATGGACCTCCAGAGGAAGACATACCTGAGAATTTACATGCAGAAAAGGAAGGAGAAGAAAACCCGCCTGTTCATGAGGAAGAAATAAGGGACACCAACCGGGAACAATCTGTTCCCAAGGCACCAGAAGAAACTCTAGATAGAGTAGGAGTAGATTTAAGGGCCAGTCATAAAACCTCTGCTGAGGCAAAGGAAATCAAGAAATTAAGGACTAAACGACAGAGGCTGCTGAACACTATAGCCCGGCTCCGACAATAAATTCGGATTCTGAAAGCCAGTCTGAGGATACGAAGGACCACAAGGAAAAGAAAGAGGACCACTGCAGCAAAATCCTGTAGAACAAGAAGACGAAGGACTTATAGTCGCCCTGTTGGTCGAAACCCGGCTGGAAGACCTGCTGCTGTTCCAATTGTCACTGAAGAACAGACTGCTGTTCCAAATGACGCTGAGGAACAAACTGCTGTTCCAATTGTCACTGAAGAACAGACTGTTGTCCCAAATGATGTTGAGGAACAGACTGCTGTTCCAATTGACAATGAGGAACAGACTGCTGTTCCAATTGATAATGAAGAACAGACTGCCGTTCCAATTGGGGCAGAGGGACAGGATGACGTTCCATTAACAGAGGAACCACAACAACCTTTCATTCGTGTTAAGAAAGAAAAGAAGAATAAGGAGATCCAAATAGAGGCACCGCTTTCAGGGGTGATCCGGGTTCTGAACTCCAAACAATATAACAAAAAGGTTCAGGTAAAACTCCCGGCCTCTATGGCCCTACGGAAAAAGGATTCAAAAACAAGAACCTTGCACAAGATGATGAAGCAAGCTCAGTAAGAAGCTGAACAGTTGAAGGAACAAACAGTCCCCCGGGAGAAATATGAAGAATTGCAACAGCAATTTCGGGATATTAGTCAGTCCGAGAGCCAGGCCTTCGAAGGCTGGCAAAAGGAGCAAGAAAAGGTTGCAAAGATAACTCGTCGATTAGATATTGTTGTTAGGCAGATGGACACTGTGTGTTCTTTGTATAATGACGTTCTGGCCTATAGGGCCCCTGCTAAAAACTATGCTTTACTTTTGCTTGAACGATATTTACGATTAAATATAAAAGCTGTCAGGGCAGGTGCCCCTATACAAATCAATACTGTTAATGATTTCATAGATTGTTGCAATCATTATGGAATTAAGGTTCAAAGATTATTATGTGAATTTTACTTGCATAACCTCGTGCTAGACCAGGAAACTGATTTAAATCCTGGCCCTTTTGTTGGGGACATCCAATTGCAAGCCTTCGTTTCATTCGGGGTTAATCAGCTAAAATGGCTCAGGGCTTATAACACTTTTCAGAGACATGAAAATAGCCTAGACTTGTGGGTAAGAGCCGAGCCTAGAGACCCAGTACTGTTATGGAGAGCACATAGGAACCTTATGAGAACCCCGGGTGTTATGGAGACATTAGGACCCATGCATGAGGACCTAATCCGACAAAATTTGGAATATTTTCTGACTATTAAAGACCTTGCCATCGATGCTGCAAAATTCCGATACCAGACTTCGAACCCAAACATCCAGCTCAGGGAACCGTTCAGATATGAAAATTTTGAGCTAGCTGCCAGCCGATTGAACCTTTATGGCGAGCGTATTTTGCAAGCAGAGCCATCCTGGTTAGGGTATCGATTTAGTAGTCCAATTATTTGGCACCCTGCACCCGGATATCATGCCTTGTATGAAATTCCTGAAGGTCAAACAAATTAGTTCTTTGAGGATCTAGTTGCTCATCACGGCTGTAGGCCTCCACACGAGGTTCCCTCTCCTGCCTATTCTCTTACCGCCTTGCATGTCAACTATAATGTTTTCATGAGGGCATGAAACAGGGTAAGCAGGGGGGTGTGTGGAGCACTGGAAAGGTATGTTTTTGACGAACAATTTAGTGACTTTTCAGTAACAATTGTAACCCTTTCTGCATAATGAACTTAAAGAAATAAAGAATTTTAATAGAATGTGTGAGAATTAGTATGGAAAAATTAATCGCTGATAATTGTTATTTTTCCATGCAGGAAAGGGTGGAAACGAAGGGCGGCCATTCGAAAGGAAAAGACAAAGGAGGAATAACTGCTGTCCCTTTAGAAGGGAACCAGATGCGAACAAGATCGAACAGATTGAAGTAGAACGACCCTGGAAAGAAAGAAGGGTTATCAATTCAACGGAACAGGGGAAGAAAAGTAAAGGATTAACGACTTGGCAGGGATCGCTGTTTTGCTTATTTTTGCTAACTAGATACCTCTGCCGTTAATTATATAAAAAGGGACAGCATCATTAAGCAAAGGGACCTTTTTTTCATATATGTAACCGTGAATTTCAGACTCAACTTTGATCATCGACTCTCACTAAGACTTGTTTTGCTGTAAATTTGTTGATGCATTAATACAAAAGACTTGGTGTTTATTTCATCTTTGCGTCTGGAGTAATCTAAGGCGGTGTACCGTTGGAAGCTAAGGGCCCGGCTCTGAAGGACACTTGCTTTTGTATCATTATAATTTGGTTTCTGTGTGGTTTGTTTATCTTTATAGTTTGGTAATCTGACATTTTTTTCATATGCTATTCCATGCTCTGTTACGATTAATTCATTAATGGTTTCTTTCAAGAGATTTATGTAGTGACTCTGTATTGTATGAGTGAATCTTTTCAGAGTTGATTTCATGTTAACAATCTAAGCCAACTGTTTCTGTTACAGAGCCTTCATATTGAATATTGCTGTATTGGATTCATTTGAAATCTCAATTATTGGAATCCGGAAGTAATGTTATTCTATTTGGAAACATAGTCATATTCGCGTTAATCATCAGATTGCTATATTAAGCGTGTTGTGTATATATGGTTGATGATTGCTGTTCCATAATTCATTTGTGAATACTGTTCCATAAAGTATAATCCATTGAAGTTGCTTTAAGAGAGGAGACTGCTATTTTATTACAGAGTGTGAGTTTGGTTCAATAGAACAAGTTTAGTTCGGACTCGCGAGGTTTAGTTCCATTTATTGCTGTTCCATTTACTGCTGTTCCATTTCAGATTTGCTGTTCCATTTCCTGTTTGCTGTTCCATTTCACTTTCTGCCGTTCCATTTACTTGCATTTGCTGTCTTGGTGTGAGAGAAGGTCTAAGGCTGTAGTGAGCCTCAGCAGTCGCTGCCTAGCTCCCAGACCTATGGTCCATGCTCTAATTTCCTTTCCATCAGTTTCTAGAGGGATGGGTTATCGCTTCCATACCCTTGACTGATAAGCTGCTTTGTGTGATTTTATTCTTTTAGAGCAATTTAGTCATAAGTTTAGCATCCGTTTACTCTTGTATTTTCTAAACACTGTACTACTAAGCATTACTCTGACGAATAGCCTCGGATTGAGATACTCTTTGCAATAACAAAGCGTTCCCGGATTGACTTATTAATATGGCATAACTAGAGGTGAAAGAGACCCTTGTTACAGCGCTACACAATTCAGCCTCTTCGAGCAGGCAACCTCCTTTACATTTCACAAATGAACAATTCTTATATGATACAAATGACTAAACCTCCCTTATATATATAGGAGTCTAAGAGGTCACAATATAATCAAGCCAACCTAACAATAATAACATAAGGGCACAACAATAACAATAGTGGGTTTCTATGGGGCACACTAATAACAATATGGGGACAATAGGGGCACAATAATAACAATAAGGGATACAATGACAATAGTAATGGGGGAATCACTAGCATTATAGGGACCTAACATTCCCCTCTCCTTCTGGAAAGAGTTGTCCTCAACACTTGAGTAGTTCTCGATGCTTCTGTATAAAATTCTCATCCTCCCATGTGGAATCTTTAGTAGATAAGTTCTTCCACTTGATGGGATACTCCGAAATTGATCAATTTTGTAGCTGTCGAGTTCTTGTTTCTGTGACTGATTTGGTTCCAATATGATTTTTCCTTCCTTGTCAAGTTCTGCCAATATTGTTTGAACTCGGAGCTTGTTACCTATAACCTTCTTTAAACATGAAACATGGAAAACTGGGTGCACTCGGGAAGCTGCAGGAAGCTCTAATTTGTATGCCATAGTACCAATCTTTTGTAACACCTTGTACAGACCATAAAACTTTGGTGATAATTTATTATCCTTCTTAGCTTGCATGAGGGACATTTGTTTATATGGTTGTAGCCATAGGAATATGTAGTCACCTACATCAAAACTTCTTCTGCTGCGATGTTGATCTACCTGTTGTTTCATTCTATTTTGTGCCAACGTGAGGTTATCCTTTTGAGAGTTAGAGAACTTGTTGTTGATGCTCGATGTGATGTTCCATTGCTTGAAAATTAGAATTTTCTCTTAAATATGATGTGATGGATGGTGGATGATATCCATAAAGTTCCATAAATGGGGTCATTTTTTTTGCAGTATGAAAGGAAGTGTTATACCACCATTCACCCGGAGGCAACCATTTGACCCATTGTGTTTTTTTATTAGATACAAAGCAACGAATACGTCCTTCCAAAATTTTGTTTACTATCTCAGTTTGCCCATCAGATTGAGGATGATAAGATGAGCTATGAGCTAACTGAGTACTGAGACAAGAAAATAATTCTGTCCAAAAATTTCCAATGAAAATGGGATCTCTGTCGCTTACAGTAATCTTTGGGTTTCCATGTAGCTTTTGAATTATTTCCATAAATGAAGTAGAAATTGTATTGGATTTAAATGGATGTGATAATGCACAAAAGTGTGCATACTTGGTAAGTCTGTCAACTACCACCATGATGACACTCTTTCCTTCGGACTTGGGTAAACCTATGATAAAATCCATTGAAACCTCCTCCCAATGTTGGCTTGGAATGGATAAAGTTGTAATAGACCTGGGGTTTTAATTGTTTCAACTTTATTTTGTTCGAGAACCAAACATTCCACCACAAAATTTTGAATATACAATTTAAGGCCATCCCAAAAAAATTCCTTCTTAACCCTGTGGTAAGTTTTTAAAAATCCTGAGTACCCTCCTAAAGGAGAAGTGTGCAATTCCATAAGAATCTTTTGTTTGAGCTGGGAATTCTTGCATAGGTATAAGCGGTATTTGTACCATAACGAATCATTTTTCCAGCTAAATGTATCAGATGTACTGGGATCTTGTTGTAACTTTTGAATGAGTGCCCACACTTCTTTGTCATTCTTCCATTCATCCCTTGCTTCGTTTATCCAATCTGGTTGGATAATAGAAATGGTGCACAACAATGCTTCCACATCCTTATCCTTTCTTAAGAGTGCATATTCCACAACATTTTTCTTCCCTTTTTTGTAGATGATTTCAAAGTCATAACCCAACATCTTTGTGACCCATTTTTGTTGCTCTTCAGAGGATAATCTTGTTCTAAAAAGTATTTAAGACTATCATGATCTGTTTTTACCTTGAAGTGCCTTCCCATTAGGTAGGGTCGTCATTTCTGAAGGAAATGTAGTATTGCCAACATTTCCTTAAGAAATGGTGACCCTACCTAATGGGAAGACACTTCAAGGTAAAAAGTGTCCCTCAAGAAAACTATTTATGAGAAGGAAATGTTGGAAATACTACGCACACTTGAGAGATGGCAAGCTTACCTAATGGGAAGACACTTCAAGGTAAAAATGGATCATGAAAGTGTTAAATACCTTTTAGAACAAAGATTACCCTTTGAAGAGCAACAAAAATGGGTTACAAGGATGTTGGGTTATGACTTCGAAATCATCTACAAAAAAGGGAAGCAAAATGTTGTGGTAGATGCACTCTCAAGAAAGGATGACGATATGGAAGCATTGGTGTGTGCCATTTCTATTATCCAACTAGATTGGATAAACGAAACAAGGTATGAATGGAAGAAGGATGAAGAAATGTGGCCACTCATTCAAAAGTTGCAGAAGGTCCCAGTTCAAACAATATTGCCAGAACTTGACAAGGAACGAAAAATCATATTGGAGCCTGGAGAAGTCACAAAAGCAAGAACCCAACAGCTATGAAATCGATCAATTTCAGAGTATCTCATCAAGTGGAAGAACTTACTTGCTGAAGATTCCATATGGGAGGACAAGAATTTTATACAGGAGCTTCAATAACTACTCAAGCATTGAGGACAACACTTTTTGAAGGAGAGGGGCATGTTAGGCCCCTATACTATTAGTGTAACCCCTTATTATTATTAGTACAACCCCCTTATTATATTGTTGTACCCATGCAGTCCCCATTTTGTTAGTATTGTGCCCCATAGAAGCCCACTATTGTTATTATTGTGCCCTTACATTATTATTGTTATGTCGGCTCTGATTATATTATGACCCCTTAGACTCCTAAATATAGAAAGGAGGTCTTGTCATTTGTATCATTGAAGAATTGTTCATTTGTGTAATGTAAAGGAGGTTTCCCCCAGGAAGAGGCTTATTTCTAAGGCATTGATCTACCTTTTCTATATTTTTGTGAGCTGGTTTCATAACAAATTGTTTCTCCTTCAATAGTTTGAGCACCCTGTCAACATGTTCAACATGATCCTTCGAAGACTTGCAGTAGATTAGTATATCATTAAAAAATACTAACACAAATTTTCTAAGGAAGGGTTTGAAAATGGAATTCATCAAACCTTGAAATGTAGAAGGTGCATTGGTAAGGCCCAAAGGCATGACCAAAAATTCATAATGACCCTCATGAGTTCTAAATGTTGTTTTTGGAATGTCTTTAGTATTCATTCTGATTTGATGATATCCTGAACGAAGATCCAATTTGGTGAAGTAAATTGATCCATGCAATTCATCCAATAATTCATCAATGACAAGAATGGGAAGTTTATCTTTAATAGTGAGCTTGTTGAGCTCCCTATAATCCAAACACATGCGCCATGATCCATCCTTCTTGTGCACCAATACTACTGGAGCAAAGAAAGAACTTTGACTAGGTTGAATTATTCCAGCCTCTAGCATTTCTACAACCATATGTTCAATTTCACTCTTTTGGGCATAGGGATATCCATACGGCCTGATGTTTGGAGGAACACTTCCTGGAATCAAATGAATATCATGATCATGATCACGAATAGGTGGGAGGCCTTTGGGAGTCTCAAATACCTTGGAATGATTTTCCAAGACTTTTTGGAGATCTAGAGAAATAGATGATTTCGATGTGGGAACCTCTAGTGAACATAATTGTGCAATTACGCCTCATTCTTCCTTCTTTAGAAGCTTTGTCATACCATTAGAGCTGATTATCTTTCCTGGTTTCCCAACAATACCCCTTAATTCAACTTCCTTTCCTTTTGCATAAAATTTTTGAAAATTAAAAGCTATTGTACCTAAGGATTATAGCCATTCGACTCCGAGTACAACATCAACACCACCCATTGGAATGGAAAGCATTGTGATATTCAATACATATTCTCCCATGGATATCTTGATATTATGGCACTTTCCAGAGCAATTTATGGTTCCTCCACTTGCAACCATCACTTGACACTCTGGTGTTGGATATAGGAAGCAATAAAGCTCCTTGGATATCTTACAATGAATAAAATTATGGGTACTTCCTGAATCAATCAACACTATTACCTTTTTCTTCTTGATATGTCCTTCTATCTTGATAGTTTGAGGAGTGGTAATTCTAGCCAGTGCATTACAAGATATGGTTAGATTCATTTCATCTTTATCTAGGGTTTGTTCCTGGAGTATATCCTCTTCTTTTGACATTGCTTGTTCCTTTTCTTCCTCCTCTTCACAATCTATGTAGAATAATTTCTTCTCAGCACACTTATGACCTTTAGTGTATTTTCTATCACAACTGTAACAAAGCCCTTTTGCTCGTTTTTATTCCAATTTTTGTGGTGTCAACCTTGTAGGTTGTGGAAGGCTAGGGGCAACAAAACTTCCATCTTTATAATTGTCAGTAGTAGGCTTCCTGGTTGCCATAATTTTGCTTTCCATTTTTCTTGCTAACCTGAATGCCTTCTCCAATGAATCAGGTTCCCAAAGGCGAACCTCATGTTGGATATTATCCTTTAAAGTCTCTATGAACACATCAATCCTATGCTCCTCTGGAATATATTTTATCCTTATGTTCAATTTTTGGAAGTCTTCAATGTGCTCCATCATTGAACCCTTTTGTTTGAGATTTATAAATTGGCTAAAAAAGGTGTTTCTTTTTATATCCTCATAATGTGCTATCATTTCTTCTGTAAAAATTTCCCAAGTGACAATTTTTTTATGAGAGCAAAGCCATCAATACCATAAAAACTGATATAGTTCCAAATATAAAGTTGCAATACTTACCTTTTGTGTGTTTATCACATTATGGAGATCGAAAAATTGCTCCATCTGTAGTATCCATGTTCCGGGATCCTTGCCGTCAAACTTCCTCATATCAATTTTTTGAACATGGTGGGTCTTCAATCCAACATTAGAGTCTATGAGATCATGAGTAACATTTCTTTTGTTCTCATCATGAGGTTCCTTTACTACCCTATCATCATTAGTAACCATTTCTTGTAGCAATGTATTCAAATTTATCTTCAATTCTTCCATCTTAGCATCCATGCCATTCATCTTAGCATCCATGCCATCCATCTTAACTTGCATGCCATTCATATTAGCTTCCATGCCATTCATCTTGGCTTCAGTTACCTTTTGTGAGAGTGAAATTTTTTGTACCTGGTCTTGTAATTTTGATATATCATGTTGAATTTCTTCCTCTTCTTCACAAGTCATGCTAGAGCTTTCAGGTTTCATACTAGGTGTTTCCATTTGCTTTCTTTGAGAAATCAATTAATGCTAATAATTCTTCACTATTCCCTTTGAATTCCTTCAAACTATTTTTTCAAACCAATGTTATGCAAAATTTAAAAAAGCCCTACAGACTTTTTTTTTTTTCACTTTGTAAGAGCTCGATAGTGAATCTATTGTATCTTTGTAACTACGGATCTCGAATATCTAAAATCATGTCCCGCACTAGCCCTTTGAGTCCTCTTTCTAACCCCGCAAGCTTGATCAAGATTGGATTCTCGAAGGAAGAGTTATGGCAAATCTCCCACAGTGACCTGATTATAGACTACTTTAGTAGTGCAAACTTATACGAAGTGCCACGTGTTATTGTTTCGACCTTAGTACCTGAAAGTCATATACAGAAAACTAAAGGCTGTCCTCTTTCTGAAACTTATGAAATTTCAATTTGATGCTAAGAACAAAAGTTATGATAATTTTCCTAGGTCACTTGTTTGGAATGTAATTCGGGAGTCTACAAAAACCCTAACTTTGTCAGATCATATCTCTCAAAATATAGCGATACAAGCTCGAAATTTCGAATTCGAAGTTTAGAACAATTTAAGCTCAAATGGTTTTTTTTTAGCTTATGAAACATTGCAAAAAAAGAGTTATAGAAAAAATTCCATAATGACCTGTTTGGAGCAGGAAACCTTAGAATCCAAAGCTCTGGTACCAAATTTTTGAAAACCAGCTCACAAAAAGATAGGAAAGATACATCAACACCTTGGAATTCAACCTCTTCGAGGGGTTGCCCCATTTACATTACACAAATGAAGAATTATTAGATGATACAAATGACTAAACCTACTTTCTATATATAGGAGTCTAAGGGGTCACAATATAATCAAGCCGACCTAATAGTAATAACATAAGGGCACAACAATAACAATAGTGGGTTTCTATGGGGTACACAAATAACAATATGGGGATAATAGGGGCACAATAATAACAATAAGGGATACAATGACAATAGTAATGGGGGAATCACTAGTATTATATGGACCTAACATCATATTATGATCCATTCAGTATCATTTCAGAATTAAGGGTGGAACTCAAAACCACTATTTATAATCATACACCTAGACCAGAGATTGAGAAGTTCAAAAATCAGGAATAGTGGGAAGAGAATACTCTTCAAGAAGAAGAAGAATGGGTTTTACCTCCTTCTACTCTTCAAAATCTTACTTCTCAAACTAAACATGACAAGAGGCCTAGGGAAGGATCTGTTATCACTCAGGTTGTCCCTTAGCTCCTTGAGGGATACGACCAAGGTAACCACAAACCAATCTTGGGACTGCAGGTGCTAGCCCACCAGCAGTCAGAGAGGGCTCTCTCTTTAGGATTTAGCTTTGTTGATGACGATTTTAGGCTAGTTATTGAGTACAAGGGGTTTTGTTTTAGTTTTGGTGGGATGGATGATGCTTTCAAGTAAAGAGGCAGGGATAGCATGAAAGTTTTAGAACCATTGGTCATGGAGTCAAGGAGTAGGACTGCTGGTGCGTTTTCTGGGTCACAAGAGGGAATATGGAGCAATGTTGGGTCCCTATAATACTAGTGATTACCCCATTACTATTGTAGTTATACCCCTTATTTATATTGTTGTGCCCCCATTGCCCCCCATATTGTTATTAATGTGCCCACAAAATCCCTCTATTGTTATTTTTGTGGCTTTATATTATTATTGTTAGGTCGGCTGGATTATATTGTGACTCCTTAGACTCCTATATATAGAAAGGAGGTTTTGTCATTTGAATCATCCAAGAATTGTTCATTTATGTAATTTAAAGGAGGTTTCCCCATCGAAGAGGCTCAATTCTAAGGCGTTGATCTATATTTTCTATCTTTTCTTGAGCTGGTTTCATAACATTTGGTATCAGAGCATTGGATTCTAGGGTTTCGCTGCTCCAAACAGGTCATCGTGGAATTTTTGCTATAACTTTTTTTTCTGTGATGTTTCAGAATTCGTAAAAAACACCCATTTGAGAAAAAATCGCGCTGAAACTTGGGTCCAAATTTCAGAGCTTTTTGCGTGATATTTTCGGAGATATGATCTGAGGAAGTTGGTCTTTCTGCAGACTCCTGAATTACACGCAAAACAGGTGAGCTGGGGAAAATCGTCATAACTTTCTTTCTGAGCATCAGATTGAAATTTCGTAAGAAGGTACAGAAAGAGGACGGACTGTAGTTTTCTTTTATATACATTTTAGAGTCAAAGGTTGAAACAGTGACACGTGGCACTTCGTACAAGTTCTCTCTACTGAACTAGTCTATAATCAGGTCACTGCGGGAGATTGTGCATAACTCCTTCTTGAAGAATCCAATTTGGATCACACTAGTGGCATTGGAAAGAGGACATAGAAGGCTACTACAGGTCAAAACTTCAGAACTGGATGATTTGAAATTACAGAGGTACATCAGATTCAATATCAGGCTTCTACAAAGAAAAAAAAGGTGTGTAGTTTTTTTTTAAATTTTTGCATAAGCTTGGTTTGAAGGAATTCAAAGGGCATAGTAAAGCATTATTATCGGTAACTGATGCCCCGAGGAAAGAAAATGCAAACACCTAGTAAGGAACCTGAAAGCTCTAGCATGACTCATGAAGAAGAGGAAGAAATGCTACATGATATATCAAAATTACAAGAACAAGTGCAACAAATGTCACGCTCACAAAAGCTAACAGATGCTAAGATAAATGGCGTGGAATCTAAGATAAAGGGCATGGAAGCTAAGATGGATGGAATGGAAGCTAAGTTGAATGGAATGTATGGTAAAATTGATGGCATGGATGATAAGATGGAAGAATTGAAGATAAATATGAATAAGTTGCTACAAGAAATGGTCACTAAGGGTGAAAGAGTACTAAAGGAAACTCATGATGAGAACAAAAGAAATGTTAATCATGATTCCATAGACTCTAATGTTGGATCGAAGACTCACCATGTTCCAAAAATCGATATGAGGAAGTTTGATGGCAAGGATCCCGCCACATGGATATTACAGATGGAGCAATTCTTCGATCTCAATAATGTGCAAAACACACAAAAGGTACGTATGGCAACTTTATATTTGGAACCAAATCAGTTTGTATGGTATCAATGGCTTTGTTCTCGTAAAAAATTTATCACTTGGGCAATTTTTACGGAAGAATTGATAGCACATTATGAGGATACAAAAAGCAACACTTTTTTTAGCCAATTGATAAGTCTCAAACAAAAGGGTTCAATAATGGAGCACATTGAGGAGTTCCAAAAATTGAACATAAGGGTAAAAGATATTCCAGAGGAGCATAGGATTGATGTGTTCATAGGGTCTTTAAAGGATAATATCCAACATGATGTGCGCCTTTGGGAACCTGATTCATTAGAGAAGGCATTCAGGTTAGCAAGAAAAATGGAAAGCAAAATTATGGCAACTAGGAAGCATACCATTCACAACTATAAAGACGGAAGTGTTGTTGCCCATAGTCTTCCACAACCTACAAGGTTGACACCACAACAATTGGAAGAAAAAAGAGCAAAAGGGCTTTGTTACAATTGTGATAGCAAATACACAAAAGGTCATAAGTGTGCTGAGAAGAAATTATTCTACATAGATTGTGAAGAGGAAGAAGAAAAGGAGCAAGAAAGGTCAAAAGAAGAGGATATATTCCAGGAACAAAGCCTAGATGAAGAACAAATAAATCCGACCATATCTTGTAATGCATTGGCGGGAATTACCACTCCTCAAACCATCAAGATAGAAGGACAAATCAAGAAGAAAAAGGTAATAGTGTTGATTGATTCAGGAAGCACCCACAATTTTATTCATTGTAGGGTAGCAAAAGAATTGAATTGCTTCCTATATCCAGCACCAGAGTGTCAAGTGATGATTGCAAATGGAGGAACAATAAATTGTTCTGGAAAGTGCCATAATATCAAGCTATCCATGGGAGAATATGTATTGACTAGCCCAATGCTTTCCATTCCAATGGGAGGTGCTGATGTTGTACTAGGAGTCCAATGGCTACAATCCTTGGGTACAATAGCTTTTAATTTTCAAGAACTTTTCATGAAATTTTCTGTGGAAGGAAAGGAAGTTGAATTAAGGGGTATTGCAGGGAAACCAGGAAAGATAATCAGCTCTAATGGCATGACAAAGCTTCTAAAAAAGGAGCAAAGAGGTGTAATTGCACAATTATGTTCGCTAGATGTTTCCACATTGGAATCATCTATTTCTCCAGATCTCCAAAAAGTCCTGGACAATCATTCCAAGGTATTTGAGACTCCCAAAGGTCTCCCACCTATGCGTGATCATGATCATGCTATTCATCTGATTCCAGGAAGTGTTCCTCCAAACATCAGGCCGTACAGATATCCCTATGTCCAAAAAAGTGAAATTGAACGTATGGTTGCAGAAATGCTAGAGGCTGGTATAATTCAACCGAGTCAAAGTTCTTTCTCTGCTCCAGTAGTATTGGTGCACAAGAAGGATGGATCATGGCGCATGTGTCCGGATTATAGGGAGCTCAACAAGCTCACTATTAAAGATAAGTTCCCCATTCCTGTCATTGATGAATTACTGGATGAATTGCATGGATCAATTTACTTCACCAAGTTGGATCTTCGTTCAGGATATCATCAAATCAGAATGAAGATTGAAGACATTCCGAAAACGGCATTTAGAACTCATGAGGGTCATTATGAATTTTTGGTCATGCCTTTTGGCCTTACCAATGCACCTTCAACATTTCAAGGTTTGATGAATTCAATTTTCAAACCATTCCTTAGAAAATTTGTGTTAGTATTTTTTGATGATATACTAATCTACAGCAAGTCTTGGAAGGATCATGTTGAACATGTTGACAGGGTGCTACAACTATTGGAGGAGAAACAATTATATGCAAAAAGATCCAAATGTTTCTTTGGAGTCCAGGAGGTGGAATATTTGGGTCATATTGTATCTCATGAAGGAGTTAAGGTAGACCCTAGCAAAATTAAAGCCATTAAGGAATGGAAAATCCCCACATCCATAAAGCATCTGCGAGGATTTCTTGGGTTGACAGGGTATTATCGCAAGTTTGTTAAGAATTATGGGAGAATAGCAGCACCTCTAACAACATTATTGAAGAAAGATGCATTTTCATGGACTCCGGAAGCAACAAAGGCCTTTGAACATCTTAAAGAGGCAATGTGCCAAGCACCGGTCTTAGCTACACCGGACTTCACAAAAACCTTTATTGTGGAATGTGATGCTTCAGGAAATGGAATTGGTGCTGTTCTAATGCAAGATGAAAGACCCATTGCTTTTGAAAGTCGTCCAATCAAGGGAAAGTTTTTAAGCAAAGCTATTTATGAGAAGGAAATGTTGGCAATACTCCATGCACTTAAGAAATGGCGACCCTACCTAATGGGAAGACACTTCAAGGTAAAAACGGATCATGATAGCCTTAAATACTTTTTAGAACAAAGATTATCCTCTGAAGAGCAACAAAAGTGGGTCACAAAGATGTTGGGTTATGACTTTGAAATCATCTACAAAAAAGGGAAGCAAAATGTGGTGGCAGATGCACTCTCAAGAAAGGATGAGGATGTGGAAGCATTGTTGTGCGCCATTTCTATTATCCAACCAGATTGGATAAACGAAGCAAGGGAGGAATGGAAGAATGACGAAGAAGTGTGGGCACTTATTCGAAAGCTACAACAAGATTCCAGTACGTCTGATACATTTAGCTGGAAAAATGATTCGTTATGGTACAAAGATCGCTTATACCTCTGTAAGAATTCCCAGCTAAAACAAAAGATTCTTATGGAATTGCACACTTCTCCCTTAGGAGGGCACTCAGGATTTTTAAAAACTTACCACAGGGTTAAGAAGGAATTTTTTTGGGATGGCCTTAAATCAGATATTCAAAAGTTTGTGGCAGAATGTTTGGTTTGCCAACAAAATAAAGTTGAAACAATTAAGACACCGGGTCTATTACAACCTTTATCCATTCCAAGCCAACGTTGGGAGGAGGTTTCAATGGATTTTATCACAGGTTTACCCAAGTCTGAGGGAAAGAGTGTCATCATGGTGGTAGTTGACAGACTTACCAAGTATGCACACTTTTGTGCATTATCACATCCATTTAAAGCCAGTACAGTTTCTACTGCATTTATGGAAACAATTCAAAAGCTACATGGAAACCCAAAGATTATTGTAAGTGACAGAGATCCCATTTTCACTGGAAATTTTTGGACAGAATTATTTTCTTGTCTTGGTACTCAGTTAGCTCATAGCTCATCTTATCATCCTCAATCTGATGGGCAAACTGAGATAGTAAACAAATGTTTGGAAGGATATCTTCGTTGCTTTGTATCTGATAAACAGACACAATGGGTCAAATGGTTGCCTCTGGCTGAATGGTGGTATAACACTTCCTTCCATACAGCAACAAAAATGACCCCATTTATGGCACTTTATGGGTATCAACCACCATCCATCACATCATATTTAAGAGAAAATTCTAAGGTTCAGGCAGTGGAACATCACATCGAACATCAACAACAAGTCCTCCAACTCTTAAAGGATAACCTCGTGTTGGCACAAAATAGAATGAAACAACAGGCAGATCAACATCGCAGTGAAAGAAGTTTTGATGTAGGTGATTGGGTATTCCTACGGCTACAACCATATAAGCAAATGTCCCTCAAGCAAGCTAAGAAGGATAATAAATTATCACCAAAGTATTATGGTCCGTACAAGGTGTTGCAAAAGATTGGTACTATGGCATACAAATTGGAGCTTCCTGCAGCTTCTCGATTGCACCCAGTTTTCCATGTTTCATGTTTAAAGAAGGTTATAGGCGACAAGCTCCCAGTTCAAACAATATTGCCAGAACTTGACGAGGAAGGAAAAATTATATTGGAACCGGAAGCAGTTATAGAAACAAGAACTCGACAGCTACGAAATCGATCAATTTCAGAGTATCTTATCAAGTGGAAGAACTTATCCGCTGAAGATTCCACATGGGAGGATGAGAATTTTATGCAGAAGTATCTAGAACTACTCAAGCGTTGAGGACAACACTTTTTTGAAGGAGAGGGGCATGTTGGGTCCCTATAATACTAGTGATTACCCCATTACTATTGTAGTTATACCCCTTATTTATATTGTTGTGCCCCTATTGCCCCCATATTGTTATTAATGTGCCCACAAAATCCCTCTATTGTTATTTTTGTGGCTTTATATTATTATTGTTAGGTCGGCTGGATTATATTGTGACTCCTTAGACTCCTATATATAGAAAGGAGGTTTTGTCATTTGAATCATCCAAGAATTGTTCATTTATGTAATGTAAAGGAGGTTTCCCACTCGAAGAGGTTGAATTCTAAGGCGTTGATCTATCTTTTCTTGAGCTGGTTTCATAACAAGCAAGCTAGCTGCACATGAAACAATCATTCAAGCTAAAGGATGAAGTGAAGGCTAGGAATGAGAGGCAGTTAAGAATCTCTCGTTCAGCTTAGCAGAGGGAAGGTTAATGAGCTCTATCTAGGAGCAGTGAAGAATCCCTAGATAACTGTCAAACATGAGTGAATTAGGGGAAATATGAGCCACAGGGAATTCATATTCATTTCTAATTTAGATGAAAACATATAGAAACAACAGAAATTGAGCATAGAGGGCAATTAAACCAATTATAAACTATTCATTCTTTCTGCTATTTTTGATGTTACATCAATGGAAAACAAAGGTAAGAAACACATATTGAGTCATGTTGCAACACAAGAATTCCACATTCAATTCTTGAAAACATTCTTACGCAGCACACAGTCATTCCTCCAAGCTTTTCAGCAGTCTTTGATTAAGTAAAACATCAGATATACAGAGCAAGTCTCTCTTAGAGCTATACGACCAACCAACCCTTTAAACAGTGAATTCGGGTGGTTTTTATAAGTAAAATATCTAAAAAGATTAGATCTCAGACAGATCTTCTGTAATAAGTGTCTTTAACCTAACACATGTCTGAAATAAATGAGGGAAAATATCCTCGAGCTGCGCTGGGTGCAGCTATACCAAAAGGAGTTTAATGTGTTGCCTTTATGGCTCTATGCTAATCACTTAGCGATAAATATGATTTGGGTTTTGATCCATGCTCTTGAGTGGTTCTGAGGAGCATTAACTGTGATGGGAGAGCCTTGATTGGCCTTTACTGCTTTCTTTGAATTTGTTGGAGGTCATTCAATGTCCACCTGCATTGGGAATAAAGGTTTTCATTTAAAACATTCGACTGATACTCTTTGCCACTTCCTTGATATGCTTTGGCATTGAATGTGTGCCTTTCTTACTTCCGATACTCTTTAAATTGTTGCATCGACTTTTCATGGCTACTGTTCGGCCCTCTGTTTGCTTTTAAAACTGTGTTTGCCCCTTTCTGAATGCTGCGCGAAGAAATTCATGTCATTCTGCGCCTTTCGGGCCTGCTGGAGGCCGAGCCACGAAAGGGATTTCCATTTTGGCCTATTTCCCCTAGCGCTAATCGCGCATCAAAAACTGCCTCAGATTTTGATTCCGGGCTTCCTAGGCTGCGATTTGCGCCTCTCGCGCTTTTTGACGGTGACATCAGCATGACGTCATGTGGTGGGACCCAGTATGGCGGGTGATGTGACAGGGTGACGTTAGCAAGGTGACATCAGCAGTACGGCGGGTGACGTGGTGGTACAGTGGAGGAGGCTACGTTGGATGATGACATCAGCATGACGTGGCGCTGATGCAGGAGGAGGAAAGGTAGTATCCAGTTTCAGGCACACCGCTTTTGTGCGCAGGCGGTATCGGAGGAGGGGGCTCCGCCATAGCCGAGAGGGTGACGCGTGGCGGGAGTACGACGGGAAAACCGCCCATCTCCTGGGCGTTAACCCTCGGCACGTCGGGGCACAAAAAGGCCCGCCCACCGTAGATCTTGGGCGCGCCAGATCTGACGGTCGGCGGCACGAGTAAGGCGGCGGACGGTTAGGGACGGGGCCCGCGCGCAATTTTTGTGTGTTTTCATATGGCGGGGGGGGGGGGGAACTTTAATAATGTGGGTTTTTATGGGTTAATGCGGCATGGGTGTGATTCGAACCAACTTTATCACAAAATATGAACGCGGATGGGTTAAATATAGGTCCCAGATGGACTTAATATTTCCCCAGACTTGATAAATGTGGCTAAAAAATGCCAAGGGGTGGGAATATGTACGTAGGGGAGTTATTAACATATTTTTAGTAGGGGAAGGGGAGATAGATAGGGAGCTACATAGTAAAATTAGTAGTTAATATGACAAGTGATCAAAAAGCGCTAAGTATGTGAATATTAGGCTATTTATGGGGGAAAATGATTCATAGAGGAAGTATGAACATGCCTTGAGAAAAGCAGATCTTTACCAAGGCAAATGATATGGAAAATGATGAAAGTAATAGGTATCAAGCAGATCTTGATCCCTTCAGGGAAGTTAGTGAGTGATTTGGGAAATGAGAAGAAGACGGAGTTAGACATGCCTCACTTGAGCTCCTCCAAATGGAAAACTGCATCATAACTGTGCTCTGTGAAGATATAACACCTAAAAACATGAAATGGATTATAGAGCATGATTCTGCAAACACAAAACTACTTACCCAGCCTACTTACCTAGCATTTTTCTCCTTTTTGCATAGGTGCACTTGGACTTGCAAACCCAGAGTATCCTTTTCTCTTTTTGTTGTCCCTCTATCTAAGTCTACACTTATTTCTTCCAAGGGCCCAGATTAAGTAGTTGGGCTCCTTTGTTTCTCTACCTATCTATAAATCTGCCAAGATTGAACTGTTTGGACAGATAATGACTCTCTATATTCTAAAACAAGAAATTGAAACCTAGGGAAGCCAAGATTAGGCTGTTTGGACTTCCCTTAACAGAAACTTCTTCAAAAATGGATAACTCATCAAAATTGGGATACAGTAGTGGCATTTAGATTGGCACACTTTCATGGCCTCTTCTTTGGCCTCTTTTCAGGAAATATGGAGCATTGCAGCATGCAAAGTATGACATATTTGGCATGTAAAAATGTCAATCATGAAAGATGAACACCTGTTGCAACAGGAGGCTAACAGGATCATCGTCATCAACAACTGGAGAAATAGAATTCGTCCACTATCAGAAGAAATCAAGGACTGAAACAAAGGGAAATACTACTACATAGGGTCAGAAGGAGCCTCTCATGATCAATTTGGATGATTCACATGTATCTATAGGAATAGAAGAAGTTGTAATTACTACTCCTTCTTCTTCTTCTACTTCACATAATTTGTTAGAGATTACTTAATCTGCAAGACCAAGTGAAACAGAGGAGTCAAATTTCTTCACTAACTTCCTTAAAATCAAGTAGAAGAATGAAGCTTTAAAAGCTAATGTTTATGCACAATTTTGGAGGCAGACTTCTACTTCACAACACAGATTGTTGAAAACATTTGACAGCGAGAAGGGAAGAATGCAAACTGATTTTCTACAGGGTCAAGTGCCTTTCCATAAAGGTTCTTTTGATTATAAGAAAACTATATTTTCATTTGATGCTAATCAACTAAATCCAATTAATCAAATGGACATGCATAGGTAGTCTAGTGAAATGATTTTCTCAACCATGACCAACACTGCTATATCATTGTCAAAACTTAAAACTGCTCTGTCAAATGTCCAGTCACAATTGAAGATTGAGAAAATATCATCTTTAGCTAAGGATAATAAGGTCAAGTCATTAGAGGACTTAGTAATTAAAATTGGATATGACCCTACTGATGTCAAAGCTTATGAAGATATTATCAGGAGGAAGAACATAGATATTTCAACATTGAGGAAGAAACTGAAACTGCCTTCTACAAAGGACCCCCAGATGAAGGAGACAACATAAACTAAACAACACAAGGAAAAAATGCTCATAATGATAATTGAGCAGAATGTACAAATAAAGAATATGGAGGAGAAAATTGAGAAATTGCTTAAGGAAAAAGAGAAATTTACTCATTTAGCTATAGCTCCCATCACAACTATTCATATTACAGTGTCCAGAACAATAGGGGAATCTACATAGGCCACAATACAATCTACATCAATAGTAGAGGACTTGAATAGACTCTCACAAGAGATGACTCACCAAACGCAAGAGAATGAAAGGCTTCATTCGAAGTTTAAAAACCTGTAAGCTCAGGAGATAAAGAATGATACTCTGTACGTTGAGGAAATGCATAAAACACACAAGTTGAACATAAGAATTGAAGAGTTACAGAGCCAGTCATTAATGGCTCATACCTTGGCCCAAGCCAAGGAAAGCATTTGGGCAGATATTAATCAGGCGATAACTGAAGTATGACCTTCCATTCAAATAATATTTGAGCAGGAGGATCTCATAAACATATGTCAAGTAGCCATTGATGAAGTCAAGTAGCTTATTAAAAACAAACCAAGTGAGGCTTCAGACATGATCAGAGTTCTAAATTCAAAAACCAGGGCTGAGTTGGAACATATTGAAATATGTACAAAACAAAAAACATCTTGGAAATCAAGAAGGCGTTGCAGAAAAATAACTTGATGACTCATTTAGAAACTGAGTGTCAAACCTTGAAGACTTTTGTCCAAAGATTTCATTTTAATTTTAATTTACTTAATCAGAGAGGATTACCAGGATAAGTAGCTCCAAATGATAGGTTGATCAATTTGGAAGAACATTGCTAGAAGCTGTATCCTATAACAACTGATAAATCAAACATTGTAGGTATAAAGGGGCATATTACAGGGAAAGAAGCATTAGAAGCTTTAGATTTTGATTTGACTATTGAGCATGAAATTAAACATCTTTTTGTAAATAGGCCCACTTTTGAGAAGTACACCGAGGTTGATGAAGTTTACGGGAAATTGGTAAATCTTGCCATACCAAGTGAAGACCAATGGGATCACTTGTGTAAATTTATTGAGTAAATTGCATCAACAACTGAAGGAAAACTATGCAACACTTTTTGGGGACCACATCATCAACAAATTCCTAAAGAATAGTGCTAGCACTTAGCAACTTTAAACTTCATATAGTTTTGTACTATTTTTGTATTTTTGTTTTGAAAATATGTAGAAGAAATTTTGTATAAATAACTCCTCCTTCGAGTTATGAAGGTTTGAACCCTTGGATGCGCTTTGAGAACAAAATTATAACTGAGCTAGAGATTTTCCAAGTCAATGAAAGGACTCTGAATTTTCCTTCTATAGTTTTGTCTCCTTGTAATTTTTTCATTTGTTCTTATTTCATTATGTATTTGTTCATATATTTAAGTCTTTATGCAGAGATCTGGGTAAGATCATACTGAGTATCAGTCAGTCTTAATCCCCTATTAAGTTATCAACAATAACTAGGGACTAGCTTATAAGGCTATTTATTATTGTAAACTCCCCTATATCAATTAATTGTCACACAAATATGCATTCGTTTAAATATATTTTGTTCTACAGGAAACATTGTTTGCCTGTATTCTTTGCTTATAACCATCAAATATTAGGTTGAAATATTTAGCAAGTTATACTTCATCAAAATTCTATTATTCATTCACTTTAAATCAATTAACTATAGCTAGACAAATAGAAGCCCTTTCATCTAGTTTATTAACTATTAAGGCTTAAGCACTTGTTTTCAATAATTCATATCATTGGTCATCCATAAAATTTAAAACAAATAAAACATTTTAGATGCTCTAGCATGACTAACTGACCTAGAGTCATCTCAGAGGACATCAAGTAGTATTAAGGACTATAATTGTCCATATTCACCAAGGAGTTACATATATTGTCTAGAAACGCCTAAGCATATTGGTCTTTGTAGATGACAATACCTCTCCTTTTATGAAAACAAACTGCAAGACTTCATTTATGATTTTTTCCATATGATATTAAAAGTTACCTACTAGGGTCTCTCTAATAACTTTTTCCATCTTTCATCTGAGAGTGCATTCACATGTACCCTTGGAATTGGAAACCACCATTTCTTCCCTTGGACCTTATTCCTATTACCAAAGTCATCTACAAGTGCATTACCTCCTTCATCGTACCAAAATTTTGTCTGGCCTATGAGATGTAGAGATTCCTTCAAGCATCACACATCATAAAAAGTACGAACACATTAAACATCAATTTTACAAGAGAGTTGTCTTAATAGTTAAACAAATACAATGACTGGGAACAAAATTGTTACTTCCTTACAATCCACATGCAATCCAACTTTCTCAATGTTGCAAGATTCACATGAATGTCGGACCAAGGCATATAACCATAGATTTTCTTAGCCCTGAATTTTTTAAACAATTAGAATATTACACATTGCATATCTTTTGATAATTCTAAATTCTTAGTAGTCTTGAGAAAAAGATATCTTCCCCATCTAACCTATCCATTAGATTGCTTCTTTGAATGACAATTCATTTTTCTCAGTAATGAAATGTATACCACTGCTTGGTTGCAAGGTCACACTCCTATATTTCCCCACATCTTTTGAAGTAAATTATGTTTGAAATTAATTATTCAACCATAAATTTAGTATTATATTGGAATTTTTTCCTTGTGATTAATCGTTGGTCATTTATGAACTCAAAATTGTTGAGAGTGTTGGAGAAGGGGTAAATGACCTCAAGGTGGGTGATAGTGTCCTTCCTATATTCACTAGAAAATGCAAAGAATGCAAGCACTGCAAGTCAGAAGAGAGCAACATGTGTGCTTTTCTAAGAATTGACACTGAAAGAGGAGTTATGATGAGTGATGGATATTAAGGTTTTTCCATCAATGGGAATCCAATTTACTACTTCCTTGGTATTTCCACTTTCAACAAGTACACAGTTGCACATGTTGGTTGTGTTGCCAAAATTAATCTCATGGCACCTCTTAACAAAGTTTGTGTTTTAAGTTGTGGTGTCTCTACAAGTAATTTACTTCCAGATATTTTTTTCTATTCATTTGTTTTCCATTTTAGATTATTTCCATGTACATATCCACCATAAGAAATATTAAGGACCATAACTATCCATATTCACTAAGCAAATACATATATTGTCTAGAAAATCCCAAGCAGATTAGCCTTTTGCAGATGACAATACCTCTTCTTTTATGAAAACAAAATGCAAGACTTCATTTATGATTTTGTCCATATGATATTAAAAGTTACCTTCAAGGGTCTCTCCTTATATGGACTCTCCTTATTATTGGGGTTACCCTTGGCCTAGTAACTTGGATAACATAATTTATTCTTTCCCTTTTACTTTAGCTAGCATTATTTCAATTGAAGATTTTGAGAATACTTGGAATTTGATGGAAAAGGGTGAGGTCAAAAAATTTACCTCATTCATGTCCATTAGATTCAAAGATACAATCTAGTTACATTTATCTCTTACTTTGGGTATAAAAATTGGTAGTGGACAACCTTAGTTAAAATTGCCTAGTGCACTAGGCTATCTACCATCTTGTGAACTCCCATCTATGGAGATCACAAAAATTATTGTGCTTCTCATATACAAAACACATTTCTAACCATTTTGCATTCATCTAGGAGATTTTCCTATTTGGTTTGGTGTAATATAGGCCATCCTTCTAGATTTTCTAATTGAGATGCTTTTCAATGGAAATTGATGTTTGTCTTTTCTTATTATTTCATTTTTTATACCAATTATTCTTTCCTTTGTTATACCAAACACCAAGCCATCACTTATTGTTCAAAATTTTGACTAACATTTCCTACATTATGACCATGTCATTTTTCATCACCTATTGCTGTGGGGAAAAATGCCTATGCAGGACGATCCTATCCACCTAAGGTGTGACAGTGCCTTAGCAACAAACAGAGACAGCTATTCTAGTATTCTTCCTTTATGAATTAAGAATGAAGAGATAGATAGATGGACTAACCGGTGTCTTCCATTTGTCCCTCGATCCGACTTCTCTTCTCTTGGAGAGTTCCCAGCTACTTGCCTTCTCGCTCGCCCAGCTTCAAGAGGTTTCTGAAGATCACAAGAAGAGAACACTACACAAGACATGGATTCATATTCATAACTAGTTCAGGATTAGAAATAAACTAAACATACTAATGCATTCATACATAAAAAATACATCAGCATATAGGAGAAACCAAGATAGCTTTATTGATGAATAACAAGGTTCAGGAAGAGATACAACCCAGAGGGCTCCAATCCAGCATCTCCTTCCCAGCAAATGGAATTCCTATCTTCACCCCCTTCAAAGCATTAAGCACCCAATGATTCCAATCTCAAACCAACAACAATTCTTTGCAATAACAAAATTCCAGCCTCTAGATCTCATGGAGGAGAGATCCATATATAGATGTTTGGAGAGAGGATGAGTCAGCTTGAGATCTGACTAGTGTCCTCTCCCTCTGTCAGTTCTTGATTCCACTTGGAGGTTCTTACTTCCACTTGGAGATTTGGAACCTCTTACTCATCACCAGTCGAATTCCCTGAGGCAAGTGTCATTTTGGAAGCTTCCTGGGTTTTGACACCTTGAGAAATGAGCCTGCCACATGTCCACTCTCGTTCAGTGCAGGTAGCCAGTGTTCCATTTGACATTCAACGCAGGTAGCCAGTGTTGGCTTTGACATTCAGCGCAAACAGCTAGTGTAGCCACTGAAATGATCTTGAAATGACTTGTTTTTGAGCAGTTTTTGTCGGAGAACTTCTGTGAATTGCTATGGTTTGTTAGCCTTGTTCCTCTAGGGGTAGGAACAACATGTTTAGGGACTTTGGATCCCTTAGATTATGGACATTTCATGCTCAATGTTGTAAGGCACAAAAATGTCTATAACAGTTGCCCCCTAAAGTATGAGGCTGTTTATCGGGTGAAATGCTTTATCAGGGGGATCTGAAGTTCATCCAATGCTGAGAGGAGACCTGTAATAAGATACAATACAATACATTATTTTTCATACTACTTTCATGATCTAGCTGAGGCGGGCATTCCCATGCTCAGCTTTATAAATTCATTTTTCTGTACATAGAACAGACAATCGTCTAATGGTAGACTGATAATTTTGATGAAATTATCATCCTTTGAGTAGGATGATTATCTGCTGCAATGATGTACATGTCAATGTCTTTATATTTCCTGAATATATATCACAGCCCGGATGGATGAAACTAGATCCGGGGTCTTCAAACTCGTTCGATCTTCACTCTAAGTACAAGTCAATCCATGTGAGAAATGTTCTGAAGTCGAACATGGAAAGACATTGCTTGATTACCGGTCAATGATGTAAATCGTTAACAAGCGCGAGAGGAATCACCGATAATGATAATGACCCTCAAGGTACTGCAGTACAATTCACGTGGTGTGAATAAAGGACTTGGCGTCGAACACCGCGCAAAATCTTTCGGTCGAAGGTCATTGATGTATACATGTCGCTGAAAGTGAGAAACTTGCCATTGAGGCATGCAAGCTTCAAAGTACTGAAGGGGGTGTTCCTAGATCAACTTCTTGGATAATGAGCTGATGTCGAAAAGAAGTGATCTGTCAAAGGAGGGCCTTAATGGATCCCACATCAGTGACACGGAACGAAGCTAATGATTTTAATGGAGGTGAAAATGATCTGTGACATATGATTCAGGGTGGCGGTCATGAAAGGATGAAGGATAATGTATGGCAGTGGATGGGACACGGTTGACTTTTATGAACGACTTATCTTGAACATATGGCGACACTGATACGATGGATTGGTAGCATTACCCCAAATATGGATGGTATGGCGAGACCATGGATGTGACCGGTGAATGAAACAACCCAACCCGATTGTGGTACGGAGGAAAAGTGTCATGTTCAAGAGCAACTTGCTACCATCAAAGTTTTCTTTAGTTTCTCCCAATTTTTCCCTAATCATTGCTGACCAGTACCTCTTTATTTTTGTCAAGCTTGAGGAGGATAACATATGCTTGTTCTATAACCTACCCTTCGGGCAAGCCCATCGCTATGTTTTAACGAGCCTAGCAATAGTGAAACTCGTTCTCGTCTAAAGACAAGTTTGTCGCTATTTAATGATTTTAACGAGTCTAACGACAAAGATAACTCGGTTCTTTTCATTTTTAGAGAGTCTGAAAAGATACATAAAGTCAACTCCAAAATTCCTTTTTCGTCATCTAATCCCTTAAGTCCAAAAAAGTATAAAACAATACAGAAGGGATGAGTTTTCGATAGTTTTAACGAGCCGAATAAAACAAGTGCTCGATCTTTTTGTGCAATAATCCCTCAGTTCCAAAAAGATTAAAATCTAGAGGAGGGATAGCTCTTCTGGTCCCTTTAATGAGCTGGAAGGCCAAGGACTCGACAATCTTTTCATATTTTACGAGTCAGTTGAAAAGAGCTTAAAGAAGACTCGTCTTTTGAGGAACGAGTGATAAACAGGGTTAGTAGCTGATTCCAGGTACAGGTTGGAATTTTCCAATCACGGCAATGTCACAAGGATGGCTAGGTGAAATCACTCTTCGCAGCTGTTCCTCAAAATGGGTAAACAATCATATGGAGGTGAACGATCAGCCAAATGAAAAGTGGAGGTGACAGTGCAAACACGACCAAGGCTTTAACGGCTGATGATATTACATTCACTGTGGTTATTTACCGGGTAGTTCATTTTTTAACGAGCTTAAACGCGGATCAAAACACTTGCTCGGTCTTATGTTTATTTTTTAACGAGCATGAACTATGTGCTAAAACTGCTCGGATCTTGCGTTTATTTTTTAACGAGCATGAACTTTGTGCTAAAACTGTTAGAAATCATATGGTCAAATTTTTTATTTTTACCATGACTAGCTTTGCCATTTTCAAAGATAGTACTATATCCTCAATTGCTGCATCAAACTAGTTAGAAATGAATAACATTTGCTTGAAAATGAGATTATAACCCTAATATTTCGCTTTGAACTACGTAAAAAGCCATTAAAAGGTGTTTTTACCTCTCATTTTACCATTTCATTTGAACTTGGTTTGTTGGAGCTTTGGAGGTGCCTCTTCCCCTTTGATTTTCATCAGTTGATTCCGGGAGATTCTGCAGATGATTTTCGGCGCCGTTTGGACCAGGTAGGAGCTAAACCCTAGCTCTTCCTTTTCATGGTTTCCTTTTTCCATTCTGTGCCTGTTTTCCTGTTCTCCTGAGCCCCTGGGGTTTTGCTAGGGCGCTCTGCCATCAGCGCAGGCAGTCCATTCAAAACCTGTGTTGAATATCAAGCTGCATGAAGGCAGTTTGACCTTCAACGTAGGTGGGACACTAGCCAGTTGCGTTGAGCATAGAAAAACAGTTCTGTTGCACAGTTTTTGATGAAAAGTTTTCCAGTCTCTCATCAAATCCAAGATCTTACTCTTTCTCTTGTTTGTTTTGCAGGGACTTTTGAGCAAAATGACCCTCACATGGCGAGAATGAGAACATGAAGAAGAAGACATGATTGCCCTCCATGACCCTGTCATGGTGAACGTGCTGCGGAACTGTGGCTGCTGAAGTTCTTCCGTATCTCTAGTATGAGAGCACAGATCTCCTTACTGCAGTATATGCTTGATGCTTGAGATCCTATCAACCAAGTATTTCAGATCAGGAGCAAATCCATCCCTTTGACCGTGGTAGACATTTACTTCTTGACTGGTTTGTCGAGGTGGGGTGCCCCCATTTCTTTGTCAGGTTTGGCCCGAGGGAATGACTCTGTGAGAGATTATGTCTGCCAGTATTGCAGGGAAGGATCCCAGTCGAGTAGAGATGGCAAGGTTGTTATCCGTGAGATTACTGACAGGTCTCTCAGGTCCATTCTGTATACTATTGGTAGGATGGCCGGTAGCGCATCTCTTCATGTTGCCAATAGATCTTATGTGCAGCACGCCTTGGAGTGTCTCCAACCGAAAATATTCAACTGGTGTGATGCAGTACTTCTTCAGATGAAAAGTCAGTTGAACAAGGTAAAGGATGGGAAGCTGAAGAACTTTGGATTTCGTTCTATTCTGACTGCCTTTGCCTTGGAGAAAATACCACTGATGCAGCCTCAGTATATCGTACTCGACTTGCCTTCTCCTACCAAGCCACGCATGCAGAGATGGGTTGATCACATGTCTAGGCATGCTGGTCAATCTCAGATTTCTTTCACTGATACCTTCTTCAGGTGGTTCGAGCGTCAGGAGATGGTCTATTCCGAGTATCCCTATGTTGGTATGGATTTCCGAGGTGATCCGGACTTGGTACTGCCGGATGGCGAACAGTGGGGCGCTATTGGTAAAATCTTCGACCATATTACTGTTTACTGTTCTTATTTATAATGTCCTTGTGCTTTATTCTATCAAGACTTTAATCAAACTCATGTGTGCGTGCAGATGTTGGTCCTGTTCGTCCAGCAGTTCGCCCGAGAGCACCAGTTGCTGCCCTAGCAGGGAAGACTGCTGGGAGAGTTATTCTCCGCGACCTTGATGTGGCTAAGACCCTTACAGCTGTGTAGGAGCAGGTTGAGAGCCTTACTCTTGGCATTCCCGATGTGAGGATTGATGAGTTACTGTTACAGTTGCACCGACATACTACTGGTGTGCCTAGACGATGGACTCGTCTCTTGCGCATGATTGCATAGGCCGTGACGTGCTATCATGAGCATCACTAGGCTAGGGTGCCCCCTAGCATTTTTGAGTTTTTGGTTCATGCGACCATCTTGGTTATAAAACATTATGTATAAACGATAAACAGCTTATATATATATATATATATATATATATTTTGATTTTCGTGGCTTATTCTGGTTGAGTTATATGAGCCATATGTACAACATTGATGATGGGTCTCTTTTTATAAATGTCGCAAATGTCTATCTAACACATATTTTGCTAATGAGTCGGTTAATGTGTTTAAGTTTCTGGAAATATGCTGGTATTGAATTAAATCAAACTGTCTTTCCAAAATCTTAACCCTTAAGAACATGCGATAAATAGCTGGGTTGCGAACGGAATATACACCATTGAGTTGTAGTATTACGAGTTGTGAGTCTAGCCTGACGATTAGTCAGCGTATACCATGGGTGATGGCATCAGAGAGTAGTTCTATCAACGCACTATACTCAGCGATGTTATTCGTTGATTGCCCAATACATACACCTCTGAAACTTACTAACTCGCCACTTGGATCAAAAATGGCCCAGGCTGCGGAGGATAGGTTCCGCGAACTACGACTCGCTCCGTCAAAATACCCAACACATGTCTCCAGAAGGTTTGACATCTGCAATAAATGTAAAAAGGTGGATTACTCGACCAAAACAAACACTTTAGCGAAAAAAAAATACAACAAAAGCATACAGGTTACTATTTAAGCATAGTAATGCTTGAGGTACAACCCATTACGGGGTTGCGCTAGTGGAATTCCGTCATAATCCATTAACTCGTAGGCTCCTTTTGCTAACACTCGTTTAACAATATAAGGGCCCATCCATAAAGAATTAAATTTACCTGCTCCCAATTTATCGGATTCTTGGTCATAAAACAAGACCAAGTCACCTTCTGAGAAGACACGGGGTTTGACATTTTTGTCGAACTGCGCCTTGACTCATTTCTTATGGGCTTCGTTAGCCAAAGCGGCATCACGAAGGGTTTCATCCAATTGGATTAATTCCAAGAAACGAGCCTCTTCTTCCGAAGTTCCAAGGAGGAGATCAATTGCGAGTTTAAGAGACGAGATTTCACACTGGATTGGCAAGACTGCTTCTAGGCCATACACCAGTTGGAAAGGTGTGAACCCGGTCGCGTTCTTTACCGATGTTCGGTAAGCCCACAAGGCTGAGTACAGGATTAGGTGCCACCTTCTTTTGTGAACCCCGATCATCCTTTGCAACATACGCTTCAGGACCTTGTTGATTGCTTCAACTTGTCCGTTGGCTTGTGGATAATACGGGGTAGAGCTGTCGTGAGATAACCCTAGCTTGGCAGCTAATTCAACCATCATGTGATTGCGAAAATGCGATCCATGATCTGTAACTATAGCCTGTGGTACGCCAAACCTGGCGACTACATGATTGAAAAAGAAAAGGGCAGCTGTTTCACCAGTGTTATCTAATGTAGGCATCGCCTCGGCCCATTTGGTAAAATAGTCAACAGCGACTATAATATACCCATGCCCCCCGGTCGAGGTGGGGTTACATGTCATGAAATCGATGCCCCATTTGGCGAAAGGCCCAACAACAACTATTATCTGTAAAGGTGCGGGTGGCCTTCTGGTTTTGCTATCAAAAATTTGACAAGCATGGCAACTTCTGACTGCGGTTATGCAATCTTTGAACATTGTTGGCCAGAAGTATCCTGCTCGTAAGATTTTCTATGTTGTAGCATATCCAGATTGATGCCCCCCACACGCGCCTGAATGACACTCATTCAGGGCTTTTTCGGCCTCTTCATGGGTGAGGCACCTCCTCAGAACTGTATCGATACCACGACGGTAAAGCGTATCACCGACGATCATGTAGTCTTTCGCTTGGTATCGTATACGTTTCTGTTCTGAGTGAGAGGTGTCAGGCTTGAATTTTTGGGTTTGGAGATAAACGATTATATCTCCATACCACTCATTGCTTGTAGATATCAGAAACAAATGCTCGTCCATGATTGATTCTTCGGATGTTTCATCGTTGGACGATGATGGGAGATCGCACAATAATTCTGCGAAGACTAAAGCTTTCTTTGATTTGGATTTTACAAATTCCAGATCAAACTCTTGAAGGATCGCTATCCATTTTGAATATTTTCCCCCCAGCAACTGTCGCGACAATATATAAGTCATGGGGTTGCAATCTGATAGAATGGTAGTTTTCTGAAAGAGGACGTAATGTCGAAATCTTTGTATCGCTTGAACAGCAGTGAGTGCTATCTTTTCAACATAAGAACATTTGCTTTCTGTATCATTCAAGTTTTTACTTAAATAATATATAGGATGTTCAATTCCATCGACTTCTTGAACTAAAACCATCGCAATGGTTGTATCTGCTGCGCCAGATACAGGTTAAAGTCTCTTTGATAGTCTGGGGCATACATTAATGATGCTTTTACTAGAGAATCTTTCAGAGCATCAAAGGAAGCTTGCACCACCTGATCCCAGACAAAAGGTACATCCTTTTTCAAAAGACGTGTATAACCTTTAGCAAGTTCTGCGTAATTTGGAATGAATCTCCTCAGAAAGTTTGCTTTCCCTTGGAGTTTCTGAATCTGAAGCAAATTTGACGGTGGAGGCAAATTAATGATTGCCTGAACCTTGCAAGGGTCGAGCCGAATCCCATCCCTAGAGACTACAAAGCCAAGTAAACGACCAGAACCGACGCAAAACACACATTTGTGTGGATTGAGTCTTATCTTGTAGTGTCGGCAACGTAGAAATATCGCTCTTAAATGCTGCGGATGATCAGTCCGCTTTCGCGAATGAGCTGGAAGGTCGTCGAGATAAGGTTGAACGATGTTCTTGATGTCATGGAAGGCATAATTCATTGCCCTCTGAAATGTCGCCCCTGCGTTATTTAAACCAAAGGGTAATTTTCGATAAGCGAATGTGCCCCACGGACAGATGAATGCAGTCTTTGACTGGTCCTGTGGGCGGATATTTATTTGATTATACCCGGAAAATCCATCCATAAATGAAAAGATTTCACATCCGGCACATTCATCAATTATCTGGTCGATGAAGGGTGTAGGGTAGTTGTCCTTTGGACAAGCTTGGTTTACATCCCTATAATCGACACACACTCTAATTGTCCCTTGTTTCTTCATAATAGGGACAATATTCGATACCCAATCAGTTAGAGGAACCGGGTAGATGAAACCAGCATGGAGGAGCTTTTCAACTTCTGCTTTAATGGCAGCGACTTTCTTGGGGTGCACCTGCCGAAGCCGTTGTCTTACTGGTTTGACATCAGGATACATCTTAATTTCATGCTCAACGATACTCGAGTCAATGCCTGGCATTTCATCATATGACCAAGCAAAGACATCTCTGAATTCGAGAAAAAGAGCGTTATATATTTCCAGTTCTGAAGGAGAACAACCTTTCCCGACATAAATGTTCTCTACAACATTTGTTTTAGTTGAGATATTTATGGCTATAGTCTCTTCAATATTGGATAAGTTTCGCTCGGAATCCACCGTATTTACAGTATTTGATAGGAATTCAAAAACTGAAGGGAGATAAAGGTCATGCTGAGTATCTTCTTCATATTCCGGATGAAGGGAACGATGGTGGCAATCATTCCATGGTGTCCCCTCAATCAACATTGATTGTAGGATTCCTTCGTCAGTCCCATGTACTTTCGACCAAGGATCTAACGGGGTACCATATTCTCTAGACCTATCTACCCAAATGCTTGATGAGCGTTGACTTGGGTTTGCCTGCCATGCTCGAAACATTGATTTCTACAATATTTCTATAGGGCTTGGGGGCAAAACCATTGCATGATCCATGTCGACATCGTCTTTTGAGATCTTCGTGGAAGATATCATGTTGCAGGCTCTTACCAACGCTACTTCTCCTATATAGATTGGAGGTGGAAGTGCAAAAGTTCCCATTAATGTGGGGTCTTTCAGTAGGCCTACTCCGATATCTTGAAGCGAATGGTTGCTTCCATGGATCATGGGAATGCTTCCTGTAACTTGTGAACCATTAGGGAGGAAGTCTTGTTGGTCGACGATCGTAATCCCTCGTTGAAAAGGGAATGCGATCTTCCTAAAATAAGTCGACACTATAGCTGCCATGGCATATATCCACGGTCTTCCCAGTAGGATGTTGTAGTCCAGATTCCCATCGATGACTTCAACATCTATTTCTACTGTTTTTCCTCCCAGTTCAACTTTCAAGTTATTAAGGATACCGCACGGGGTATATGTCCTTCCGTCGAATTCTTTTAATGTCGTCGAAGATCGCGACAAGGTTGGAGATCCTAAAGTTTTCCAGCAACTCATCGACATAATACATGTAGATGCCCCCTCATCAATAATTATTCGGTGAACAGTTTTGTTGAGGGCTTTCACTTGAATAAGGAAAGCTAGTTGAGCTGGTAACTGAGGATCGTATCCTTTGTGGTCAAAGGATACAAGATTGGAATCCTTAGGATCAACCCCACCAATAGCCGATAACAAAGCTTGCCTTTGGGATGGGAAATTTTGTAGTACTTCAAGAGTCGACATAGCGGATGGCGATTGGGCCAAATCTTCTACTATGTTATAATGCTGCGCCGCTTTGGCGCGAGGATTAAATGTTGACTTGTGTATTACTCCCTTTGGCGGTTTTATCGTTAATTCAGGAATGATGGGTGGTACAACTTCTGTCGAAGTTTTTGTTGAACTACTTGGTTGATCTTTACCCTTGTCGTTCGATAGCTGTGGATTCCCATAATCTTTGTTCCTTGTTGAAATCAAAGCATCATTCTACTATTTTGAAACTGACAACATAAGCACTTGCGACGGGGAAGCATTTCCACTATCAACCAGATTTTGACCTGGATTGGGAAATGGATCAGTTAACACAGCTGAGGTCTGCGAACTTTTAAAGAATCTCTTAAGCTCAGCTTTGTACGGACATTTGTTTGTCCAATGATCCTCATCACATATTTGACATGGATTTTTCCTATTTCCAGGAGGGTTTGAAGAAGTTTTTCCAGGAGATGACTCACCCTGTTTCTTCTTCTTCCCTTTGTTTTGTTTCTTCTTGCTCCCTGGTTGTTTGGTTTCTTTGCCTTTATCTGCTGATACGACATTTACTTCCGAAGCAAGAATTTCTTCTTTTGCATTTTGATCCGAATTCTTACGGGCTTTCTTAGACGAAGCCTTTGTCGATTTCGCGTTTGCCGTGCCAATCACGCCATTGCCCGCATGAGAGTCACTATTTGATTTAGGAGGAGGAGGAATTGAGAATTCCGGTCTAGGGGCGTCAGGTATTTTGTCGTAGAGCGTGCCAGACTGAGTATAAACTAAGTCTAGATATTGTGCACGAGCAATAACTTGCTCCTCTGTTACGACCCCCCCCTTTGCCACATCTTTTGTTATAGCAGGAAGTAACGACTTTATAAACCATTCAGCTAACAGCTGATCGGGAACGTATGTTTTCACCATCCTACGACGACGATGCCACTCATGTATATGATTGGATATATGAGTGGCCGTTGTCTGCTTGAAGTTGGTTAAGATTTATGTTCCCGTTTCATACCTTATCGGTAATTGAAAATGGGTTAAGAAAGTCGTGGCTAGGGAGCTGAAATTGTCGAACGAGGCTCTAGGTAATTCAATATACCATTTTGCCGCTGGACCCGTTAACGTCCTCTGGAAAAGGCGAAGCCTTATCAAATCATCATTTAGGGTGTTTGATGAACACCAAAGATGAAAAGTCATCACGTGATTCGATGGGTCTTCACCTGGATTTCCATTGAATTTAGGAATGTCAGATGGAAGTTTGTGAGGAATCGCTGGCCACCAAGGGGCGTAAGCAATCGGATCGTTGGTTAACCGGTGTAAATCGGGTAACTCTAAAGTTGCCATGAATGGTAACCGTTGATTCAGGTTAGGTGAAGCATACCCAGGGTACGATGGAATCGCTTCAGCAGTGGGCCTTTGCATACCAGCATAATGTAATTGATGTTGGTATGACTGATACGGTTGGTGGACTTGACCACTGTAAAGCGGTTGGTTTTGACCGTTTTGAATATACGGTTGTCCACTGTTCGCAAAGATCTGCTGCTCAGAACCTTGGTACACTTGCTAGAATTGTGGTTGTTGTTATTGCACCAGCCACGGTTGTGAAGCCATGTTCTGTTGCGCTATACTAACCGTTGGACCAAGGTGTGGGGTGATTGTACCCATTTGGACCCGTGTCGCCCCACCAGTAGGTGATTGTGGTTGAGTCACAGGGTCAAGGGGCTGTTGCATTACAACCTGAGAAATGTGAGGCTGACATACAACAGGTATCACTTGAACTTGTGACACTGTTACAATAGCTGGTGTGGTCGGGATATTCGACATAGTTACACACTGCTGCATAGAATATACAACCCTTGGTTGTTGAGGTAGCATAGGTACCCAACCACTTGATGTAATTCCAGTATAACCTGAATACTGTTGTGAACTCCCGTATGGATACCCTCCCGGAGGGGGTGGTGAAAGGGCATATTTCCCCCCATACGGTAGAAATCCGGAACTCAAGGGGATTGTTTGTCCTTGTGGATTGGATTGCCCAAATTGACCTCCAAATGGATCAATCTGGCGAGTTTCAACATAAGAGTTTCTGGATATTATTTCGGAGGAACAAACTGGAACAGACCACACTGTCGAAATAGTCCCTTGGTGGACTCCTTCTAGCGGTTGCGAGCTAGTCGGGACAGATGGTATGTCGGCAAACATTGTCAGAGTGACGGCAAGGGCTTCTGTTGTCGCTGTGTCATTCGACACAGTCCTAGATGTTGACGGTTGTTCAGACATTTTGAGTCTATCCAATAGATTGCCTAGCGATTCTACAGGAACTTCCACTTGTGGTGGACTAACTTCTGATGAAGGAAATAGAGTGACCCCGACTCCAAAATGGGTTGGAGTACTTGCTTGCGGATCCTCTAAAATTTCTTATATCACAATCAAACTCGGTGGAAGAGGAAGACCGTCAGGTCCGTAAAATATTTCTGGTGCCGAAGAAGGGGTTGAATCAACAGCGACAGTTGTTTGAGGAGCAAGACTCTCTGAATCGGTTACAGATGGAACTGGTTCAGTAACGCAAGTATTTTCTCCCAGACAAGGATCAATGTTACTGTCCCTCTGTGGCTGTTGAACTTCTTCTATAGAGGCAGGGTTTCCAGAAATGTTTGGAGTAACCGGAATCTCAGATGTTGTTAGAACACTTGTTCTAACTTTGATAGGAGATTTCGAACCGGTTAAGCGAGTTCGCTTTGTCTGTACTGTTTTCGATTCCGAAGACAAAGACGGTTGACTCGTAAGCCTCCGCGAATGATAGGGTACGGGCGGTCGATCTTCCTGAATGCCGTGTTCAGTGCATTGCGATCAGTAGGGCGGCCGACACGGCTTCCTAAGGATAAAGGTTTTATTCCTATAGGGGTCTCCCAATATATACATGACGGTACGTGGGAGCACAATCTGTACTGGCGCTATCGTCCCTTAGGAGGAATCACCCACCATCCACGATTTCGACAGTCACCAGGCTTAACGACGCCGAAACACGTCTCTAGCCTAGACCTCTATGTTGTGCGTTATGTTGCAAAGTGTTGTTAAGTTCATTCAATTTATTTTAGGTTGATCTTTTTAGAAGTTTGCCTTTCAAGTTTCACCACGAGATGTATGATACAATTCCTAAATTCAGTCTAAAGATGATAAGCAAGCTTTATATCTTTTCAACTTTGAAAATCCTAGCTACTAAGGGAAAAGAAAGACACCATCTTTTCTCAAAGAGCAATCAGCACACTCTAATGCACTTTTCCTAAATCCAACATGCAAACTATCAAATGCAAATGCACAATGCAGGTGTTTGTTTTCCGCTTTCTTAGTATTGATGCCTACAAAGAAAGATTTTTGTACAACTTTGAATTTGCTTTTAAATGAAAAATACAAACAAGTTTACTTTTTCGAAATCAGAGAGGGTAGAAGAGATTACAACACTTAACGATTTTCGAAATGAATACTTGTTCCGACACTTAAAAGAGACAAATTCAAACCAATAAGCAAAAGTAAATATATAATCAATCTGCAAACAGCCAATGAACTCTCTTCTAAGATCACAATCAACAGATCTGAATCAAGGGCTACAGGATGACTATTTCACTCATGCAAAGGAAAACTGTAAATGATGCCACAAACACATAAAAACACTCACAGTATTTTTGTACAAAAGGAGGTGGAATCTAAGCAGAGAAAAGGAGTTATCAGACTGGTACCTATGCTAGTTACAGGCTGCAAAAATCAGAGATCAAAACAAGGCAAAACAGAGTAGAGAACCCCAGCTGCACAAGGAAAAACGGGTTCAGCGCAACCTCAACACAAGGGTTTTGACATTCAGTGCAGGTAGCCTTCACGGGACCTACGTTGAAATGCAGAATCCCTTCACTGGGTCTGCGCTGAAGGAGAAACTCTCGTTTCCTTCAGGTTCTTGGTCACAGATTGCTATTTAATTCACTGTTTAAGGCCAAATAAAAGCACCAAGCAAGGTACAATCAAAGGGATGCTTTGAAGGGTACTAAGATCTATCACAAAGGATCATCAAATCATTTGTGAGTCCATTGTCCAGATCATAGACAAGTCCAGTGATTGGATCAAAGCAGCAACTGTCTACTTTGCATCCGGGAAAAGCAGATGCAGTTCGATTGTTGCAGTCAAGTCTATGAAACAAAAAATGATGGAAACACAAATAAAATGACTAAACAAATCTCCCCAGTGGAGTCGCCAATTTGCTGTGGGGAAAAATTCCTATGCAGGACGATCCTATCCACCTAAGGTGTGACAGTGCCTTAGCAACAAACCGAGACAGCTATTCTAGTATTCTTCCTTTATGAATTAAGAATGAAGAGATAGATAGATGGACTAACCGGTGTCTTCCGTTTGTCCCTCGATCCGGCTTGTCTTCTCTTGGAGAGTTCCCAGCTACTTGCCTTCTCGATCGCCCAACTTCAAGAGGTTTCTGCAAGATCACAAGAAGAGAACACTACACAAGACATGGATTCATATTCATAACTAGTTCAGGATTAGAAATAAACTAAACATACTAATGCATTCATACATCAAAAATACATCAGCATATAGGAGAAACCAAGATAGCTTTATTGATGAATAACAAGGTTCAGGAAGAGATACAACCCCGAGGGCTCCAATCCAGCATCTCCTTCCCAGCAAATGGAATTCCTATCTTCACCCCCTTCAAAGCATTAAGCACCCAATGATTCCAATCTCAAACCAACAACAATTCTTTGCAATAACAAAATTCCAGCCTCTAGATCTCATGGAGGAGAGATCCATATATAGATGTTTGGAGAGAGGATGAGTCAGCTTGAGATCTAACTAGTGTTCTCTCCCTCTGTCAGTTCTTGATTCCACTTGGAGGTTCTTGCTTCCACTTGGAGATTTGGAACCTCTTACTCATCACCAGTCGAATTCCCTGAGGCAAGTGTCATTTTGGAAGCTTCATGGGTTTTGACACCTTGAGAAATGAGCTTGCCACATGTCCACTCTCGTTCAGCGCAGGTAGCCAGTGTTCCATTTGACATTCAACGCAGGTAGCCAGTGTTGGCTTTGACATTCAGCGCAAACAGCTAGTGTAGCCACTGAAATGATCTTGAATTGACTTGTTTTTGAGCAGTTTCTGGTGGAGAACTTCTGTGAATTGCTGTGGTTTGTTAGCCTTGTTCCTCTATGGGTAGGAACAACATGTTTAGGGACTTTGGATCCCTTAGATTATGGACATTTCATGCTCAATGCTGTAAGGCACAAAAATGTCTATAACACCTATCCCTCAATATCCTCCTCTACAAGATTATGTAGGCATATCTTACCTTAAGAAATGCTCTATCTATGCTTACTTGTTAGGTTTTCTATTCCAAAATTTGTCTAACATCATTGGAATGTTACACTCCTATCCTTCGCCACATATTCAGACATGAAGTATTTAGGTATCAACTATTATGCTTGAAATTAATTATTCAACCATAAATGTAGTATTTTATCGGAAATTTTTCCCTTTGATTAATTGTTGGTCATTTTTGAACAAAAAATTGTTGAGAGTGTTGAAGAAGGGGTAACATACCTCAAGGTGGGTGATAGTGTCCTTCCTATATCCACTGGAGAATGCAAATAATGCAAGAACTGCAAGTAAGAAGAGAGCAACATGTGTACTGTTCTAAGAATTTACACTGAAAGGGGAGTTATGATGAGTAATGCAAATTCAAGTTTTTCCATCAATGGGAATCCAATTTACCACTTCCTTGGTATGTCCACTTTCAACAAGTACACTGTTCTGCATGCTATTGGTGTTGCCAAAATTAATCCCAAGGCACCTCTTGACAAAGTTTGTGTTTTAAGCTCTGGCATCTCTAAAAGTAATTTACTTCCAAATCTTTTTTCTAATCATCTGTTTTCCATTTTAAATTATTTCCATGTACATATCCACCATGAGAAATATTAAGGACTATAACTATCCATATTCACTAAGTAGTTACATATATTGTCTAGAAAATCCCAAAGTACATGTTATGCCATCATTACATCAAAAGATCACCCCTACCAATCAATGTAAATATGAAAAAAACATGCTAAACTATCATTGCATGAAAACAACATTCCTCCAACCCAAAAAATGTACTGCAAGTACATGAGTTCTAAATCCTATATCTAGCTTTTCACTATTTTTTCTATGTCAATTAGATGATGTAAGAATTAAATAGCTATGCCCATTATCCCAATGCTCCCTCCATTTGAATAATTTTTCCTTGTTGGAACAAGCCCCACTATGTAATTAGTAGGGGAAAGAAGCCAATCCATCTCTCTCCACCATTTGGTCTTCCTCTCCTCTGGCAATGGCTCAAGCCTCTAGAATTCCCCAAATAGAGAAATTTTCAAAGAACATTTATAATTCAAAGTATATTACCACTAGGGGATCCATTATGATGTAACCTAATTTCTCCTTAAAAGAGTTATTTCTAAAAGAAAATTCAATAAATTCAATTAGGAGCAGAGAATGAACACGGAGTTTGGTGGTTTACATCCATCTTCAATGTTTCTCAAACCCTTAATCTCCCAAATGGAATAGTAATAACAAAATACTATAAATTATTCTCAAACATTATATTAGTCACTACATAAATAGGAAGGCATGGCTTTACAGGGCATGAATTAATTATTGCATCTCTATCTGGGAAGGTATAGGTTATATGGTTGGAAATTCTTTGTAGTTTACAAGAAACAACCTGCAAATGGTAAACTTCCGAAAAGCTACATGTTTTTGGGGAGTGGAATATTCTTTTGTGTAAGAACCTTCCTCTAAGATGCCACATCCTGGGGGGTCTCTTCTGCGAAAATGGCTAAGATATGCACCAGGTTTTGTCTGACAAATTATTAGTAAAAACTACCTTAGACTCAGTTAACAATCAGATATCACAAGATAGCACAAATTGACCATGTTAGTAGAGCAACATGTTCTTGGGGAGATTGAATCTATGTCTCAACAATGAAAGGGAATTCAATTTATTGCTTGGTCACATCCCACTTGGCTTCCAACAAAAATTCATTACTTTATTACATCATCTGATATAAATGATCTAATGTATCTTTGGATTTACTAAGAACTCAGAGGGATCAAAATAAAAATTGAGGTGCAAACCCATTGGTGCTTAAAAGTTGTCAGATTAAGATGAAACTATGCTAAATTATTTTATTCTTATATATGTCATTTTTTTTGTTGTATTAATAGCTCCTTTTTTTCATTTTGATGTACAACTATTACACACTGATGTGACCTATCTCACATGTACTAGGTTGTAGACTGCACTTAACTTCTTTGGGTTCAATAATGGTTTGAGTTTGAGAAGAAAAAAATCTTCACAGAGAATAATATCATATAAATTTTGAATTGATCAATAACCATTGAAAGGTTAAAAAAAACAAAGGAAAAGCTATTGTGATGCTTATGGATAATAGGTCAACAATAAGTTTTTGTAGAATTAATGGAAAATAAGTGAAGGGACTGTATACATTGCAGAGTTTTATTTCTTGACAACTAGATTTTCCAGCATATATACTTGGGGGTGGCCATCCTTACTCATCTAAGGAGCGGTTTATTCACAAATGTCCTAAGTATTCGATACTTTATTCCTGTTTGGTGCATAGAATATATTTCAAAGGACCTTGTATCCCTCTTTTTTAAAGATTTGTTGTTGTGAGGATTTTTCCATGAACAAGTGTCAAATAGATAAAATTTTATTTTAGGAAGACACTTGTCATGCCATATTGTTTTCCAAGTTGCAAACTTGTGTAGCATTATTTATTTGATACCCATTTTTCATTATGTAATCACCTGCTTGTTTTCCCATTCTCTATTTTTCTAGATTGATCCGCTTGCAGAGCTGACCCACTTAATTTTGTAAGAGTGTGGACCACTGATCATTTAAACTTTTTGGAAGATTTTGTATTTTCCATTTATTCCACAATCCATTTCCTTGTTCATCTGATTATCTGATGTCTTTGAGCTGAATTATATCATTTTGTGCCATCCACCACTTCAGGTTTGTAGTATCTTTACTATGGTGTAGAGGTTGTTTTCCAAGAATTCCTTCCTCCCAGATTTTGAACTTTTCCCCATTCATGGAATCCATGAGAGATTGCTCTGTATGGTGTTTACTACTACTTGATAGTTTCCAAATTGTTGATGCTTTTATATTCTAAAGTTGCCTATCTAGACTATGTAGCCAATTTTGTTGGGCGTGGGATCCCCTAAGGGAAGTTTTGGAGCTTAAATCCATGATTTTGACTAAATCCGATGTAAAGGATCTATGTTTTGTAGGCATGGAACACAAACTTGTAAATGAGTCATACGGTTTTTTGCCCTCATTTTTGTAAATCTAATGTCGGCTTTAGAGATCTACCCATGGTCCACAGACTATGGGATTGTATAAATAGAGCGAGGCTCTTAGTTATAAAGGAGGAGAATCAATTGATGGATGGATGAAAAAGAATTGAGTCTTATCTAAGTGTAGAGTCGAGTCTTGGGTCATAGAGTAGGAGAAGGCTCTGCAGCTGAGTGTGCAGATGCCTAGTGGTTTGTAGTTGAGTGCACAGACCCCTGCAGTTGAGTGCGCAGGGCGAGTTGAGTTTTTAACCTTTGGAGAAGTAATAAAGAGAAGTTTCATATCATTTTTGTGTATCTTTTCCTATTTTATGCATTGAGTATATTGGGTATGAATTGCAATTTTACTATTTATATGCACGAACTTATATGATGATGTTACCTAAGAGAATATAAGACAAAGAATATGTTTATGCTAAGTTAACTAATAGTTATAAGAAGATAAGTAAGATGCGCAACATAACTTGGGGAATTAGCACAGATCACTGCCTTAGTAGTGCGAAAGCAGCTCAGCCCCTGGTTAGGGATGTGCGAAGGTGATTATAACAGATCGTGAAGACCTCGTAGGTTAGGGCAGTGCATGAAGTAAGCTGCACGAAGGTATTCACAGTTGGACTAAACCAACCCCTCAGACATCTCAAGGGTGTGGAAAATTGGTTCCAACATCCCCCCATACTACTTTGGGTGAGACCTCAGTCCACTCTTCGTGGGCTGTTGCCGAAAGGGCTAGTAGTGTAGGGATTTGTTCGGCTAATTAACTCTGAACCTAGGTTAGGCCCCCTCAAGCCAATAATAGTTCCGTTGTCGGTACCGGAATCTGCATAGAGATGTCTGGTGTCATATCATTGGAATCCAACTAATAAGGAAATTGAAGGTTGGTTGGATAGGATAATTCACGAGTTCGTGGCGTAGGAGAACAGGAATCTGCGACTGACAAAAGAAGAGTGGTTAGACTACTACCTAAACACGGAGATCCACAAAATATTCTTCGCATATTTCCATACTGAGTTGTATGAGTGGATCATGAAGCTAGCAGAAAGCGAAGGAACGTGGAAACTTGACAATCCTATTGTGTGGACCCCAAAGTTGGTGCACAGATTGGATGCATCAGAGGATAAGATTACGTGTGCTATTGATCACTGGCTCGATCAGATTATAGGAGGATTCATTACTGAGTTCACGGTAGATACGTAAGTCAGCTATAGCGAGGCAGAGTGACGCTTTCTCAAAGGACTACGAGGTAAGTATGTAAAGTCTCTAAATACTTGGATTAAAATGCTATTGTGTGAAAAGAGGGTTATGTAATTACCTTGATGTTCAGAGCTACGTGAAGTGGAAACCTACAGAAACGAAGGAAGTAAGGGACTAGAGAATAGTCCTTTCATTTCACCTCCGCAAGGGGATGAGGAAGAGCTCACAAAGGTCTCTCCGCGAAGTGCGATCCATTTGATAAGGCAAAGGATTCCATGCATACCACCCCCACCCACACCGTCACCAGCTTCAACGCCTTCACCTCCATCTTCACCTGTACCACCTCAGCCACCACCGTGAGTCGATATGGCAAGCGTGATAAAGTTCCCTATGTTCAAGGGAGTAGGAAATGAGGATCTGGACTAGTTTTGGTTTGTGATAAGAGCCGTATGGGAAGCAAAGGGAGTTATAGATGACAATATAAAGAAAGCGACATTAGTTAGCGCCCTACAGGACCGCACGCTGACCTGGTATATTAAGCATTCCAATGATAATTCAAATGTGGGGATCACGGATATCCAAACTGCGCTAAATAAGGAATTTAGCAATCCAAATTCAGAAGTGCAGTCGATCATTGGGTTCAAAGATATCACAATGCTACCAGGTGAGACTCCTTGAGAGTTGGATCAGAGGCTGAAGTGCACAATTCACGAAGATAATATGACTTTGATGGATGGACACCACCACGAATGGTTTGTAGCATCGCTAACACTACATTTGAAGAACGCGCTCTCGCAGCAGAGGTTAATGAATCAGGAAGAATCCTTGGAGATCACAATGAGACTGCATGAGACCCCAATGCATGATCCTAACTTGGGAGTTCAGCAGATCCATGCATAGTTGAAAAACTTATGCCTTGAGATGTAGAGTCTGAAACAGGATAGGATAGCTCGACCAAAAGTGCGTGAAGAGGTGTGGTGTGTAAAATGCAAGGGTCAAGGTCATGATAAGGAGTACTACTCGGTGTTCGAAAATTACCTCGCGGGAGGAGGACTGATGCCGTTAAGATTGGAGGCACAAGAAGGACCTAGCACGGTGCTTGCCTTGTGGTGTGCAATTTGTCAAATAACAGGGAAACATGCTACGGACAACTGCCATTTGTTATAGAAGTATACACAAAATTCGCAACAATTGTTCTGTAACTTTTGTAGATCAACGGGACATGATGAGCATACTTGTAGAAGCTATGAGTTAATGATGGATAGAACTCCCACCTACAGAGTTAAGGCCAAATCGTGGCTCCTAGACCCGAATGTAAGAGTGGCGCGAACAGGATTTGAGGGGCGCAGACAAGGCTGAGGAGGAAGATGATTTGGAAGAGGTCATGGAAAGTTGATATGATACAATTGTGGATGGCCAAGACATTATGCCCATGATTGCATGAATCCAACACGTCCATCATGTCTATATTTTACCTTGTTTGATCACGAGACAAAATATTATCCTACACTGATAGCTAGGATACATGACAAGGGAGCGCTACCACCTCCCCCGACTCAGAACAAACAGATGATGAGGTCTCAGCCGTGCGAAGAAGATCCAAATGTGAACATTGTGCTCCGAAGTGGAATCATGATGGGAGATGATAAAGGAAAACAGTGTACCAGTAGCCTTATGGGATTATAGGACAACGTGCAAGAAAATGACAGAACAGATGCCTTCTAGCCTAGCCTATGGAGCGAACGTTGTAATTCCGATGGACTATGTCATGCCTAGTCCGTGCATAGCATCGTTGTTGGATATCACGGTTTGCATAACCTTCAAAGAAGGGATCGCACAGTTGGAAGAGCTCGAAGTAGAATGCTTGGGACTTGATGAAGAGATCCAATAGTGTAATCTTAGGCTCTGAGAACTCATGAATGAAAGAGTTTGGCTGAGGGAAAAAAGCACCATGGCAGAAGAAGAAGTCAAGAAGATTAAGGAAGGAATAAAGAAAGATTTTCTTGATAAGAAATTCATGGTGATAAAATAGGATACGCAAGATTACGTTGACGAATTTGGGGACTACCGTCGAGAGTTGATGAGTTTGATGCCTTGGATTGGACCATATGTTACTAAGGGGATCACATATGGTGGCGTGATGTAATTGGTAAAATGCGCGATGCAGTTGGTGAAGCCAACTAGTGGACCCTTCCCAGGAGAAGTAAGCGCTAATCGGTTGAAGCCGTATATAGGCGGCCCAACCTGTTGAAAATATCATTCAGTATATTCCAATTTTAGTTTGTCCTTGAATTAAAATTGTGAATTAAATTCGAATTTAGTCTCACCAGCTGCTTGAAAAATAATTCATTAATTCCTCTTGAGTTAATTAGTTGGAGAAATTCAAGCTAGAAGTCTTTGTGAAGTCATGCAACAGTTATCCCTTAAATTAAGTAGATTATCCCTTAATTAAGGATATAAGGATGAGTTGTATTTGAGTTGTAATTAGTTAGCTCAGTTAACTGAGTTATGTCCAGTTAAATTAGTTCCAAATAGTTTACAGAACTAATTGTGAGTTTAGTTTGTTAATGCATGCATGCATGAAACTAGTGTACTCCAAATAACTGAAGATTCTCTCAATAATAACTCATGCATGTTAGTTCAGAGAAATACTGAGTTGAGATTAAAGACAGGGACAGTGTGCTATCAGTTGGAGGAATTTTCCTATAAAGGAAACTCATCCATGCAGTCAAGGGAAGGTTCCTTGAGGATTGCGTAGTTTTACAGGTTGTGTGATCAGTGTTACACTTGGTAATAGTAGGATCACCCAAGAGAAACATCAAAAGGAAATAAGAGGCTTGGAGGGCTGAGGAGAAGGTTTGTGAGAAGCCTTGTTAGCCTATGAGCATCTAGGAGGATTGTACTGAGAGATGGTAGCTGTGAGAGCTAAAGCTTTGTGTAATTCTGAGATATTTCCACCTTGTATGATAATACAAAGAGAGGGGTTTTTAGCTGAGGCTTTCCCCAGAGTATTCTTCTCTGTTTCATGTGTATTGATTCTTCTTCTCTGTTATATGTGTTCTGCTTGATCTTGCTCAAATCGATTAAGCTTCCGCAAGTTTGATTGTAGAAGTAGATTAATTATTTTGCTTTAGTTATATTGCATAATCAGATTGATCTACAATGAGAATTTCTACATGGTATCAGAGTTGGATCTGTAGAAATATCTACATGGTATCATAGCAAAGGTGATCGAAGCTATGGATAGTATATTGAGAAGGGAAATTCGAAGTTTGAAGTTCGAGGTTGCAGGTACAAACCGAATTCATCTCATACTTTAGGTTGGTCAATGGTGTTCTATGGCTTGAGACATGAGTATGCTCTAGATGGTAGCTTGAATTACATAGCATGAAAATAATGCATGGAAGTGGTATTATAAGACAATGGTTTGAAAAATTTCATTGATAAAGAAACCCCAAGCCAGCTACAACTAATGCACAAGAGTTGGCTGAGTGGAATAAGTGTGTGGTGAGGGCGAGACGGATAATCCTTGAGGGAGTTCGAGACCATATTGTCTCAAGTATCCATGGGAAGGATACTCCATATTCAATGTGGAAGACATTGAAGGACCTCTAACAGAAAAATAGTGACTAGAGAAAACTGGCGCTCAAGGACAAGCTTCAAAGAATCAAGATGGAGAACGGTGATATTATTTTTACATATTTGAACAAGCTCACCACCTGTAGATATGAGCTTGGTAGTGTGGGAATAACGACTGCTGATGATGATATGGTGAGCCTCACTCTCCTTGGTCTTCCAAAGAGCTGGCATAGCTACCAGGACTCTATGAATGGAAGGGAGAAACTACCAGATTGGGAACGACTATGCTTGGATCTCATGTAGGAGGAGATTAAGAGGAGCACTCGAGATGGTTCTTCATCAAAGAATGATCATAAAGAAAATATGGCCTTAGCAAGTAAGCCAAGGAAAGGAAAGGAGAACGATTCTCATCCCCAATCAAATTCTTCTCATAAAGGGAAGAAGATTGACAAATATAAGGTGAGATGCTTTAATTGTCATGAGGTGGGCCATTATACAACTAATTTCCCATTGAATAAGTCCAAGAAGGGATCCTTGGAAGGATCTGAATGTGAGGCATTGGCCTCTTAGTTTGAATTGGATTTTATCCTCATTGCATGCATGGTGTCATCGATGATGGGTTGTGGTTGGTTTCTTGACAGTGGAGCCTAATTCGACATGACCGACGATAAAAGTTTATTCAGTACCTTGGAGGAGAAAGACCTAAAGATGCACATAGAGATGGGTGATGACAAAAGGTTTAGTGTTTCAGGAGTGGGAACAATTTCTTTTCAGAGGGAGCATGGAGCTTTCATCACCTTAACAGATGTGAAGTATGTGGTTGGACTGAAGAAGAATTGGGTATCGATCGAGATGTTGGAGGACAAAGGCTACGATGTTGTCTTCAGTAAGGGAAAGGTTTTCCTTAGACACATCACCACGGGTCATGTGAAATAGATTGGTTCACGAGTCAAGAACATGTACGCTATTGAGGTTCAAGATGCATGCAAAGCCTTGAGGAGCAAGGAAAAGATTAGAGACTTGGTGCTTGCGAGGGAGAGTAAATTATCTGTCAACATGTAGTGCCAAAAGAAGTCTCAAACAATTGTGGAGGAGCCACAATTGGAGAAGTTACCAGAGGGATCACATGCTTCCATACCTCCAGGTGTGAGGTGGGGCGATGTGAAGTGATAGTCTCAAGAAGGCTGAAATTTGGCAGGGTTCATTGATAGGTTTTATCTCATAGATCGTACCTTGCTACAAGAGCCCAAAGTACATAGTAGTGGGAGGAATTAGTGGGATTGATGCAGTCAGAGATCAAAGTGACAGAGGCTAGAGTAGTCAAATACTGAAGAGCACAGAGAAGGGTTGACAACGGTGCAGAAAGGCAGAGTCAGCAGAAGCACATAGTTTTCAGATGACAAAGTTAATAACAATCATATACTTTGATGACGGATGCATCATACTGATTCAGGTTGGATGTTTTTTTTTTATGTTTATGGAGTTGTTGGAGAAACAACACTAGAGAGAAGTGTTGCATGTAGAAAATTCGAAAGGTTCAGGATCGGGTTCGAGTTGAAGTCCTTTCTTTTTGAGAGAGAGTGTTGAAAATAGCAACAAGAAATGCTAAAAATAACATTTAGTATATTCCAATTTTAGTTTGTCCTTGAATTAAAATTGTGAATTAAAGTCGAATTTAGTCTCACCAGCTGCTTGAAAAATAACTAATTAATTCATCTTGAGTTAATTAGTTGGAGAAATTCAAGCTAGAAGTCTTGGTGAAGTCATGCAACAATTATCCCTTAAATAAAGGAGATTATCCTGATAAGGATGAGTTGTATTTGAGTTGCAATTAGTTAGCTCAGTTAATTGAGTTATGTCCAGTTAAATTAGTTCCAAACAGTTTGAGAAACTAATTATGAGTTCAGTTAGTTAATGCATGCATGCATGAAACTAGTGTACTCCAGATAATTGAAGATTCTCTCATAAATAACTCATGCATGTCAGTTCAGACAAAGACCCAGTTGAGATTAAAGAAATGGAAAGTGTACTGTTAGTTGGAGGAATTTTCCTATAAAGGAAACTCATCCATGCAGTCAATGTTGGGTTGTGTTATATTCTTTCCACGACTAGCCCACGTAGTTAACCGAGGGGTTAGAGGGGGGGTCAAGCCCCCCTTTGTTGCACCGATTGTGTAGCGGGGGGGGGGGGGGGGTCACAGGGGGTTTGAGGTGTACCCATAACCCCACTTTATGGGGTCCGGGGAAATGCCCCATAATTTTTTTGTTTTGGACCCTATGTTAGGTTGGGCAGACCCACCTATGGTTTTGTGCACGATTTTCGCACATGTTTTTTGGACACAATGGTTTTCGATCCATGGTATTGGACACGATGGTTTTCGGTGCATGGCATTGGATGCTTTGGCATGTATAAATATGTATTATAACATTTAAAGGAACATAATGAAAAATCAATCTGGTAGTCTCGTTTTTGGGATCCAGGGAAATCTCTGTGTATATGTGTTTTATGTGTTATGCTCTTGCATTATTTATTTTCTGTGTTTTAGAATTCGTATGCAGGTAATTTCTGTATGGGGTTAAAACCTACATTTAGGATCAGAGTTGTTTTGGCTTCAAGGGGACACCTTTGTTGTTGAGGGGTTTCTCTCGGGCCTGTGGTAGACCATGTTTAGTGGGAGATCTGCGAGATCGATTCTGTTGGTAAAAGAAGATGGCGAGCAGTGGAAAGATAGAGATCGAGAAATTTAATGGTCAAAGTTTTGAGTTGTGGAAACTAAAGATGGAGGATCTGTTGGTGGATAAAGATCAATGGATCGTAGTAGATCCGGTTACTAAACCAATGGGAGTGTCCGATGAAGAATGGAAGAAGTTGGATCAGAAGGAAAAAAGCACTATACGATTATGTGTCTTAGATTCAGTATTGTTGAATGTATCAGGGGAATCTATGGCGAAGGCTTTGTGGGACAAGTTAGGGACTTTGTACCAATCTAAGTCTCTGGTGAATAAACTATTCTTGCAGAAAAAGTTGTATAACCTAAGGATGAAAGATGGAGACTCAGTGATAGAGCATCTGAACACATTTAATACTATGGTAAGTCAATTAGCATCTGTTGATATTAAAATTTTAGATGAAGATAAGTGCATCAGTTTGTTGTGTTCTCTACTAGATTCGTGGGATAGTCTGGTTATTGCAATAGGTAGCAATGCAACTGCCTTGCAGTTTGATGAAATAGTCTCAGCCTTGTTGACAGAGGAGATGAGATGGAAAAATATGGAGAGCCAGAATGGTGATGCCTTTTCTGTACGAGGACGGTCCTAGAACATAAACAAAAATAAGTCATCGAGTGGGAGATCTAAATCTAGAGGGAGATCTAAATCTCCAGGAAAACTTGTAAAGGTGGCGTGCTAGAAATGTGGAAAGGAAGGGAACTTCAAAAGGGACTGTAAATCTAAAGCTCCTAATAAAGGAAAGGGATTTGATGATGCCCTTATGCAGAGGCAAAAACCACCTCAGATGAAGGTGGGGATGTGTACTTGGCTTCTTCAAGTACACATGTAGATCATGAGGCATGGCTTACTAACTCAGGTGGATCCTTTCACTTCACTCCCCATAGAGAGTGGTTCTGCGAGTATGAGAAATATGATGATGGTGATGTCTTCTTGGGGGATGATAAGAAGGCTAGAATCGTTGGTCACAGAAAAGTAAAATTGAAGTTACAAGGTGGAAGGGTTAGAACACTTCCGAGTGTTCTACATATTCCTGCGTTGGCCAGAAATCTGATTTTTGTAAGCAAGTTGGATGATGCAGGTGTAAAAATGGTGTTCGAGAAGGATACCTGCAAAATGGTTCGGGGAGCACTGGTATTGATACGGGGAGTTTGAATTGGAACTTTGTACAAGCTGCAAGGTAGCACTGTTGTTGACGGGTGCAACAGTTTTGTGGTTCCTGAAAGTGGAGCTGAAAATCTAGTGGTCTCTGGAAAGAAGAACATGTTGTGGCATAAAAGGCTTGGACATATGGGAGAGAAGGGCCTTCTAATACTTCATGGTAAAGGTATGGTAGAAGGTATGAGTAATAGCTCTCTGGATTTTGATTTCTGTGAAAATTTTGTATACGGGAAGCAGAATCGAGTGAGTTTCCCCTCTGGTAGTAGGAGGGCGAAATAGATATTAGAACTTGTGCACAGTGATGTGTTTGGACCTATGAAGGTTCCATCATTGGGTAAGTCTGTGTACTATGTATCATTTATAGATGACTTCTTGAGGAATACGTGGATACATTTCCTTAAGAAGAAATCTGAAGCCTTTGACAGGTTTAAAGAATTTAAGGCTCTCATGGAAAATCAGACAGAGAAGAAGATAAAGGTGCTGAGGACAGATAATGGTGGAGAGTTTTGCAGCAAGGAATTTGAAGAATTCTGTAATAAGTGTGGTATAGCACGACAAAAGAATACTCCATATACACCTCAGAAAAATGGAGTTGCAGAAAGAATGAATAAGACGTTGATGGAAAGGGCAAGAAGCATGCTCAGTGGTGCTAGGTTAGGACATGAATTCTGGGCGGAGGTGATGGATACTGCATGTTACCTGGGAAACGATCACCTTCATCAGCGTTGGAGGATAAGACTCCACAAGAGGTATGTACTGGTAAGAAACCCTCTCTTTCACATCTGAGGGTACTTAGATGTGATGCATATGTACATGTTTCGAAGGAGAAACGAACCAAGTTGGATAGTAAATTTGAAAAGTGCATCTTTATTGGGTATAAAGATGGTTTAAAGGGTTATAAGCTTTGTAACCCAGTCACACGGAAGGTTTTGTACAACCAAGATGTGGTGTTCAAAGAGGTAAAAGGTGTTATTAAACATGAAGTCCAACCAAAGGAACCTAAGAATATAGAGTTTGAGCTAAAGGAGGAAGAATCAGACTCTACAGCAGAGGAGGAATCAAAAGATGAAGAGCCACAAACTCTGGGTGTAAGAAGATCAGTTCGAGAAAGAAGGCAGCTAGAAAGGTATAGTCCATCTACTTTCTGTTCAAATTTTGCTTTATCTATTACTGATGATGATCCCAGAACTGTGAAAGAAGTAGTAGATTCAAAGGATGGAAAACTCTGGAAAGAGGCCATGGTTGATGAAATGGCATCTTTGCAAAAAAATGAGGCTTGGGATCTGGTGGAGTTGCTGGCTGGAAGGAAACCCATTGGCGGAAAATGGGTGTTGAAGAAGAAGACAAATGCAAAAGGAAAGGTGGAGAAGTACAAATCTCGGTTGGTAGAAAAAGGTTATTCCCAGGTGCCGGGAATTGATTTTGGTGATATTTTTTCTCCTGTTTCCAAGGTAACTTCTATTAGATTACTTTTCTCTGTTGTTGTTGCTTTTGATTTTGAGGTAGAACAGATGGATGTGAAGACAACATTTCTTCACGAGGATCTGGAAGCAAAAATATACATGAAGCAACCTGAAGGCTTTGCGGTGAAGGGTAAGAAAGAACTGTTATGCAAGTTAAAGAAGTCTTTGTATGGGTTAAAATAGTTGCCAAGGATTTGGTATCAGAAATTTGATACATTTATACGGGGACTTGGCTTCACCAGAAGCAAAGCAGATCACTGTGTGTATTTTAAATTAATTGGTGACCATGTTATTTATCTAGTCTTGTATGTGGATGGTATGTTGCTGGTTGGAAATGACAAAGAAATTATCTAGGATTTGAAGACCCAAATTTTTTCCTCCAAATTTGACATGAAAGATCTTGGTGCTACAAACTATATTTTGGGCATGGAAATTAAAAGAGATTGGGCAAAGAGGAAGCTCTGCTTAAACCAGAGGAAGTATATCAAGACAATACTGCAGAGGTTTAATATGCAGGATAGTAAACCGGTGAAGGTTCCTATTCCTGTAGGTGTGAGGTTATCTACTGAACAGTGTCCCAATACACAAGAAGAGGAAGAGGACATGTACCATGTTCCATATGCAAGTGTGGTTGGTAGCCTGATGTATGCAATGGTCTATACTAGACCAGACACTGCACATGCAGTGGGAGTATTGAGCAAGTTTATGTCAAAACCAGGGAAGGAGCACTGGACAATAGTGAAGTGGGTTTTCAGGTATTTGCGTGACACTAGTGATTATGGTTTGTGCTACCAAGGAAGATCAGGATTGAATAGAATGTTGGATATTCATGGCTTTGTTGATGCAGACTGGGCTGGAGATCTGGATCAGAGAAGATCTACAAGTGGGTATGTGTTTAACCTACTTGGAGGTGCAGTCAGTTGGATGAGTAAGAAACAATCTGTAGTGGCACTATCAACTACAGAGGCAGAATACATGTCAGCCACTCATGCAAGCAAGGAAGCAGTTTGGTTGCAGAGATTGAGTTCAAGTATGGGGTTAGTACAAGGAGCTATAAGGATAGATTGTGATAGCCAAAGTGCAATTTTCTTGGCAAAGAACCCCACATATAATTCAAAGAAAAAGCACATTGATGTTCAATATCAATTTGTGAGGGATATGATAGAAGAAAAAAAGGTGTTGCTGGTAAAGGTGGACACTTTGAAGAATACTGCAGATGCATTGACAAAATCTGTGAGCTCTGAGAAATTCTCGTGGTGTAGAGAGACAATGGGAATTTCAGGGCTAGAAAAATGGCTAAGCTCTCTTGTGGCCCCCTGTGGAAAGAAAACAACAAGTGGGAGAATGTTGGGTTGTGTTATATTCTTTTCATGACTAGGCCACGTAGTTAACTAGGGGGTTAGTGGGGGGGCAGAGCCCCCCTTCGTTGCGCCGATTGTGTAGCGGGGAGGGTGGGGGGTCACAAGGGGTTTGAGGTGTACCTGTAACCCTAAAATTTTGGTTTTGGACCCTATGTTAGGTTGGGTGGACCCACCTATGGTTTTGTAAATGATTTTCGCACATGTTTTTTGGACGCGATGGTTTTCGGTCCATGGTATTGGATGCGATAGTTTTCAATCTATGGTATTGGATGCTTCGGCATGTATAAATATTTCTTATAACATTCAAAGGAACATAATGAAAAATAAATCTGGTAGTCCCACTTTTGGGATCCAGGGGAAATCTCTATGTATATGTGTTTTATGTGTTATGCTCTCGCATTGTTTATTTTCTGTGCTTTAGAATTCGTATGCAGGTCATTTCTGTACAGGGTTAAAACCTACAATCAAGGGAAGGTTCCTCGAGGATTGCACAATTTTATAGGGTGTGTGATCAGTGTTACACTTGGTAACAATAGGATCACCCAGGAGAAACAGTGAAAGGAAATAGGAGGCTTGGAGGGTTGAGGAGAAGGTTTGTGAGAAGCCTTGTTAGCCTGTGAGCACCCAGGAGGATTGTACTGAGAGCTCGTAGTTGTGAGAGCTAAATCTTTGTGTAATACTAAGATATTTCCACCTTGTATGATAATACAGATAGCGGGGTTTTTCGCTAAGGGTTTCCCCAGAGTATTATTTTGTGCTTCATATGTATTTATTCTTCTTCTCTGTTATATGTGTTCCACTTGATCTTTCTCAAATCGATTAAGCTTCCACAAGTTTGATTGTAAAAGTAGATTAAGTATTTTTCCTTAGTTATATTGCATAATCAGATTGATCTACAATGAGAATTTCTTCATGGTATTAGAGCTGGATATGTAGAAATTTCCACACGGCTACTTGACTAACCATGGGAAGCACAGTCTTAGCGCTCTAGGTAGTTGAAAGGAGGTGCGGGACTATAAACTACTCTGCCCGAGATTTACGGGATGACAGGACTGCGTACAGGAATGAAGTGTCACAAAGTCTGTGACAGCGCAAGGGTAGCTGCAATGTCGCGTAGGTTGGCTGGAAAGTGACCATTATAGTCACTATTCACGATGTGATGCTTGGTTTGAGACAAAACAGAGCAGGTGGTAGGCATTTAAGGCCAAATTTATGGGTTATATTTTGGAAAATCTACTGCCAAGGAAGAATTAATGAACCAGATTTTGGTGGAATGGTCGAATTTAAATTCAAAATACGTTATAAATTGCAAAGGGCTGCACAGCAAACAACACTTTGCCATTTGAGAATTGAGCTATTGCGCGCCCAGAGATCTATGAACCCAGATCTATTTGATTTTTTGAATACGAAGACGTTGTTTGAGCACATATCTGAGCCATTGAGATATTTGTGGAACAGAAGTACAACCACACCAAAGGAAGCCATGTGTTATCCCCTGGATTGAACCTCAGGCTGAAAGAAGGCAATGCCAGGGTAACCACAAATCATGCTTAGCCAAGTAGCTAGCCCTACTAGGCTAGAAGAGGACTCTCTCCATAAGGATCTCATCCGAGATGACTGGATAAAGAAAATGATATTAGGCTAGGTATAGTAGCACAAGGTTTGATTTTGATTTTGAAGGTTTTTGCCGTATCAGGAGGAGCCAAACAGTTAGGGCAAGGAAATTAGGTCAAAGTTGCAGGGTGTTCGATGGGGCAAGGTAGGAAAAAGGTTCAGCACTCTATGGTTTTTATGGGTGAGGTGATTCAATACAGGTGAGAAGATAGAAAGAGCATGTGACCAACATGGATCCTTCCTAAACTAAAGAAAACATAGACTGTAAATATTTTCCCAAAACAGAGCATAAAAATTATGGGTCTGCCTATCAACTTGAAAACATCCACTTAAAAGCAATGAATTGATTGAAGAAATACAAAAAACATTTTAACATATGATCACAATAGAGAAAACTGAACGAAACATCATACCACATGGATCCCAAAGATATAGCTCCAATTTTTTATTAATCTCCTACTAAAATTGATACAAAATGATGTCTACTCAAAGCATAAGCATCCAGCTGAGTCCAACCCTTTACAATGAGAAAGAAAAGGAATATATAGACATTTATTCAACCTCCTCCCATCCTTAGGGGTCGAATCCCTAATATGAGGAACTAATCCATAAAAAACTGAACAAGAAATTGGAATCTAGGCAACCTAACAACTTGCCTCTAAAAGGGAGGAAATTGATTCATTTGTCCTCAAGATAACTTTTGATCTAATGAACCTACCCTCCAGTAACTACTGTCCATCCTATTTACATGCCTAGTCACAATTTACAACAGTGAAACATTACCTATGAGAGAAAACCCAAAATTACAGCCATGACACAGTGAAGTGAAAATCCAGCACAAAATTGTCCTATGCACAATGCTCAAGCTCTATGCGCAACAATTTTTTCTGGGCCAGTTTGGAGGTCTTACCAGTGTCAAAATTGAGTTCATGACAGCTCATTGGAAATATTTTCATGTCTACTTTCCAAATCTTGCTTTAGTTTCCCATTTGGTGTTGATTTTACACCTCAAAAACTGATTCTCCCAAGACTGCCTCTATGCGCAACGCCATGGGCGGAAAGGTCATTTTTTGGGTGTTTTCTGACCTTTTGATTGACCAGTTTTGCTGCAAAAGCTTAGAAAATGCACAAGGTGCATGTAATCATCATTTTGAATCCAAAAATGTTGACCATTTCCTGTTTGGATTCCCCTAGGAAAAGCGCAGCGCTAGTGGCGCTATGCATAGAGCCAATTTTTCTAAGTCAAAAATTGTAAAATTTTTAAAAAAGGAAAAAATTCTCAAAACTTACTCAAAATTTGTGGAGAACACCACCATCAAGTGTTTAGACTAACCAAGGAATCTTCAGCAAAAAATCTAAGCCTATCACCATCCTTTTTTCTTTTTAGTGCTTGTTTCAGTCTTGGCTTCATTTGCTTGACTCTGCCTAATGATTTGATTGTTCCTGTTGGCCCTTTGTAGCAGCTTCTCCAAATGCAATTTGACCCTGTCAAGCCATGTTTATTTATTCTCCTCAATCTCCCTTTCAAGCCTCTATTCTATAGTCAAGGTGGCTGGGGTATTTTCCTCTTGCCTTACTAATTTGCCTCTGTCATCTTGCCTCTTTACCTTGAGAAGTTCTAGCTCCATGAGGACCGGTTTGTCACTTAGCTTCTTGTTCTCTTGCTCAAGGTATGAAATGAAATGCTTATCTCTCGCCAAGTTTTCCATTAGTTCTTGGATCTGTGCATCTTTTTCCTTTATGATTATATTTTCATTTTTCACCTCATCTTGAGCCTCCAAGTCGACTATCTCAATGCCATGCTGAATGTGTGGCTGTTCTGGTTCATCATGTTCCATCAAATCAAATCCCCTTTCCTCTTCATCATTGAGGCTTTCCTCTAACATTGTTTCCTTCCATTTTTGCACCTACTACACCTATTGTACCTGTTGTGTTGATGAAGAAGGCAAATCCCCTTTCACATTTTGTGGAGCAAGCATTTTCCAATGAGTTGGTGAATAAGGTAATTCCCCTTCCACATTAGGTGGAGTAAACACTTTCCTATCCACTACAAACAAATTTCTAGCCTCTCTATGATAATTCTGCCTCCCTTATGTGGTTTTCTCTGATGCTGAGGTTCATCTCCCATGCTTTCACTTCCACTGATTTCCTCCTTCTCATAATCACTATCCTCTTTATCCATGTCTTTTGAATTTTGAAGCTTTGAAACCCTATAGAAGGTAATCAAGAAGTGAGTTATGGTGAATAGGGATAGGGGAAGGGGAGAGGAGTTTGTGCAATGTAGGATGAGATGTATATGATGTGAGAGTGAGAAGGAGGATATTTTTTGGTAGGGACTGTTTAGTAAATAGGGGTTTAAGGATTTTGTTTTGGGATTAGGGTATAGGGGATAGGTGTAAGGATTTTGTTTTAGGGGATTAGGGTATAGGGGATAAGTGTAAGGAGGGTTTTTAAGACAACCTAGGGTTTGAAAATTCAAATAGAAAACAAACTTCAAAATCATGAAATGAGTGTCGGGAGGATGGTTCAAGGAGTGTACTTACTTTCTTAGAGGTTCTAGGTAGTAAAAGAGAAATTTAGATGGTTGATAGGGTGGTCTTGGTGTTTGTTGGCCCTATACACAACAACTTGTATAGGTGCACAACGCTCCAGTTTTATGCACAATGCCGTGCAAAAATGCACTGGAAAACATGCTCTATGCGTAGCGCTCTGTCTGTATGTGCAACTTTTCCTCCTCTATGCGCAGCGCTCCCTGCTCTATGTGCAACACTTTTTGTCTTTTGGATGCTTTCCAGATGTCAAAATTGAGCACATAATAGCTTGTTGGAAAGGTCTCTCTCTTGGCTACATAATGGACCTATAAAGCACTAGAAAGGATCAATTATAACCCTTGAACAATCAATTATCCCAAGACTGGTCAAAAAGTGCAGAATGAAGGTGCGAAAATGAAGTGTTCTCTTGTATGAAACGTTTGGAGGTATTCCTCAGCTCCAAATTGAGATCCTGATAGCACATTGGAAAAAGATATGTCTCTATAGTTATCAGTTGACTCATCGAGAAATTCATTTGGACAATCCAGCTAGAATAAAAATTGATTTCCCCAAATTCGCTGTAGAAGTGCAGAAACTCTCTTGTAGCCACATTATTTTTGAGATTTCTCTAAAACCATGACACTTGTGTAAAACATGAAGGAGGTTTTTCGTCCTTGGCCTATTATGGACAAAAACCTCTCTCAATTTTTCCAAATTAATCCTTGTTTGGTCCAAAACATAGTTTGAAGAAAAATCGGCCCTATGTGTGGCAAATATTTGTCCCTTGGAATGACTTATTGAAAAATGATGGAGACATGATGTGTATGAGTTGGAATGGCCTCATACTTGTTGAAATGACCTCCTTATGCCTCATATACTTAGATTTCTCTGATTCCATAGCCAACCCTAGCTCAATGGGTGAGGAAATTAGGGTTTAGTGCTTGTGGAAAATGATGATTTGGACACCCTTGGGAAAAGACAACTCCCTTTGGCATGCACTTAACCACTTGAATGTTTACCCTTTGACTTCACTATTTCCTTTGACAAATTGATCTTTTGATGGTCTGGCATCTTTGGAACATTGAGTTAACAGCTTGGGATGGTGAAATTATTACATTTGAAACACATCAAATTACATAATGAAATAAGCATTTCTCTTTACAAATCATCTTCACATGGTGAAGGGATGTTATTTTATCACCCTTTACTGGCTGATCTTATGCAATGGAATGGAACCTTGGAAACCCTAATGACCTAATGAAAGCTTTAGAAACCCTAAAAGACCTAATGAGACATTGAAGGACTGAAATTCAAGATGGCATAATGACGTGATTACTGATACAAATGGCATGATAAAAATAACTTTATGGATGATGTATGTTGGTACCATTCCTTGACCTCCTTTTTCCTCTTCAAACACATTGTTTGCCTACCTTTTTCCTTCATACCTTTCTTAGACCCCTTGGAATTGATTAGTTAACAATATTAAAGTTGTTAGATACATTAGAATTGATTTATGAGTTTTATGTTAAAGAATTAGGGATTTTTGATAAAAAGACTACAGGAAGTTGCAACATCCTGTAATTGGTTTATTGTTTGACATATGGCATGACAGCTAGGCTAAAGCAAAGGGTAGGGATGTGTTGAGGCCTCGAAAATCGCTGCCACAACAAAGGGGAAACCACCCGGTCCGGACCTTAGTACAACTCCTTTTCCGTTTGGAATAGTGGCTCCGACTGGGGATAATGGGACCAGTTTCCCAATAATGGATAAAAGTGGGATGGATGAGTAACTTATGATGTATGATGGTGATAAGCTAACAACTAAAACTATCGGCGAAATATATTAACTATAATCTAATCCCGGGACTTATCAATCTTTTTAAAGCGTAGCGTTTGATAATCTGTGCTTTAAGGCAGGCATATAGATGACTCTAACACTAAAGCATAGATGTTTAAACCATTTAAGATTGCTCTGCATAATTAGTTATGCAGAGCGATAATAGCGAATTACTACACATTATCATTCATATCATTGCTACATGCATGATTAAAAGAAAGGGCATATCACAAAACATCCAATAGTGGAATGAAATGAAGATTTGTTGTTACAACGCATACATGTATTCAACAATAGCAAAAATAATAAAACAGCAATTCATATGAAAGGAAAGAGGACAGATGCAGATAAAAGTACCATGTAAGCCGCTCAACAATCCATTATATAAATCGCTATGTCGCAGTCCTTTCTTCAAACCAGAAAGCATTCCAAACAAGAGACAATAGTGCGCAATTGCATAAAATAGCCTTCTTGTCAAATTAAGGACTATCGGTCGAGTTTCACAAAAGAATATAGACTGAAGCACAGTAGTGCAAACTTCAGCCTTTAAGTCTATTACAAAATTTTACGACCCTTTCCAAAACAATGAAAGGGTCTATAAATACTAATCTAATCTAAATATCTAAGAAAAAAACTGAAAAGCTATTAAATTGGCATCAATAAATATTTTCCATCTTTTTTGGCAATCTGGCAGTCGGCAACAATGCTTCATTCGGTGGTCTCTTTGCCTTTAAACCTCAGCTGACATATCGCCAGCATTGGCTCTACTTCCGGTGGAGTGTTGAGACGCGACGTGAGCTGTCATATGTGGCATCCTGAATGTCGGGGATTAGGCATCCGAGAGCATCTGTTAAACACTTAAGAGCCGACCTTTGAGTGTGCGGCTTGATTAGAAAGAGCCAATATGCGTCGAAGGTTAAAGTATTTAATCCAGCGATTAACTTTCTCTTTTCCTCCAGTTCATGATAACTTGTTTGTTCAATCATGCTCGCCATGGTTATGCTTCTAGGTGTGCACTGAGAGATCATGTTGGCCAAATAGAGTGTATTGTTGACTAAATCAACAATATTGCTAGCAATCAATTTACACCTTGAAGCTGCCCTTTCCGCTTTCATCATCTGAGTGTTCCATTCCATGAAGAGTATGTCTTTGTATGTTTCATAGATTCTAGGCAAGTTCGCTGCCTTCCCCACATCAGAATCTTGCCAATCAAGATATTCGGCTATAGTTTCTTCGGCTTGATCCAGCTCATTTCTGGCCCTTTCTATTTGCTTACATACTGTTGTAGATATTTCACATAATGGCTCAACCTCGGTAAGTTGTCGGCATAGGAGTCTAACCAGAGATATTAATGCGCCATTTATTTCAGCTGCTTCTGCTCTGAAAGTCTCTACTTTCTTGGTGCCTTTGATATCTTCGAGCTGTGCTAACAGTTGAGCGATTTGCTCATCCTTTGACTTCGTCATTAGCTCGTTTGCCGCTCTCAATTGTGCCAATGCCTCCGTTAATTCTTTCTGCTTCTGGATTGCGCTCTGGTCAATCCTCTGTTTTTCAGTTTGCAGTTGCTGGGTCAATATATTGTTTTCTTGCTGTTGTGTCAGCAACTGCTCTTCTACCTGCGCTGCCTTGTTCTTCGCCTCTGCTACTTCTGCTTGTAATGCACCAATTTCCTGGTCCTTGGTCTTCAATAGAAGACTTACCTCTGATGCTTTGTCAATAGTCGCTGCGGAATAAGCTCCCACATACTGCGACAGCTTTCTCAGATCATCGGAGGGGTCCAATTCCTCCTTCCAGACTACATTCCCCATGACTGTTTGCTTAGGAAAGATGGAAGGTTGATCAAGCCTTCGTCTCTTCCTTGAGTGCTTAACAACTGCTTTGTGCCTAGGGCTGTAGAAAACGTCTAGGGGAGGAATATCTTCCACCTAGAGCACAATCTGATCGGAAGGGTCTTTGGTGATTACCTCGACATCCTTTGAAGTGGGTGGGCCGCTGGTTCCGCTTAGAACCTGAGAAGAAGTGGTGTCTGGTGCGTCGCTTGTCTTAGAGGTGTCTGTGTCTTTGGAGCCTTCCTTTCCACTGATAATGGAATCGAATTGATTCCATTGTTTAAGCAATTCAGGATCTATGGAGGTCTGTTTGTGTTGCTCCGTCTGGGATTTACTCTTCTCCTTTTCTTGTTCCAACCTCTTCTGCTCCTCCAGCTCTTTCCGCTGCTGCTCCTCTAACTCCTTTCTCTGTTTCTCTTCTTGCTCTCTTCTTTGCTTATCCGCTAATTCCTTTTTCTGCCTATCTGCCAGTTCTTTCTTTTGTTTTTCTTCTTCTTCCTTCTTCCGTTGTTCCTCCATCTGCTTCTGCTTTCTCTGTTCTTGTTCCTTCTGCTCTTTCTGCTGCTTTTCCATTTGCTCCTTCTTTTGCCTTTCAGATTTCTCCTTTCTCTGCTTCTCTGCCTGCTGCTTCTTTTTCCTTTCCTCCTGTTGTTTCTTTTGTTCCTTAGTTATAACAGGAGGTTGGCTTGTCTGTTTCCGACCAGGCTCGCTTGAGGAGGACGCTGAGGTTAATGACAATAAATCTAGAGGCAGAGTTTGCAACCTCTGCTCTCTAAGTTTATTGAACTAAGTTAAATTCTCATCATTGTATTTCATCCTAGCAAGCTCTTTGGTTTGGTTTATTGTATCGGCAGCTACGAACAGGTCATCGAACTCATCCTCTTGATGGTCAATCTTTGTCAGTTTGGCCTGTTCTAGGGCAATGAAAGTAGTCTTCCTTGGATCATAGAGTCTGGCTGGCATAGTGGGCAGGGATAAAGCTTGCATCTTTGTTGCCTCCTTTTCTGCATGCTGAAGATTATGCAGAGTAAAAACACCCATCCTCAAGGGAAAAGGGGGCCAGCCCCTCTTCTTCTCTTTCTTGAGAGTTTGGGTTACACTCTCGGCCATAATTTGGTAGGAGATCTCTCGGGCTAACAGTTTGTCTGGAACATATAGAGGGAGAACATGCGGCTTGGCTTGGCTTCCATAAACTCTAATATAGGTAAAATGCTCCTCTCCAAACCAACTTGCGACAGCAGGTAAGTCGAAGGAAGCCAGATATGAGATTTTGGGAATGGGCCGATCAAAAATGGAATAATGAATGGGAACCATAAAACCATTGCAAATTTGATGCAAATGGTCCTTGTAAGAGGATTTCCATAGTTTCTGATGATACAAATGAATGGGCGAAGGGTCTTGGGTGGTCCATCTCCAACCGAGGATGGGAAACTCAGAGTTAAAACACAATGTGTCCATAATGTAGGCACTATAATAAAATGGGGGGATTTTCCTTTCGGTGACTACAGATTTAGCTCTAAAATCCCGAACAGCTACAGTCAACTTATCAGAAAGAATGGTGGCCCAATCCATGATTATACTATTAACAGCGGCCTCCATTAGGGGAACCATTTCTATATCAAAATTGGCAGAGTCATGTAATCCCCATAGCCTACACATCATAATTCCCGCATAGCAATAGGGAGAAGCCAAAGAATCAACGGAGTACTTACCCGAGCTTTCGTGCTTGTGTTTGGCCAGGTTCTGCCTCCAATCCCGAATGGGCTCGGATGGTACTTCATTTTCAGCTGCAAACTTCTCCACGAAGTCTTTATTGTAGATTTTCTCTGGCTCAGGCAAATGATACATTTGCCTTAGGTGCTCTGGCTTAAACGACCCGAAAATCCGTCCGTCTCTTGTGTGGAACGTTCTGTCAATGATTGGAATTTCCTCGATTGCCCATCGCACTACATCAGTGTAGGGAAGGACTTGCTCTCTGGCCGCTATTCTGTGAAGAAAGGAATCAGCCAACTCTTTGAGAGTTGCATCAGACTTTTTGAGTGAGTCCGCAGTAGCCTCTGTCACTGAAACTTCCGGTTGCTCAGCTTCTAATAAATTATATGTGCCCTGCCATGTAGTCTTGTTAAGACCAGTGCACGTAGTGTCTGAAATGAGGCCTTTCTTCTTATCTGCGGCAGCTTGACCTGCTACAGGTGTAACAGCAGAGGCCGTAGTCCTCTTGGATCTTTTCCCCATCATGCTCAGGCTTCTCTCAAAAGACGAATTCTACACATTTGCAAGAGAAATCGTAACAACATAATAACAATGACACTCCACGGCGGGATAGATATATCATTTGAAGCGTGCTAAGATTAATTTTCAAAAGTGGCTGCGGATCCAATCGCTGGGAGGATATTGCAGATGCATTAATGGTGATTTGAGGCCTGCTACCCATTAAATGTGATGATTACACCGTTATCCGGGTGAATGACTCCCTTAAGCGTGCAACAGATATTCTAGCGGTTAAGCGCAGGTGTTCGTTAATCGAAGGGGAAAAATCTTTTAAATACACACGCATTACCTTATCCCTTGCATTTAACGGCATTTTGGGATTCGCGCTTTGTCAACCGGATATGAATATAAAATTAAAGCTTTAAGTAATGGCTTTTAAGAATGCTGACCACCGATGAGCGATATCGCATCGCTTCGGGGAATAAGTGCTGCACAATTATCACCAAAAGATCCTGCCGACAGCCGATAAGCGATATCGCATCGGGCTAGCGCATGGAAACAGAGCTAGGTGCATATAAAGTGGTTTGGGGGTTACCGATTGCGATATCGCATCGCATCGGGGGTAGGAACCGGGTGCCTTACTAAAGTGCATGGAATTCTGCCGACGGCCGATAGTGATATCGCATCGGGTCGGGATTTATAACATAAAGCGGTTCCACATGAGGTATCGCCGATAGCCGATCGCCGATATCGCGTCGCGTCGGGGCATGAGTTATGTGCCGTTACTTGGTGTGCATGTAACATTGCCGATCGCCGATAGCGATATCGCATCGGCGGAGACCAAAATGCCACTTGAATGCATCTCTCATGTTATTGCGATATGCGATCTTGCGATCGCTTTATCGCAATAACAAAAGATTATTTATTATTTGAAACATTAATATTCAAAAAGGCTTAAATACATGAAAACTCATTTGATTATCCGGCCTTTTTTGAACATACAAGCATTGATGCCAAAATTTTTAAAAGGGACCCATTCCATATGTTAATTTTTTGTAAATAAGAATGATATGAAATGGGGGGTTGTTGTAGGGCACAACAATTGGCGATTCGCTGGAAGAACCAGTTATCTCTAAAATTAAAACAAACACTTAAGCTTTTTGAAAATAGAAACTCAATCAGAAGGGAAAACTTCTAATTTAACTGGATATTCGCGCGTTCTGAACCAAGTGAACTTATTCTGTTAACTTCTTTCCTTTTGGTTTCAAGAAAAATAAATACATCCTAAGTCTTTAAAATAGGCCTTTTATTGGTTTATAATGATAAAACAAAAACTTTCCCAAATCAGCTTTTATAATTAACTCCTCTGTCATAGGTAGAGCCTATGTTGCCAACAAACGTTTATAGTCTCGACAGGGATACCTTTTAACCATAGTATTGTTCACTTTTTCATTCACATAAGAGCGTAGTTAACAGAATGAATCTAAAACACGTTCCCATATTTTATTTTTCATCTGGTGATCATGATCATCTTTTTTATCATTGATAAGATAAAAAGCCATTGTCCTGGTTTGGTGGCCAGCTGTTGACAATGCCATTCACTGGTAATAATTTAACTGAACAAGCTGGCTCGTGATGAGACCTCTTGTCTTGAAATTTCAAGCCATTACCCTGTTTTGGTAGGCAGTATTGGTAATGTCGGTCAAACTATTTCCCTATGAACATGGTAAGCAGGCTTGTAATAAGACCTCTTATCTTTAATCTTTTTATATTTTAGAATTACACTCTGAGTAACCATAAACTTTAGTGAATGGGGTGAACAAATTTCTCCTTAAGAGTAGATGGATGACAGGTGAAGAGTTGAAGATGCTAAAAATGGGTTAGCTTCTATCTCAAAATGGATAACCTCTTGAGACCAGTTTTGAAAACCGAAAATGATTCACAGAACTTTCACCTCTTGAGAAGAGTTTCCAAAACGTTAGGTTGTGATTTCAGAACACACAGGTATCTAGTTTCCTAGAAACTATTCCTTTTGGTTGAGGGTTCTACTATCTAAAAGCAAATATTCATATTATTTTGTGAGACAGCTTCTTCAAACCCAATAAAAGGTCAATGGGGATACTCTACAATTTTATTTCCTACTGATCCTACAAACTAGACAAATCTACAAAGAGGAGAAGGGATTACCTTCTCAACTGAAGAATTTCTTCAAGATCAGGCCATTAACAGGGAGAGAATCTCTCACCCCTGATAAGTCTTGCAATAAAAAGGTCGAATGGCCTATCTTCTCACAGATCTGAAATGGTCCAAGCCACATTTTCTGAAATTTGGTATGTTTACCTTTATCTTCATGGGCCTTGTCCCATTTGAGAACTAAGTCACCAACTTGAAACTGTTTGGAAGCGGATGAGGTTAAGTCAAAGGATGCTTTGATGATTTGTTGATGTTTGACATGAGTGATTCTAGCTTTTTCCCTTTCTTCTTCTAATTTGAGAATTTGGTCATGTCTAAGTTGGATAGAGGAAGAAGGAGTCTCTTCAATGTACTGTACTAGGGCTAAAGAGGGTAAAACAAGATTCATAGGCAATACTGCTTCTTTCCCATATACCAGATTAAATGGGGAGGAACCTATAGAAGCCTTTTGTGTAATCCTATTAGCCCATAATGAAAACACTAGAGATTTGTGCCAGTTTCTATGATTCTGTTCAACAGTTCGCTTAATAATTTTGATGAGATTCTTATTAGTAGATTCGGCTAAACCATTTCCCTGGGGATAATAATTAGTAGAATATTTCAGTTTAAACCCCCTCTTAATAGCGAAATCATATATAGCATTTCCTGAGAAATAGGAAGCATTATAAAAAACGAGAGCGTTTGGGACACCAAACCTGGTAATGATAAATTGGTCTATGAATTCGATGATTGCCTCTGAATTTGTTGCCTTCAAAGGAATAGCCTCTACCCATTTGGTAAAATAATCGGTAGTAGTGAGGATATACCTATGTTGTTTGGAAGATGGAGGAGTAATTTCCCCGATGATATCTAATCCCCATTGTTCAAATGGATGTTCAATGTTGACAGGTTGCAGAGGGAAAGCTGATTTCCGTTGTCTTCCACTAGCAGTTTGGCAATTGAAGCATTTTCTTACGTATTCATGAGCATCTCTAAACAGAGTAGGCCAATATTATCCAGCATGAATAACTTTGTGGGCTGTTGTGTCTGCTCCAAAATGTCCTCCCGCTAGCCCATCATGTAGCTCCTGTAAAACCTTTTGAGCTTCAGGTTTCTCAAGACATCTTAACAGGATAGAATCATAATTTTGTCTAAAAAGCACATCATCAATGAGAGTGAAATTCTTCTCTTTTAACATAATGGCCCTTTTATTTTTGTAAGATAAATTTGGAGGAGCATAACCGTTCTTCAAATAAAATATTAAATATGAATATTGAGATTCAGAATCAGTGACACTTATCTGATTGATTGATTCAGTCTGATCCATATCGCTTGATTCAGGAATGTTTGATGCTCCTGCCAATATCCTGCAAAAACCTTGGCCCCTAACAATCTTTGCTGGCTTTATTTCTAAGTCATATTCTTGAAGCGTTGTGACCTAATTGGCCCTTCTTTCACCCAGTTCTTTTTGAATTAATAGTTGCCTTACCGCTGGGAAAGGGACTATAACTTTCGTGTGAGTTTTCAAAAGAAAGGGCCTGTAATGTTTGACTGCTTTGAACACAGCAAAGGCTTGTTTCTCCACATCGGAATAATTTAGTTCGGCACCCTGAAGATTTGAGCTAAAAAATGAAATGGGTGCTTCCAAGTTGTGAGCATTTGGCTGTGTGAGAACTGCAGCATAGGATATATCGGACGCAACGGTATACGATGTAAAATGATTAGAAAAATTGGGAGTATTCAAGGCTGGGGCATTGATTATTGATTGCTTGATAACATCAAAAGCTTGCTTTTCTTCTGATCCCCACTTGAAGACTGAATTCTTCTTGATCATTGTCTGAAGTGGTAATACAATTTGAGAGAAATCTGGAACAAATCGTTTGACAAAATTAATCTGACCCAAAAATGACTGCATCGATTTTTTATTGTGTGGGAAAGGGATTTCAGGAATTTCCTTAATCCGATCAGGATCAATATAAATGCCATCTTTGGATACTATAAAGCCTAAGAGTTTTCCTTGATCAAGAGCAAAGAAAGACTTCTTTGGGTTTAGAGAAATACCATATCTTTTGCATCGCTGAAAGATTTGATTTAAGTCATGCAAATGATTATATCTCTTTTTAGAATATACAGTAATATCGTCTAGATAGACGACTAGTGATCGATTAATCAACCCTTTGAAGGCTATATCCATGGCTCTCTGGAATGTCGCTCCCGCATTTATGAGTCCAAAAGGCATTTTCTGATATGCATAAGTTCCCCATTTTGTTCTGAATGTGGTTTTATGTTGGTCATCAGGATGAACCAAAACTTGGTTATATCCAGAGAATCCATCAAGAAAGGACATCAATTCAGAGCCTGCTACTGATTGGAGAATTTGCTCCATAGTAGGTAACGGGAAATTATCTTTCAAGCTTGCTTTATTCAGGTTCCTGAAATAAATACAGATTCGAATGTCACCATTTTTCTTTCTGACTGGCACCATATTAGAGACCCAATTTGAATGTCGGACCGGAAAAATAATTTTGGCTTTCAAAAGCTTATTAAGCTCCGACTTTATCTGGCTCTCCAAATTTGGATGTATTTTTCTTAACTTTTGCTGAATTGATTTCTGATCAGGAAGCATAGGAATGGTATGCTGGATAATAGATGTATCATATGTCTTTAAGTCATCATATTTCCAAGCAAAGACCTATTTGTTTTTTCTCAATAGTTTAATAAATGCTTCTTTTTCTTCCTGGGAAAGTCTTATTCCTAAGTTGATGTTTTGAGGAGTCTCGTCAGTGCCTAGATTTATTAATTCAAACCTAAGGGTGGAACTTTGAAGCTTTGCATTAATTACAGGTTTAAACCTGTCTTTGATATCATAAAGGTCTTCAAGCTTCACCACGGGTTTGGGAATTGAATTTTCTTGAGGTGCTTGTTTCATCTGTAGATCGTGATCATCTTCCTCAATGACTTGATTGTCATAGGATTTTTCCGAAGTTAGAAACTGCAAGATATCTTCGTCATGGTTAAATACTCTCCAATTGGTGACATTGTCAGGAATTGAAGGTCTAAAAAGTAATTCTACAGAAAATCTATCAAGGCTGTAGTCTTAAGAAGGTAGAAGTTTAGAGGCTACATTGGCTAGTAGGTCGGCTGCTGAATTTTGTGACCTAGGAATGGAAGAAATGTTGAAGGCTGAAAAGTGTGAGGTAAGATCCTGTACTAGCGATTGATAATGCTTGAGGTGACTTAAAAGACAATGAATTGCATTTCTCACCTATTTGACAATTATTTCCGAATCGCCAAACACTTTTAGATATCGCACTTCAAGGCCGATCACTTTATATAAACCCTGGACTAAAGCTTCGTATTCGGCTGTGTTATTAGTACACTCAAATTCTAACCTACAAGACAACATTGTCTTTTCTCCTTGCGGGCTAACCAAAATGCAACCTGCTCCTGAGCCTTCGTTGGACTTAGAGCCATCAAAATATAAAGACCAAAATAAAGGAGTATTAACACAAATATCTACATTTTTTTCAGCATCATTAAAACATCTAGAATTATCTGTTTGTGAAAAAATTTCAATCTGAGATGTAAAATGATTGACTGAAAAAGGAGATGGTTGGGCAACAAAGTTGCCAAAGAATGATTCTGACGAATAGTTCCCCAAAATGTTGTTGTTGAATGCCACAAGTTGGTTTTCTTGCTCAAATTCAGTAACTGTGTGGGTCATATGCTTCTCCCGATCGATCCTTATTTGATTCGGCTTTCCCTTGTAGGGAAGCCACATATGTGACCAATCTGTGGAAATATACCCATGCAGTTTTTCGGACCAATCTCTGCTTAAAATCAAACCATAAAATTCAAGTATGTCGGCAATTAAGATGTCAATCCTCTGAACAATTCTGGGGTCGGCTGACAACCTGATGGCTACAGAATTAATTTCTCCCACAACCTGCACCTTAGTCCTATCCAACTGTACAATATGAATGGCAGACTTCTGGGGTTCAATGTTCAGCTTAGAGCAAACTGAAGCTGGCATTATATTAGATGAGGCCCATGAATCAATTAAACAGTTGTGTAGGTTTCTATTATAAATCTCATAAGTCAGCAGGAAGGGTGGAGTGTGAGAATTTGATTTATCTCCGATTAAAACTGAATCGGTAATTTCAACCATACCTGCAGGAGGCTGGCCTGAATCGTTGGCAGCTCTTGCACTGGGAAGGGGAGTAGAGGGAACCACATTTAATTCTTTAAGAAGTAACTTTTGTTGATGCTTTAGTTTGCTAAGTTCAAACATGGTTATATTTGCCTTAGTTTTCTTCATGTCATCAACAATGTTATATTCCATTGAATCGGATACCACTAGTGTCTTGGATGTTGAAGGAGAACTAGAAGTTGAAGGCTGGTTTTGGGGAACTACTACAGGTGACTTCTTTGGGGGAACTTTTTCCTTTGCTGTAGCAGCACCTGCGCTCCTCTTCTTTGAAGTTGCTTGGGCGGGTTCAGGAGTGATTTTACTTCTTGTAGTAACCGGAAAGGCTTCTTATTCATTCTCGGTATCAGAGTTTGGGAGTATAAAATCCCACATTCCGTGGCATTCAGCTACTTCTTCTTCATCATCGGTTTGTGAAGTCGTTTCCTCTTCCTCTTCTTCTTGGTCTGAATCTGCGTTAGATATAACATTGGGCGGCTTTGATTCAGTTTTCTTATAAGTTCTAAATGGTCTTTTGTTTGAAGTTTCGGCCACCTGCTTCTTTATCTCAACCATTTCGTTAGACAATGTTTTAAGGACCTTTTGTAAACCTTCCATGTCATATGGGTCCTTTGGGGTTTTCTTCTTGGAATATTCTTTAAACGAGACTTTTTTAGCTTTTCTATCTTCCAAAGCAGCTTTCTTTTCTAAAGCATTGATGCGCTTTTCAACAACAAGTGCCTCTCTCATGTTTTCAGCTAAGGTAGGTTTCCCAACCCTGTCTACAAAAATAGCTATGTTGGCCGGTAGGGCTGTAATATACCATTCACTTTGTATTTGTTCACTTGGTTTAGAAGCGGTAGGGATTTTATTCAGGAGTTTATTAAATCTAGCATTAAACTCCTTTATCGGTTCCTTATGCTCTATTCTCAGATTGGAGAGGTCGTTTATTAAAGTAGCTAAGGACCTGTCATCTCCATATTTAGTGAGAAACTGCTCTTGGCATGTGTTCCAACTAGTAATTGAACCAGAAGGTAAGGAAAAATACCAGGATCCTGCTGATTCTTGTAAGGTGTAAGGGAAGAGTCTTACAACAACATCTTGTTCTGTCACTCCTTTTAGGTTAACTGCTAACATAAAGTTGTTGATGTGTTCTTCAGCTTGGGTCCCGTCATCTGGATTAAATTTAGGCAGCCATTTTTCAGGAGCATCGGGTAGATCATGCAATGGTGCAGGCATGTTGACTGCTCCTGGCCTAGTCCATGGATCTGCCATTATGATAGCGACAGTGGTTGAGACTACTGCTGGGATTCTAGATGTATGGGAAGGGATCAAAGACGAGGAGTGAATAGGTTGGGATATTGAGGCTTATGATCCCTGGTGAACGACAATTTGTAATGGGGGAGTGGATGGTTGACCTCGCAGAGGAGAAAATGCAATGGAGGACGTGGATGAAAGCTCTTCACTATCAGATCCTTCAGTAATTTTCTTTGCCCTTTTCCTTTTAGGTAAAGGAAACTCAGTGGGTTCAATACCGAGTTTTTCACTCTGAAGCCTGGTGAGAGGGTGAGTGAGGTTGAATTGTGAAGTCGCACTGCTTTCTGATACCTCAGATTTCTGTGGTGAAATCGAGAAGCTCTGAAGTTTATGGATTAGAGACTGGACGTCAGGTGATTCAAGACCTAATTATTCTGTGGTATGATGGGTTTGAGCAGTGGTAGTTGATTCCCCTTCTCCTTGTTTGGATACCGGCGAACCAGTATGCAAATGAGAAGGTCGAGGGGATTCGGAGGGGGATATACTCTTGGAATGACTTATAGGTTTGGACTTATGTGCCATTCACAGTTGAGGCCCTCCTTCTAGCGCCAATTTTGTTGAGGCCTCGAAAATCGCTGCCACAACAAATGGGAAACCACCCGGTCCGGACCTTAGTACAACTCCTTTTCCGTTTGGAATAGTGGCTCCAACTGGGGATAATGGGACCAGTTTCCCAATAATGGATAAAAGTGGGATGGATGAGTAACTTATGATGTATGATGGTGATAAGCTAACAACTAAAACTATCGGCGAAATATATTAACTATAATCTAATCCCGGGACTTATCAATCCTTTTAAAGCGTAGTGTTTGATAATCTGTGCTTTAAGGCAGACATATAGATGACTCTAACACTAAAGCATAGATGTTTAAACCATTTAAGATTGCTCTGCATAATTAGTTATGCAGAGCGATAATAGCGAATTACTACACATTGTCATTCATATCATTGCTACATGCATGATTAAAAGAAAGGGCATATCACAAAACATCCAATAGTGGAATGAAATGAAGATTTGTTGTTACAGCGCATACATGTATTCAACAATAGCAAAAATAATAACACAGCAATTCATATGAAAGGAAAGAGGACAGATGCAGATAAAAGTACCATGTAAGCCGCTCAACAATCCATTATATAAATCGCTATGTCGCAGTCCTTTCTTCAAACCAGAAAGCATTCCAAACAAGAGATAATAGTGCGCAATTGCATAAAATAGCCTTCTTGTCAAATTAAGGACTATCGGTCGAGTTTCACAAAAGAATATAGACTGAAGCACAGTAGTGCAAACTTCAGCCTTTAAGTCTATTACAAAATTTTACGACCCTTTCCAAAATAATGAAAGGGTCTATAAATACTAATCTAATCTAAATATCTAAGAAAAAAACTGAAAAGCTATTAAATTGGCATCAATAAATATTTTCCACCTTTTTTGGCGATCTGGCAGTCAGCAGCAATGCTTCATTCGATGAGCTCTTTGCCTTTAAACCTCAGCTGACATATCGCCAGCATTGGCTCTACTTCCGGTGGAGTGTTGAGACGCGATGTGATCTGGGCATCATATGTGGCATCCTGAATGTCGGGGATTAGGCATCCGAGAGCATCTGTTAAACACTTAAGAGCCGACCTTTGAGTGTGCGGCTTGATTAGAAAGAGCCAATATGCGTTGGAGGTTAAAGTATTTACTCCAACGATTAACTTTCTCTTTTCCTCCAGTTCATGATAACTTGTTTGTTCAATCATGTTCGCCGTGGTTATGCTTCCAGGTGTGCACTGAGAGATCATGTTGGCCAAATAAAGTGTATTGTTGACTAAATCAACAATATTGCTAGCAATCAATTTACACCTTGAAGCTGCCCTTTCCGCTTTCATCATCTGAGTGTTCCATTCCATGAAGAGTATGTCTTTGCATGTTTCATAGATTCTAGGCAAGTTCACTGCCTTCCCCACATCAGAATCTTGCCAATCAAGATATTCAGCTATAGTTTCTTCGGCTTGATCCAGCTCATTTCTGGCCCTTTCTATCTGCTTACATACTGTTGTAGATATTTCACATAATGGCTCAACCTCAGTAAGTTGTCGGCATAGGAGTCTAACCAGAGATATTAATGCGCCATTTATTTCAGCTGCTTCTACTCTGAAAGTCTCTACTTTCTTGGTGCCTTTGATATCTTCGAGCTGTGCTAACAGTTGAGCGATTTGCTCATCCTTTGACTTCATCATTAGCTCGTTTGCCGCTCTCAATTGTGCCAATGCCTCCATTAATTCTTTCTGCTTCTGGATTGCGCTCTGGTCAATCCTCTGTTTTTCAGTTTGCAGTTGCTGGGTCAATATATTGTTTTCTTGCTGTTGTGTCAGCAACTGCTCTTCTACCTGCGCTGCCTTGTTCTTCGCCTCTGCTACTTCTGCTTGTAATGCACCAATTTCCTGGTCCTTGGTCTTCAATAGAAGACTTACCTCCGATGCTTTGTCAATAGTCGCTGCGGAATAAGCTCCCGCATACTGCGACAGCTTTGTCAGATCATCGGAGGGGTCCAATTCCTCCTTCCAGACTACATTCCCCGTGACTGTTTGCTCAGGAAAGATGGAAGGTTGATCAAGCCTTCGTCTCTTCCTTGAGTGCTTAACAACTGCTTTGTGCCTAGGGCTGTAGAAAACGTCCAGGGGAGGAATATCTTCCACCTGGAGCACAATCTGATCGGAAGGGTCTTTGGTGATTACCTCGACATCCTTTGAAGTGGGTGGGCCGCTGGTTCCGCTTAGAACCTGAGAAGAAGTGGTGTCTGGTGTGTTGCTTGTCTTAGAGGTGTCTGTGTCTTTGGAGCCTTCCTTTCCACTGATAATGGAATCGAATTGATTCCATTGTTTAAGCAATTCAGGATCTATGGAGGTCTGTTTGTGTTGCTCCGTCTGGGATTTACTCTTCTCCTTTTCTTGTTCCAACCTCTTCTGCTCCTCCAGCTCTTTCCGTTGCTACTCCTCTAACTCCTTTCTCTGTTTCTCTTCTTGCTCTCTTCTTTGCTTATCCGCTAATTCCTTTTTCTGCCTATCTACCAGTTCTTTCTTTTGTTTTTCTTCTTCTTCCTTCTTCCGCTGTTCCTCCATCTGCTTCTGCTTTCTCTGTTCTTGTTCCTTCTGCTCTTTCTGCTGCTTTTCCATTTGCTCCTTCTTTTGCCTTTCAGATTGCTCCTTTCTCTGCTTCTCTGCCTGCTGCTTCTTTTGCCTTTCCTCCTGTTGTTTCTTTTGTTCCTTAGTTATAACAGGAGGTTGGCTTGTCTGTTTCTGACCAGGCTCGCTTGAGGAGGACGCTGATGTTAATGAAAATAAATATAGAGGCAGAGTTTGCAACCTCTGCTCTCTAATTTTATTGAACTCAGTTAAATTCTCATCATTGTATTTCATCCTGGAAAGCTCTTTGGTTTGGCTTATTGTATCGGCAGCTACGAACAAGTCATCAAACTCATCCTCTTGATGGTCAATCTTTGTCAGTTTGGCCTGTTCTAGGGCAATGAAAGCAGTCTTCCTTGGATCATAGAGTCTGGCTGGCATAGTGGGCAGGGATAAAGCTTGCATCTTTATTGCCTCCTTTTCTGCATGCTGAAGATTATGCAGAGTAAAAACACCCATCCTCAAGGGAAAAGGGGGCCAGCCCCTCTTCTTCTCTTTCTTGAGAGTTTGGGTTACACTCTCGGCCATAATTTGGTAGGAGATCTCTCGGGCTAACAGTTTGTCTGGAACATATAGAGGGAGAACATGCGGCTTGGCTTGGCTTCCATAAACTCTAATATAGGTAAAATGCTCCTCTCCAAACCAACTTGCGACAGCAGGTAAGTCGAAGGAAGCCAGATAGGAGATTTTGGGAATGGGCCGATCAAAAATGGAATAATGAATGGGAACCATAAAACCATTGCAAATTTGATGCAAATGGTCCTTGTAAGAGGATTTCCATAGTTTCTGATGATACAAATGAATGGGCGAAGGGTCTTGGGTGGTCCATCTCCAACCGAGGATGGGAAACTCAGAGTTAAAACACAATGTGTCCATAATGTAGGCACTATAATAAAATGGGGGGATTTTCCTTTCGGTGACTACAGATTTAGCTCTAAAATCCCGAACAGCTACAGTCAACTTATCAGAAAGAATGGTGGCCCAATCCATGATTATACTATTAACAGTGGCCTCCATCAAGGGAACCATTTCTATATCAAAATTGGCAGAGTCATGTAATCCCCATAGCCTACACATCATAATTCCCGCATAGCAATAGGGAGAAGCCAAAGAATCAACGGAGTACTTACCCGAGCTTTCGTGCTTGTGTTTGGCCGGGTTCTGCCTCCAATCCCGAATGGGCTTGGATGGTACTTCATTTTCAGCTGCAAACTTCTCCACGAAGTCTTTGTTGTAGATTTTCTCTGGCTCAGGAAAATGATACATTTGCCTTAGGTGCTCTGGCTTAAACGACCCGAAAATCCGTCCGTCTCTTGTGTGGAACGTTCTGTCAATGATTGGAATTTCCTTGATTGCCCATCGCACTACATCAGTGTAGGGAAGGACTTGCTCTCTGGCCGCTATTCTGTGAAGAAAGGAATCGGCCTACTCTTTGAGAGTTGCATCGAACTTTTTGAGTGAGTCCGCAGTAGCCTCTGTCATTGAAACTTCTAGTTGCTCAGCTTCTAATAAATTATATGTGCCCTGCCATGTAGTCTTGTTAAGACCAGTGCACGTAGTGTCTGAAATGAGGCCTTTCTTCTTATCTGCGGCAGCTTGACCTGCTACAGGTGTAACAACAGAGCCCGTAGTCCTCTTGGATCTTTTCCCCATCATGCTCAGGCTTCTCTCAAAAGACGAATTCTACACAATTGCAAGAGAAATCGTAACAACATAATAACAATGACACTTCACGGCGGGATAGATATATCATTTGAAGCGTGCTAAGATTAATTTTCAAAATTGGCTGCGGATCCAATCGCTGAGAGGATATTGCAGATGCATTAATGGTGATTTGAGGCCTGCTACCCATTAAATGTGATGATTACACCGTTATCCGGGTGAATGACTCCCTTAAGCGTGCAACAGATATTCTGGCGGTTAAGCGCAGGTGTTCGTTAATCGAAGGGGCAAAATCTTTTAAATACACACGCATTACCTTATCCCTTGCATTTAACGGCATTTTGGGATTCGCGCTTTGTCAACCAGATATGAATATAAAATTAAAAGCTTTAAGTAATGGCTTTTAAGAATGCTGACCACCGATGAGCGATATCGCATCGCTTCGGGGAATAAGTGCTGCACAATTATCACCAAAAGATCCTGCCGACAGCCGATAAGCGATATCGCATCGGGCTAGCGCATGGAAACAGAGCTAGGTGCATATAAAGTGGTTTGGGGGTTACTGATTGCGATATCGCATCGTATCGGGGGTAGGAACCAGGTGCCTTACTAAAGTGCATGGAATTCTGCCGACGGCCGATAGCGATATCGCATCGGGTCGGGATTTATAACATAAAGCGGTTCCACATGAGGTATCGCCGATAGCCGATCGCCGATATCACGTCGCGTCGGGGCATGAGTTATGTGCCGTTACTTGGTGTGCATGTAACATTGCCGATCGCCGATAGCGATATCGCATCGGCGGAGACCAAAATGCCACTTGAATGCATCTCTCATGTTATTGCGATATGTGATCTTGCGATCGCTTTATCACAATAACAAAAGATTATTTATTATTTGAAACATTAATATTCAAAAAGGCTTAAATACATGAAAACTCATTTGATTATCCAGCCTTTTTTGAACATACAAGCATTGATGCCAAAATTTTTAAAAGGGACACATTCCATATGTTAATTTTTTGTAAATAAGAATGATATGAAATGGGGGGTTGTTGTAGGGCACAACAGGATGAAAAGTAGAATGTACAAGCATGGACGAACACCTATCCTACAGCAGAACCAACGCTCCTGGAGGCACGGTCAATGATGGTCAAAGTATAGCATGTTGGCGACAAAAGCAGCAGCAACATAGGGTTCTAAATCGATGTAGTTTTATTCCTTTTTGAAATTGGTTCAGAATAGAAACAACTTAAAAACTATGCCATAGCAGAAGCGGCAACAACTGCATCATGAATGTACATTCATTTCGAAATGTAAACGTTGCAAAAACATATGTAAACACAGTTCTATGTTGGTAGTTAGTTAGTTTATCATTGTATCGTTTTGAAAACAGAGTTTTGAACTTAATACCAAAAACACGGTTGCAGTCACGATTTTATCGTTGCGTTGATTCTATAGTTGCTTGAGCACAGTCCAGTATACCTTTGAAACGCGGACGGGCCCTGCGTGGAACGGGTATACTGTTATTTTATTTCATTTGCAACTTCTGAATATTCAATAGTATGCACAGTGATTAGAGTTCAGTTATGCTTTCATTGATTCAATTAGAAATTTGTATGAGTAATGTTTATGAGGGTAGCTTGAAAGACTAATTTCTGAGATCGTTGAATTGTATCCTATAAGGGATCTGATCTTTCATTATTTTTAGGAGCATCTTCATGAACCCTGTTTCTTATATATTTGGATTTTAAGTGTGCTTATGATTTTAATACATTTCAATCTTTCATGAATGATAAACATGGAATGCTGAGTGTTTACTGAACAGGGGTTTTATGCACAGTATCCTCGTAAAGGGATTGAAATCTTGGTTTAAGTAATACACAGTGTTTTTAGAATAGGTAGATGAATTGAGTGACTTGAGTGTCCAGGTGATAAGGAGCATACCTCAACCTTCCGTAAAGAAGTTTTGTAACCTGTCATCACAAACACTTAGTTAGGAATCCTTTATGTCTATAGATTGTAGATGCATGCCTCGAAGTTTACTGACCCTGGTCGATAATAAATATAGCCTAATCTAGCACCCTAGATAGGAAACTACATTTTTGCGCCGTTGCCGGGGAGGCGTACTTAAAGGATTTAAAAAGAAAAAAAATTCAATAAATAAAAACGAGCAAAAACATAGATTTAGAAATCATGTTCATTTATGCCTAGATTTAGAGACAATCAAGGTAGATTCATAAAAACCCCCCATCCAAAAACTAACCTACCATCAGGAGCAAACTCTTTAGGAAATACAACACCGGCTGAGGAAGTCACCATACAAGCATTAGAGGATAAACAAAAGTCAGGACACAGACTTACTCTCATCGAAAGGCAAACTTTATTAGCACATAAATCACAGAAGAAACACTTTCCTAGATCCTCCACACAAGGAGAAAGTAGCACAGTGACCGAACAATCTGTCTTTAATCTCCTCTTTAAAACAAGTGACACTGACACAGAGAAACCTATTAGAATGGCTGAGGAAGGAGATGGATCAGTACCAAATCAAGGACAAAGAGATGAAGAAGAGTCAACCTTTAAGTTTCCTATACATGAACCACAAGAAGATGATGAGATCAAAATGAAAAACATACCTCTATCCGTGCTACCAAAGTTTTATGGTATGGCTTCGGAAGACCCAGACTCATTCTTGTTTGAGTTTGACATTGTATGTCGAACATATGGTTACACAGATGATTCCCATAGGCTTAGACTCTTCCCAGCGACATTAAAGGCATCAGCCTTGAGATGGTTCATGAGGCTTGGTGAGCATGCGATAATCGATTGGGATGGCATGAGAAGAATATTTCTAAGAAAATATCAACCTTATTGTAGATCCAAAGATTCCAAAGATGATATCTTTAGAATGAGCCAACAAGAGGATGAAACCTTAGAGGAATACTTTGAACGGTTTGTCTACAACTTACAAAAATCCAAACACCGAACTATGCCTCTTGATCTGATCCACACAATATTTTTGAAAGGCATCCGAGAGGAATACATGGATGATCTTAATTTGATGGGAAAAGGTGACATTTCTACCTTACCTTTTGAAGAAATCACTGAGATATGCGAAAAGTATTCAAGGAGCAAAGCTAAAATTGGAAAAAGAACCCTGTCATCCAAAGTCACAAAATCTGCTTCAGCAAGTGTCACAAGGGCTGAAATAGGGAATCTGTTCGAAGAGTTTAAAACAGATCTGTTAAGCACCCTAGGGAACCAAATTGACACTCTAAAAGCTAAGAAGAAAAAAGAAGATGAAGATCAGATAATGGCTATCTTCTACCCAAAATGCCGGAAGAAACATGCCTTAAAAGACTGCCCATTAGAAAACATCCAAGTTTGTACTTTCTTTACTGAACATCATGATATATTTATTTGTCCTAAAGTTAAGGTTTCGCAGAACTGCAATATGGTAGCTAATGCAAAGATGGAGAACGTGTATTACATGGGCACAAAGAGACCATGGCAGCGAAGGCCAGTACCTCAAGGTATGTTTCCAAATCAAAATTTGCAATTTCCCGTAAATGATAAAATGTATGCTCAGAATTCATGGAATGTACCCATGCCATGGCAGCACCAAAATCACCCACAACAACAATGGAGACCATCTCAACAATATTCTCAATCATATCATGCATATCCTCAATCATACCAACCATATTCACAGCCATATCAACAATATCATCAGCCATATTCATCACATCCACAACCATATCAGCAGTATCCTCAGCAACAAGTTTCTTACCAACCTCAACCTACTCAACAAGCATTGCCTGCTCCTCCACCAATAAATCCACCACAACTTCAATTTCCATCTAACTCACAACCTCCCAGACCTACTCAAATTCCTGCTCAAACTGTCCCAAATCCAAATAACAGAGTAGAGAGGCCAGCCTACAATGTAGAATAGGGAACCTCATATCCCACACTACCCTTGCAAAATATCAACTTGAGGTCTGGTAGGGTACTCCACAAAGATTCTCCAATAACAGATAAACAAGAAGAAAACATAGAAAATGAAAATGAAATGAGAAATCAAAGAAAACCAAACAATGATACCAAAGATAAGCAGATGCAACCATTGCATCCACCTTTTCCAGACCGATTGGTTCAAATGAAACTTCCAATGTCTATACCACATTTTGATGTTTTAGATGAGCTCAAGAATGTCTATATAAAAATTCCACTACTCCAAGCCATAAGAGACATTCCCATATACACTAAAGCAATCAAAGAAATGTGTCTTAAGAAGCCCACTAGGAAAAGAATTGATCCACAAACTATTCATGTTATAGGACATTTAGCTGGCCTTATGACAAATACCATCACAATGGAAAAGTATGTTGATCCTGGTATCCCCAGAGTTACTACAATCATTAACAACATACAGATTCCAAACACTTTAATAGATCTTGGGGCTGCAATAAATTTCATGACTCTTGAAACCATGAGAACGCTCCAGCTCATAAATTTGCAACACACAACGATTGTTCTAGAACTAGCTGATAGGTCTAAAGTGATTCCTGAAGGGATTTTGGAGGACATAATTGTTTCACTAGACTCTTGGGAGTACCCAGTGGACTTCTTATTTCTTCAACCCAAATCCAATCTAGGAGGGCACCCTATCATCCTTGGTAGACCATGGTTAGCGACTGCTGATGCATTCATAGGATGTCGATCGGGCAACATGATCATTTCAAGAGGGACCAAAAGGAAACAACTCACTCTTTATCCATCGGCACAATCACCAGCAGTAACACACAATTTATGGCTTGATGATAAATACAATGATAAAGAAGAGGTACAATATGTTTTTAGCATTGACCAAATCTATGATTTCCAAGAACAAAATAATAATGATTTGGTGGAATTGTTCCTTTCTCAACCTGATATCTCCGAAAATTTGAGAAACGACCAATATCATGTTGCAGATGTACTTTTAGCCCAAAATTTTCAAGAAACATGCACCATTCAATCTTTGCAAACCAAATTTCACGATATTTTTCCAGTTCAATCCATCACAAACACAGAGTCAGATCATAGAGATTAGTCCAGGGAAAACTCTGAACATAGGCAATCACCTAGACTCATCTCAGCAAGAGAAATTGATTCGACTATTGAGAAAATACCAGAAAGTGTTTGCTTGGGACTACACCGATATGCACGGGATTCACCCCGACACATGCACTCACCATATTTATACAGATAGTACTATCAAACTAGTGAGGCAACCGCAGAGAAGAATGAACCCCATGCTCCAAGATATTGTCAGAGAAGAATTGCAAAAACTGTTGAGAGTTAATTTTATATATCCTATTTCTGACAGTCAGTGGGTATCCCCATTTGTTATAGTGCCCAAGAAAAATGGTAAGTGGCGCATTTGTGTTGATTACAGACAATTGAACAAAGCAACGCTCAAAGATTATTTCCCACTACCATTTATTGACCAAGTGTTAGACACCTTAGCTGGGAAATCATCATTTTCTTTTCTTGATGGTTTCAGTGGCTAAAACCAGATCAGGATAGCCTCAGAAGATCAGGAAAAAGCCACATTCACCTGTCCTTGGGGCACTTATGCTTATAATGTTTTTCCATTTGAACTTTGCAATGCTCCAGCTACATTTCAGAGAGCTGTCTTAGCTATTTTCGCTGATTTAGTTCATGATTGTGTTGAAGTTTACATGGATGATTTTTCAGTGTACGACAACTCATTTGAACATGCATTAGAGAACCTTGAAAGAGTATTGAAAAGATGTATTGAAGCTAATCTGTCCCTGAGCAATGAAAAGTGCTTTATGATGTTAAACGAAGGGATAGTATTAGGCCACTATATTTCTTTTCAAGGCATCAAAGTTGACCCAACAAAAATCCAGATCATTGTTGATTTGCCAATTCCAAAGAATCGAAGAGAGGTAAGAAGTTTCCTTGGATATGCAAGCTATTACAGAAGGTTTATTGAACATTTTAGTAAAATAGCTTTACCTTTGTTTAAGCTTCTAACAAAATATGTAATTTTCAACTGGAATAATAACTGCCAACAAGCATTTGAAGCACTCAAAATGAAGTTATCAACCGCACCAGTCTTAAGAGGACCTAACTGGAGCATACCATTTCATATCTTTACAGATGCATCTGACACTGCAGTGGGTGCCTCATTAGGCCAAAAAGAGGAATCTTGTAATTTTGCCATTTATTTCATTAGCAAAAATTTAACACCTACAGAGTCAAACTACACAGTCACAGAAAAGGAAACACTTGCCATCATATATGCTGTGAATAAATTCCGACATTATATAACTGGCTATGAAGTCTTTGTACATACTGATCATTCTGCCATTAGACATTTAATGAATAAACCAATAACTAGTGGCAGAGTTACCAGATGGTTATTGTTGTTACAGGAATTTAACATCACAGTGTTAGATAGACCAGGTAAAGAGAATCAGGTGGTGGATTTTCTTTCTAGACTGCAAAATCTAGGTGAGGTTGTTCCGGTTGAAGATTCTTTCCCAGATGAAAATTTATTCGCAATTTCCATAGTGAATCCTTGGTATGCTGACTTGGCCAATTATTTGTCTACAGGAAGGACACCTCCATACTTTACTCCAAAGGAAAAGAAGGGACTAGTCAAACAAAGTGCTCGATACTCATGGATTAATGGTGATTTATTTTACACTGGTTATGATATGATTATTAGAAGATGTGTAAGAAATGATGAGATAATTGATATTTTAAAATCTTGCCATGATGAACCGTGTGGTGGGAATTTTGCAGCTAAGCGAACAACATTCAAAGTTCTTAGTCTTGGATACTACTGGCCATCCATTTTTAAGGATTCCAAGAAGTACGTGAAGAGTTGTGACAGCTGCCAAAGAATGGGCAGGCCAACAGCTACAGACGAGATGCCCCTTCAGCCCCAAGTTCACCTAGAGCCATTTGAAAAATGGGCTCTAGACTTCATAGGACCCATTAACCCAACCTCCAATGGTAAAAAGTACATCTTAGTATGCACTGATTACGTCACAAAGTGGGCTGAAGCAAAAGCACTAGTTAGAGCCACCGAACAAATAGTGGTAAATTTCCTTTTTGAAGAGATTTTTGTCAGGTATGGAGTACCAAGGGAAATAGTGACTGATCAGGGTACTCAATTTACTTCAAAGTTAGTGAAGGACATCACAGACAAATACCAAATCAAGCACAGAAGAAGTACACCTTACCATCCATAGGCCAATTGGCAGGTGGAATCCACAAACAAAACTTTGGAAGGGATCATCACTAAAACTGTGGCAATGAACAGAAAGAATTGGGAAGAGAAGCTCAAAGATGCACTGTGGGCTTACAGAATTACGTGGAAGAATACTACCTGATTTACACCATATCAGTTGGTGTATGGAAAAGAGGTAATGCTTCCTATTGAGTTTCAAATACATACTTTTAAACTGGCTGCAGATTTGCAAATTGACCTGGACCAAGCACAACAAGAAAGAATTCAACAGTTGAACCAGCTGGATGAGATGAGGTAGCAAGCAGAGGAAACCAAAATCCTCATGCAAAAACAAAGGAAGCAGTGGCATGACGCACATTTCAAGAAGAAGCAGTTCAAGGAAGGCGACTGGGCTTTACTTTCTGACTCTAAATTCAGAGATCATAAAGCCAAATTTACCACCCATTGGATGGGCCCATACCAAATTATTCAGGCTTACGACAATGGTTCAGTCAAGCTCAAAACTATTGATGGAGAAGATCATAAAAGGGTCATCGCCTGAAACTTTACACTAAGCCCATCAACAAGCAAACTTTTCTCCAAACAGTATCTCAACAAAGTGAGGTTGAGATACTGCAGCCTTCAGCTGCAGTATCCCTGCCTTAGTTCATTTCATTTCAATTTAGAAATTAGAAAAAAAAAAAAAACAAAAAAACAAAACAAAATCTAAAAAAAAGAGAAAAAAAAAAACAAACACAACCAAAAATAATAACAATGGGTTAGATGTGAAAACCAAACTCTAGCACACTCTAACCCTGAATTCTTACTTGAAAACCAATTCGTTGGCGGGTAAGAATTCCTTTTCTTTTGTTCCCTGTTTCATTTATCAACTGAATAATGACTTGAGGACAAGTCAACACTTTAGTGGGGGAGAGAAGCATCAACATTTTGTTCTCTTATCTCTCCATTGTAAATTCTTAAAGATTTCTTATCTCATCTCCCCACTATAAATTTCCAAAGCAGTTTGTTTCAGCATTCCAGATTTCATTAAAGAAGTTGTTTTGTCATTGTTTTATCTCAGAGGGACCTGGTTATAAACATTATGCAGGGGGGACCTGTTCTGTCCAGAAGACCATGTTATCAACACCAGCAGTAATGGGACCTGTTTAAGACACATAAAAGGGACATGTTAAGAGACTGTTACTTCAAGATTACTTCAACAAAGCTTCATCAAGTTTCTACAAGGATCCACGGTTGCTGGGCACCTAGACTTCATCAAATACCAAAGATCAAGGAACCTGTATACATATAATTCTTTCTCCGGATTTCAAAGAAGCTGCATGAACATCTTCAAGATCTCAGAGGGACCTGTTGCATTCGAATCTATCTCAGGGGACCTGTTATGAACAACAAAGAAGAGTCAAAAGAGACTACTCCTACCCAGCATGCCAATGCAACGCTTGAACAACCAACAAAAGTGTAATGTATTCCTTATTCTTAACATTTAAATTCTTAGATTAATTTTTAATGTTAAATTTAATAAGTGTGACTGCTACGATCAATTTCAGAGACACCTCCATACCTATCACTCGTTATCCTATTGTTAATCCCTCTCATTTTCCAATACTCCAACCCCTCTCATACTTACACGATTTTGTTAATCCCCTCTCATATCACCCTTTTCAATCTCTGTTAATTAGACCCTACACCCATCCCAACATTTCTATCTGGTCAGGTACCAATAGAAGCAGGACACGTGGTGAATTGTTTGGAAACCAAATGTCATGCAGGCTTGTTCATTATGTTTGAAACGACTGAATTATGATTTAAACACTCGACGAAGCCAAATGATGCAAACGACTAACTGGAATCATATCTCAGTACTTCATATATATGCTTCTAGCGTTTCTATGATGGCATCCATATGACCAGTACATCCATTCCTCTGTTTCAAAAGATGAATATGTTATGAATTGAGTTAAGCTGATTATTTCATTATCATTTTCAGTTGTCAGCATTTGACTCCTGCGACTTCAACAATAAAGACTGAAAGTAGCAAGCGCCACGAAGAGAAAGTGCAGTTAATTGGGTTCGACCTCTATTACAAGGTAGTCAATCGAGCATCGTTGGGTTACTAAAGGAGCTAGTGTTAAAGAGCCAAGGATGCCACCAGGTCAGCAGCATTGGGGCGGAAGATAAAAGGTAACAAATCAAAACTTCCTTGTTGAAGTTGTAAAACATAAACAAAGAAGAGTTAGAGCACAACTCTCGGCCACAATGACCAATAGGGTCGAACCAAGCATATTCGACAGTTCCCAGTATCATGAATATTGCATTTCAACTCTTAAAGAAATACAGTGGCTTCCCTTTTTAGAGAAGTTTCGTGGAAGTAACGAAGAGGTCACTAAACAGTTCGCTTTTACATTCAACGGAGAGAAAGCTCTGATAGGTAACTTTTCATTCAAAGTTTCGGAAGATACCATAGCTCAAGCCCTAGGGATCAGCCCAGAAGGGGAGAAGTACTTCAAGACAAAGCAGTTTAAAGAGAAATCATGGACTCAATTTATGTCCAGATCCAGGGTTTCATCCGTTAATTGGAAGAAAGGAGTCCCAAGAAGTTGGCTAGTGCATCCCTGGGACGAGATGGTCTATATCATCCAAAAGTTTGTAACTTGTGAAGGCTGCTACAGTATTGTTTACTTGTATCATATCAAGTTACTATTACATTTGAAAAGGCAGTGTGTTATCAGTCTGCCATACTTCCTCTTGCAAAGCCTAACCAAAATGTCAAAGACCATCCAAAACCAGAAAGGTAATGAAGACAATGTTGTAGGGAAAAGTATCCAACTCGGATGACCCTAACCCACTCTAAGGGTGACAGTTCCTTAGCAACAACTGTAAAACAAACTACTGAAGGTTTACTTCTTTATGAAAGCAAAAGAGGATGGAGAGAGCACTAACCGTTGCCTTGCGCTTAATGTCGAATCCAAACTCTTCTCTTTGGCCACTTGCTCCTAGCTCTTTGTCCTTCTGCTCGCCCAGCTGCAATGAGATCCTGCACAATGACAAAGAAGGAAACTACAAGAGGCATGCAATCATAACTGGTTCATGGATTAGTGTAAACCAAACATGCAATCATCACAATACATAATTGAAACAAGAGCACATAGAAGAACCTCAATAGCTTTTATTAATGAAGAAATAAAGGTTCTGAGAGGATTACAACCATTGCAGGCTCCAACCCAGCAACACCTCCCAGCAGAAAGAATTGCTCTTCTTCACCTCTCTCAAACAATCACCCAATAACTCAAGAATGAAACCAACAACATATCATTACTTTGCACAAAATTCCAGCCCCCTGAGCTCATAGGAGAGAGCTCAATATATAGATGAATTGAGAAAGGATGAGTCAGCTTGCAACTGATGTGTAGCTGCCTTATGTCCTCTCTCTCTTCAGTTAATCTTTAGTTGATCTTCAGTTCTTGAGTCCACTTGGTGAACCTTGCTTCCACTTGGAGAAATAAAGCCTCTGACTCATCACAAGGCGAAATACCTGATCCAAGTGTCATTTTTGGAAGATTCCAAAGCAATGACTCACTGTGCCACATGTCCAAACTCGCCCAACGTAGGTGAGCTTTGTTCTACCTGCTTTGCAACGCAGGTACACCATGGAGCAGTTGTGTTTCAGCGCAGAAGCCTAGTGGAGCACCTGCTTTGATTTCAGGATTGCTTGTTTTTGAGTGTTTTCAGGTGGAGAACTGATCTAAGAGCTGTTGGTTTGCTGACCTTGTTTCTCTAGGGGTAGGAACATCATGTTTAGGGAACTTTGGATCCCTTGGATTATTGACAATTCATGCTTGTTGCTGTAAGGCACAAAATTGTCTATAACAGATGCCCCCTAAAGTATGAGGTCGTTTATCGGGTGAAATGCTTTATTGAGAGGATCCGAAGTTCATTCAATCTGCTGAGAGGTATCCTGTAATAAGATACAATACAATACATTATTTTTCATACACTTTTCATGATCTAGCTGAGGCGGGCATTCCCATGCTCAACTTTATAAATACATTTTGGTACATAGAATAGACGATCGTCTGATTGTAGACTGATAATTCTCTGCTGAAATTATCATCCTTTGAGAAGGATGATCCTCTGCTGTAATGATGTACATATCAAATGTCTTTATGTCCTGAATATATATCGCAGCCCGGATGGATGAAACTAGATCCGGGGTCTTCAATCTCTTCTGATCTTCACTCGATGTACAAGTCGATCCATGTGAGAATTTCTTGAAGTCGAACATGGAAAGACATCGCTTGATTACCGGTCAATGATGTAAACCGTTAACAAGCGCGAGAGGAATCACCGATAAGGATGATGACCCTCAAGGTACGGCAGTACAATCTACATGGTGGGAATAAAGGACTTGGTGTCGACCACCATGCAAAATCTTCTGGTCGAAGGTCATTGATGTATACCTATCACCGGAAGTGAGAAACTTGCCATTGAGGCATGCAAGCTTCAAAGTACTGAGGGGGGTGTTCCTAGATCAACTCCTTGGATAATGAGTTGATGTCGACAAGGAGCGATCCGTCAAAGGAGGGCCTTAATGAATCCCACATCAGTGACACGGAATGGAGCTAGTGATTATGATGAGGTGAAAACAAACTGTGATGTATGATTCAGGGTGGCGGTCATGAAGTGGATGAAGGATAATGTATGGCAGTGGGTGGAACACGGTTGACTCTTTACAGAACCACATCTCTTGAACATATAACGACACTGATGTGATGGATTGGTAGCATTACCCCAATTGTGGATGGTGTGGCGAGGACCATGGTTCTGCGACCGGTGAATGAAACAACCCAACCCGATGCGGTACGGAGGACAAAGTGTCATGTTCAAGAGCGACTTGCTACCATTAATGCTGTGAGGTTCTCCCAATTTTTCCCCAGTCATTGCTGACCAGTACCTCTTTATTTTTGTCAAGATTGAGGAGGATAACATATGCTTGTTCTATAACCTGCCCTTCGGGCAAGCCCATCGCTATGTTTTAACGAGCCTAGCGATAGGGAAACTCGTTCTCGTCTAAAGACAAATTTGTCGCTATTTAATCATTTTAACGAGTCTAACGACAAAGAAAACTCGGTCCTTTTCATTTTTAGAGAGTCTGAAAAGGTACGAAAAGTTAACTCCAAAATTCCTTTTTCGTCTTCTAATCCCTTAAGTCCGAAAAAGTATAAAACAATACAGAAGGGATGAATTTTCGATTTCTTTAACGAGCCGAACAAAACAAGCGCTCGATCTTTTTTTGTAATAATCCCTCAGGTCCAAAAAGATTAAAATCTAGAGGAGGGATAGCTCTTCTTGTCCTTTAACGAGCTGGAAGGCCAAAACTCGGCAAACTTTTCATATTTTACGAGTTAGTGAAAAGAGATCAAAGAAGACTCGTCTTTTGAGGAACGAGTGATGAACAGGGATAGCAGCAGATTCCAGGTACAGGTTGGAATTCTCCAATCACGGCAGTGTCACAAGGATGGCTAAGTGAAATCACTCTTCGCAGCTGTTCCTCAAAATGGGTAAACAAACATATGGAGGTGAACGATTGGCCAAATGAACGGATGGAGGTGATGGCATATAAACACGACCAAGGGCTTTTAATATGGCTTTCAAAGGTTACATTTCTCGAGGTTGTTTACCGGTTCATTTTTTCTGGATGAGCTTGAACTGCTAGGGAAAGATTGCTCACAATTTACGTTTATTTTTTAACGAGCATGAACTTCTGCACAAAAACTGCTCGATGATTGCGTTTATTTTTTAACGAGCATGAACATTGCTAAAACTGCTCGATCTTTTGCATGCCCCCAGCATCATAATAACACATGTCAAAGGAGGGTGCCCCCCAAGCTTCATTGCATTCAACTTGGTGGTTGGAATGAAGGTTTACCTTTGAATTTTGAAAAGGGGATTTGTTTCATTTTTTATTGAGGTTGACATAGTAAAAGAACTATCCTCATGATTCCTTGTTTCATTTTTTAACGAGGTTGACACGAGATAAGAACCGTCCTCGGAGCTCACTGTATTTACAGTATTTCCATTAGGGCGACGATCCATGTTGACAAAATATTTAGGAATCTTCTGAATCCGTTGGATATAGAAGATTTCATATTGTAAATTTCCACTGTGGCTACTTCCGCCAGATTACTCGCCGGCGGTAGGGCAAAAGTACCCATTAAGGCAGGGTCTTTTAGGAGACCTACTCCGATATTTTGGAGTGATTGATTACTTTCATGGATCATTGTGCTGCTTCCCGTAACTTGAGAACTGTTGGGGAGAAAAGTTTGTTGGTCGACGATTGTAATTTTTCCTTGAAAAGGAAATACAATCCTCCTGAAGTAGGTCGACACAATTGCAGCCATGGCATATATCCAAGGCCTTCCCAGTAGGATGTTGTAATCGAGGTTTCCGTCGATTACTTCCACATCAACTTCTACTGTTTTGCCCCCCAGTTCAACTTGCAAGTTATTTAAAATCCCGTATGGAGTGTATGATCGTCCATCAAATGCTTTTAACGTCGTTGACGATTTCGACAAGGGCGGTGAGCCTAAATTTTTTCAGCAACTCATTGACATAAGACATGTAGATGCCCCCTCATCAATAATTGTTCGATGAACAGTTTTGTTGAGGGCTTCCACTTTAATAAGGAAAGCTAGTTGAGCTGGTAACTTAGGGTCATATCCTTTATCATCAAAGGCCACAAGATTGGAATCCATTGGGCCAATCCCACCTATAGCTGATAATAAAGCTTGCTCTTGGGAGGTGCAATTTTGCGCTACCTCAGGCGTCGACATAGAGGACGACGATTGGGTTAGGTCCTCTATTATATTATAATGCTGTGCTACTTTTGCACCAGGATTAAATGTCGATTTGTGCACTACTCCCTTTGGCGAGTTTATTACTAGCTTAGGAACGATGGGTGGCACAACTTCGTTCAAAGTTGTTGTCGAACTACTAGGTTGTTTATCAGCCTTGTTATTCGACTGCTTTGGATTCCTGTAATCTTTATTCCTTGTCAAAGCATTATTTTGCTGTTTCGAGGTGGACAACATAAGCACTTGGGATCGGGAAGCATTTTGATTCGCAACCAGATTTTGTCTTGGATTAGGAAACGGATCAGTCAATACTGCCGGGGTTTTTGAACTCTTGAAGAGTTTCTTAACCTCAGGTATATGTGGACAATCTTTTGTCCAATGATCCTCATCGCATATATGACACCCTGTCGGGGGTCTCCCTTTCCTTTTGTTTTTCTTCTTGCCCCCTGGTTGCTTCAGTTGTTTGTCCTTGTCGGTCGACATGGCATTTACTTCTGAGGCAAGAAGTTCTTCATTTGCATTTTGACTAGAAATTTTGCGTTTGCCAGTCACGCCATTACTGACGTGAGAGTTAGTATTCGATTCAGGAGGGGGAGGAATTGAAAATTCAGGTCTAGGGGCGTCAGGTATTTTGTCGTAGAGCGTGCCCGACTGAGTATATACTAAGTCTAAGTATTGAGCACGAGCAATGACTTGCTCCTCTGTTACGACTCCTCCCTTGGCCACATCTTCCGTTATAGCCGGAAGTAACGACTTTATAAACCATTCAGCTAACAGCTGATCGGGAACGTAAGTTTTCACCATCCTACGACGACGTCGCCACTCATGTATATGATCAGATATGTGAGTGGCCGTTGTCTGTTTGAAGTTGGTAAGGAGTTCTGTTCCTGTTTCATACCTTATTGGTAATTGAAAATGGGTTAAGAAAGTCGTGGCTAAGGAGCTGAAATTGTCGAAAGAGGCTCTTGGCAATTCAATGTACCATTTAGCCGCTGGACCTGTCAATGTCCTCTGGAAGAGGCGAAGTCTTATCGAATCATCATTCAGGGTGTTTGATGAACACCATAGGTGGAATGTCATCACATGATTCGACAGATCTTCACCTGGATTTCCATTGAATTTAGGAATGTCCGATGGAAGTTTATGCGGAATCGCTGGCCACCAAGAGGCATAAGCAATTGGATCATTAGTCAGCCGGTTTAGATCTGGTAATTCTAGAGTTGCTATAAAAGGCAACTGTTGGTTCAGGTTAGGCGAAGCATATCCCGGATAAGATGGTATCGCCTGAGCAATGGGTCTTTGCAGACCAGCATAATGCTGACAACTTTGACAAGGTTGATGGGCATAACCATTATAGCATGGTTGCCCATTACTTACAAAGACTTGTTGCTCAGGTCCTTGATATGATTGCTGGAATGGCGGTTGTTGAGATTGAACCAGCTGTGGTTGTTGGACCATTTGCTGTTGACCAATACTGGATGATTGACCAAGATGAGGAGTCACAGTACTTATTTGATCCTGAGTCGCTCCAGATAAGGAGGCACTACCCTGAGGTTGTGATTGAGTCGCTGAGACAAGAGGTTGTTGTATTACAACAGGTAGCGCTTGTACTTGCGACGCATTCGCCATAGCAGGTGTGGTGGGAATATTCGACCCAGGGTGTACTGGTTGCATTGAATATGCAACTCCTGATTGTTGAGGCAGCATTGGTACCCGACCGCTGGATGTAATTCCAGTTTGACCTGATCCTTGTTGTAAACTCTCATATGGTTGTTCTCTAGGAGGGAACAATGAAAGAGCATACTGCCCTCCACATGGTGGAAATCCAGTACTTAAAGGGAAAATTGGCCCTTGAAGACACATTGGATGAATTTGTTGAGTTTCAAAATAAGAAGTACCAGATGATAATCCGGATGAAGAAATAGGGACTAACCATATTGTCGTCCCTGATGGGACTCCGACTTGTTGTTGACAATTTGCCGAGACAGATGGTATACCAGCGAACATCGTTGGAGTAGCAGCAGGAGGTTCTGCTGCTGCCGTGTCGGACGACACAGTCCTAGATGTCGACGGTTGTTCAGACATATCTAGTCTATCCAAAAGATTTCTTAGCGATTCTACAGGAACTTCCACTTGTGGTGGACTAACTTCAAAGATCAACGAGGGAAGGGTGATGATTATTCCGCTTAAAATAAATTTTATAACGACGCTTTAGACACAACTTGCTTTTTCAGTTTTAAAGAGTCGAGAAAAAGCTAAAGATGACTCTAGTCTCCTTCGATGTTTTAACGAGCCCGAAGTGACAAATGCTCGGATGGACTTTTTCAGTTATAGAGTTTGAAAAAGGCCAAAAGAAACTGCTCTGGAGATCTAGGCAAAGGGTGTGCCAAACTTTTCGCAAAACCACGGAATACGTTTTACGGTACGTGTGGTCAATCTTCGTGAATGCTGTGTTCACTGCATTGCGATCAGTAGGGCGGTCGACACGGCTTCCTAAGGATAAAGGATATATGCCTATAGGGGTCTCCCAATATATACTCGACGGTACGTGGGAGCACAAGTCCGTATTAGTGCCACCGACTCTCAGGAGGAATCACCCACCTTCTTCGAGATCGACAGTCACTACGTTTAACGACGCCGGAACACGTCTCTAGCTTAGACCTCTATGTGTTTGCGTTATGTTTCAAAGCGTTGTTAGGTTCATTCAGTATATTTTAAGTTGATCTTTTTAAAGTTTGCCTTTCAAGGTTCACCACGAGATGTATGTGACAAATTCCTAAATGCAGCCTAAGATGAGAAGCAAGCTTTTTCAAATCTTTTTGACTGATGAAAATCTTAACTACTGAGGGAGAAGAAAGGCATATCTTTTCACACAGTTCATACAACACAAACTAATGCACTTTCTCCTAAATCATCATGCAAAATTTTTCAAATGCAAAATGCACAATGCATGTATTTTCTTTTCCCTTTCTTAATGTTGATGTATTACAAAAAGAAAGTTGTTATTTAACTTTGATTTCGATTTAAAGTGAAAACAAACAAGCTTGTCCAAAATCAAAAGACACCTTAAGATTTACTTGTTTAATCACTAGAAATACATGAAATCAAACCATAATGACGAAAGTAAAAAGACTAATCAGCTATGGACAGCAAACAAGCTAACTCTTTAGACCAGCAAAATGCCTAACACAGGTTCAGATCTAAGAGGCCAAAGCATGACTAGTTTACTTTTTGTTATGGGAAATTGTAAATGAGTAAGAAATACAAAGAACAAGTACAATTTCGTTATATAACAGAGGCGGAATGATGGCAAGTAATATTGGTTTCAAAACAGGCACAAGACTGACACCTAGCAGCAAAACTAAGTGAAAACAGGCAAGAGAAAGGAGGAAACCCCAAATGCACTAAGCAAATTTGGGTCAACGCAGGCTCTGCACAGTCAAACTGGCTCTCAGCATAGGTAGCTAGTTCGGGACCTGCGTTGCAAAGAAGGTAGCCTGTGTACTACCTGCTTTGGAAAACGAGAGTTGCGTTTTCACAGTTTCCGGGTCATAATTTTCTAAAAAATGCACGGTTTTTGCTCAAATCAGAAGCATTCAGTCAAGCACACTCAAAGGGATGATTTAGAAGGTGAAAAGCTATCACTAAGAGCTTACAAGGATCTTTGTAGATCGGCTCTTCAAATCATGAATCTGCTCAGAAAATGAGCAAGAGTAGCAGCCCCTCTACTTCGCTTTTGATATAGTCAAAAGCTTTTCGATTCGGTACTCTTTTGTTCAGGAAATGAATAGAAAAATACTACAAACACAATCAAACGGATACGATCCCCAGCGGAGTCGCCAGTTTGTTGTAGGGAAAAGTATCCGACTCGGATGACCCTAACCCACTCTAAGGGTGACAGTTCCTTAGCAACAACTGTAAAACAAACTACTGAAGGTTTACTTTTTTATGAAAGCAAAAGAGGATGGAGAGAGCACTAACCGTTGCCTTGCGCTTAATGTCGAATCCAAACTCTTCTCTTTGGCCACTTGCTCCTAGCTCTTTGTCCTTTTGCTCGCCCAGCTGCAATGAGATCCTGCACAATGACAAAGAAGCAAACTACAAGAGGCATGCAATCATAACTGGTTCATGGATTAGTGTAAACCAAACATGCAATCATCACAATACATAATTGAAACAAGAGCACATAGAAGAACCTCAATAGCTTTTATTAATGAAGAAATAAAGGTTCTGAGAGGATTACAACCATTGCAAGCTCCAACCCAGCAACACCTCCCATCAGAAAGAATTGCTCTTCTTCACCTCTCTCAAACAATCACCCAATAACTCAAGAATGAAACCAACAACATATCATTACTTTGCACAAAATTCCAGCCCCCTGAGCTCATAGGAGAGAGCTCAATATATAGATGAATTGAGAAAGGATGAATCAGCTTGCAACTGATGTGTAGCTGCCTTGTGTCCTCTCTCTCTTCAGTTAATCTTTAGTTGATCTTCAGTTCTTGAGTCCACTTGGTGAACCTTGCTTCCACTTGGAGAAATAAAGCCTCTGACTCATCACAAGGCGAAATACCTGATCCAAGTGTCATTTTTGGAAGATTCCAAAGCAATGACTCACTGTGCCACATGTCCAAACTCGCCCAACGCAGGTGGGCTTTGTTCTACCTGCTTTGCAATGCAGGTACACCATGGAGCAGTTGTGTTTCAGCGCAGAAGCCTAGTGGAGCACCTGCTTTGATTTCAGGATTGCTTGTTTTTGAGTGTTTTCAGGTGGAGAACTGATCTGAGAGCTGTTGGTTTGCTGACCTTGTTTCTCTAGGGGTAGGAACATCATGTTTAGGGAACTTTGGATCCCTTGGATTATTGACAATTCATGCTTGTTGCTGTAAGGCACAAAATTGTCTATAACAGACAAGAGCTTATATCACTTTGGGTTAATTAAAATTCTTATTGAGCATGAATTGCAGAGAAGAGGGAAAACGTGGAAGGAGTTCTTAGCTGCTAACCAAATTAAAGATGAAGAGGACAAGGAAGAACCACAGGAAAACTCAAGATTCATGAATGATATTGATGAAGAGATTACCATACACAAAGCAAGCAAGGTACCTCCACCTGTTAGCAGTATAAGGACGAGGAAAATGAGAAAAGAGGATGCTCGGAAAGCAGAGCAAGATAAAAATTTTACCACTTATTCAAGAAGAACCAGGAGAACATCAAAGGCCCAGCTACAAGAAGACCAACCTGAATCAAATGCACCTATGCCGATGGATATTGAAAGTAGTGCCCACTCACAACCTGGACCAGGAGCTGAGATGGAGGTTGAAAGCAATAAAAGGCAAGAAAAAGATTCACCGCCTGCCATAAAGAAACATAAGACACTGGAGAAGCAAATTGAGAAGTTAAAGGAAGAACTAATGGAGGCTAATATGTTGGAAAAAGTTATCAAGAAAGAAAATGAAATGCTCAGAGCACAGAGTAAAGAGACTCAACAGAAGAATGAAAAGTTAAGGGAGCAAATTAAGGAACTTGAAGCTGAACAAACAGATATTTGTAAATGGTCCACTAAATGGTACAATCAAAAGAAGGTCCTTAAGGAAAAGTACAAAAGTTTAAAGCATGATCTCCATGGTCAGAAAGATGCCCAGGTGAAGAAGAATGTGGATACATTGTTAAGGGCAGCAGAGGTACAGGCAGGGACAGAGTTCAGAGGAAGCACATCAGGGTTAGCATGAGGTCATGCTAATTCATTAAGTCGGGGAGAGATGTTGGTACCATTCCTTGACCTCCTTTTTCCTCTTCAAACGCATTATTTGCCTACCTTTTTCCTTCATACCTTTCTTAGACCCCTTGGAATTGATTAGTTAACAGTATTACAGTTGTTAGATACATTAGAATTGATTTATGAGTTTTATGTTAAAGAATTAGGGATTTTTGATAAAAAGACTACAGGAAGTTGCAACATCCTGTAATTGGTTTATTGCTTGACATATGGCATGACAGCTAGGCTAAAGCAAAGGGTAGGGATGAAAAGTAGAATGTACAAGCATGGACGAACACCTATCCTACAACAGAACCAACGCTCCTGGAGGCACGGTCAATGACGGTCAAAGTATAGCATGTTGGCGACAAAAGCAGCAACAACATAGGGTTCTAAATCGATGTAGTTATATTCATTTTTGAAATTGGTTCAGAATAGAAACAACTTAAAAACTATGCCATAGAAAAAGCAGCAACAACCGCCTCATGAATGTACATTCATTTCGAAATGTAAATGTTGCAAAAACATATGTAAACACAGTTCTGTGTTGGGAGTTAGTTAGTTTATCATTGTATCGTTTTGAAAACATAGTTTTGAACTTAATACCAAAAACACGGTTGCAGTCACGATTTTATCGTTGCGTTGATTCTATAGTTGCTTGAGCACAGTCCAGTATAACTTTGAAACGTGGACGGGCCCTGCGTGGAACGGGTATACTGTTATTTTATTTCATTTGCAACTTCTGAATATTCAATAGTATGCACAGTGATTAGAGTTTAGTTATGCTTTCATTGATTCAATTAGAAATTTGTATGAGTAATGTTTATGAGGGTAGCTTGAAAGAATAATTGCTGAGATCGTTGAATTGTATCCTGTAAGAGATCTGATCTTTCATTATTTTTAGGAGCATCTTCATGAACCCTGTTTCTTATATATTTGGATTTTAAGTGTGCTTATGATTTTAATACATTTCAATCTTTCATGAATGATAAACATGGAATGCTGAGTGTTTACTTAACAGGGGTTTTATGCACAGTATCCTTGTAAAGGGATTGAAATCTTGGTTTAAGTAATATACAGTGTTTTTAGAATAGGTAGATGAATTGAGTGACCTGAGTGTCCAGGTGATAAGGAGCATACCTCAACATTCCGTAAGTTCTGTAACCTATCATCACAAACACTTAGTTAGGAATCCTTTATGTCTATAGATTGTAGACGCATGCCTCGAAGTTTACTGACCCTGGTCGATAATAAATATAGCCTAATCTAGCACCCTAGATAGGACACTACAATGTACAATCAACGAGATATGAAAATATGCCGACAAGTAGTCATATTTAGGTAAGAGTGATGTTTTTGGACTAGGACTACCATCAGTGACTAATTTTTTTGCATGACCTAGTGGAATGATAAAAAAAATCTGCGTGGGACACCTAAATGAATATGAAAAGACAAATTTTGATCACTAATGGTAGTATGCAAATACTGACTTTAACATTGGCTCCATTAGGGATGGTAGCTCCTTGGAGAAGCTAAGAACATCATAGACCAAGTAGCCTTATCCATTGGGCATGGAGTAAAAAAACTCAATCTGAAATACATGACTGAATATTGATGACTCAAAGACACAAACTGACTTTTAGTCAACTGAAAAGTAACTCAATACTAAAACACAACTGATAAACTGAAAAAAGATGCTCAAAATGGAGCTTATTCAATAAAACGTACTTTAACTATTCCATTCATCACCTGATCAAGTGAAATGGAACAACCAATGCTACCAAGTAAGCATTCTGGTTGTTGTTTGAATTCTCTGCAAGTGCTTGTTTATGAGCAAGAAGAGAGAACTACTGAAAGCCAACTCCCATGAAAATTTGTCGACAGATTGAATCTTGATGAAATTGCAAAGCATGAGTCCACCTGTTTACCTCAAGAATGTTTCGAAAGTATCTTCATAAGAATACATATTTATTTCCAGCCCATCTAATACGTTACTGCTCCGCTCTAGGTAGTCTTCATGCTTTCGTTTTAAAATTTTCCTAACATCTATGCTTTCTTTCTTTGATGACTGTAGCAAATTGAAAAAAGGATCCTGAAACTCATGAATGACTAATTTTTCTTGATGATCAACAACAAAACAAAAATATTCTTCATTACTCTCCTGATATGACTGCAAATCTTGGTATGAGCTTTGTAATGAAACTCATGCTGAACAAGACAATGAAGTCGGTTGTCGGATCAAGTTTATATCAACATTCTTTTCAAGCTCATAGTTAGCTAATGGAGAAGGAATTTTACTACAGATATCATCCAACACATCAGCTATTGGGTCATTAAAGACTCACAAATATTGTTGTAACCTATTTTCCATCAGTTTTAATGAGACTGCATGGCACTCTACACACTGCTCATCCTTTGCTTTAGAGATATTATGAAAATTTTTCTTTAAAAATTGAAATGTTTCAAAAAATAGTGGCACAGAGTCATCTTGCATCATTTGATCATATGTTTCAACTTCCAAGCCTTCATCTGAATTTGAAATTCAATGGAACTCGGTGGCTGCAAATCTAGATCTAGGGAGGCTTCTATGTTGCAAATGATTTCCTCGACCAATTCATGATAATATTTATCCTTTATAGTGTTGACCACTCGCCTATCTACTTGCTTATAGTTTCATCTTACTTTTGAAAATGAGGAGAAACACAAGGGTAAGGAGCTTTGATCAAAAATTTTATTATCCTCTTGATTGTCAAGATCAAAACTCAATGAGTGCTGATTTCTGATCACATCAAAGTTACCTCTGATGAAATGAAATGAAGTAAAACAAAGAGGCAAAGATTCTTCACTTACTTCCAAATTTTCTGCACTTTCCTCATCATTGTCATAGCTGATATGCTTCAACTGATTACTATATTCGAGCTGCTAAAATTGAACTTCCTCCTCCCACAAACCAGCTGCTGATTTCTCTGCAAGATTAGCTTCTGTTCAGAGAACATAATAATTGTCGTACTAATCAAGCCTTGGAAAATCATCAATATAAGTAATGTCACCAATCATACACATTATATTATCAGATTATTTCTCCTTGGATTTATCTACAAATTCATTTTCAAATCTATTGTAGCTAGGATTAGCAGGAAATTTTTTAGGGCTAGCAATCTCTTCTTTTTCTGTTACAGGTGGGTTATGGTGATCTTGAATAGAAAATTCATCTCTTGAGGTGATTCTTTGCATCATTTCTTCCATTTTACTTACCAAAATGTCGAGGTTTACCTTTGAAGATGTTAGGTGCTCTACAATGTTCTCCCTCTCTTCTTCCTTCAGCTTTTCCCTTCTTATCAATAGATTAGTCTCTACATCTATTGCACTGTTTTGCGTCTCTACAAGTGTTGTAAGGTTCCTTTGCCTCAGCTGAAACTCCATTTATGGATCAAAGGAATCCAGGTAGTGGAAGAGAGCGGATCCAGGAGGAGGCCTTATATCTTTTTAGTTGTTTATACTATTTTAGAATCAAGAAAGGGTTTTGTTTGACCACCCACTTGTCAAGGAAAACTTTGATGAATTGTTGGAAATCTTAGACTGATCTGATTTTAAACAGGAACACAAAAAAATATAGAGATAACCATATACACAAAGATGCAGTGGAAATAATACTTTATTTCATTAATGTAAAATACTGAAATATACTTACAAACAAAAATGGAAATAAACCAGCTAGGGCGATGGTAGCTTATCTCTTAGAAGAGATGTGGCGGCTACATGCCTCTGAACTTTGTTACAATGAGGCTTGAAGGCCTATTTATTATTGAGAAGCAATGGAAAACCCTAAATATCCAAAAACCTAACCCTAGAAGATGAAACACCAAATTGTGGGCCCCGTTTGGGTAAATTGGTACATCAACTTCTCGGGGTCGTAACTTTGGTATACGATCTCCGTTTGATGTGCATAGTATCTCGTTAGAAAGGTCTATTTGAGAAATAAAACTTTTGGAAGAGAAACATCGATCATGTTGCTCCCATTTTTCCCAAGAAACATCGTTTAGGGCCTCAAAACGGCTCCGAAAGTTCAAGACTCGAAAAATTGCTAAAAATAGAAAATTGTGCTACAATTAAGGAAACTGAAAAGCTGAAAGAAACAATGGTGGGGGGTCCAAGTTGACTTGGTAGGTGGCCACCAATATCCACCTGGATCATTCCTCCCCCCTTAAGAAATAATGGTCCCCATTACGTTGAGTTCCTCCATGAGATGAGGAAACTTCTGCTGAATTTGGTCCCTGGTGAGCTACTTGCCCTGGTGAAGGATTTGGCCTACTTTGACAACTTGATACAATTGGATATTCTGCTGGCGAGTGTGCTTGATCTGTGTGTCCATGATCTTCTCAGCTGTAGCTTGTTCAATGTAATCTGGATTTAACTCTGTGGGTGTGAACTATTCTGCAATGTCGGATGTGTCTAGTAATGGTGGAAAGTATGGCTGGAGGTAGTCCACATTGAACACTGGGTGTAGGCCAAGGAATGGGGGAATGCTGAGCTCAAATGCATTGTCTCCCACAACCTTGGTAATGGTGTAAGGACCATATTTGAGTGGTCTGAGTTTATGATAATCTCTGGTAAGGCGTTCCTCTTGCAAATGCAACCAGACTTTGTTGCCCACATGAAACTTGTGTGGCACCCAATGTTGATCATGTCGCTGCTTGTACTTGGCATTTGATTTCTTTAGAATGTCATGGACCTGTTGGTGAATATGTTGGATGTGCTTAATGAAATTGTTTGCCTTATCTATATTGGACTGGACATGAACCGAATCTGCATGAGTAGCTACAACTGGAATGGCCACATCAATGGGACATAGTGGCTGGAATCCCAAGCCCACCTGAAAAGGGCTATGGCCAGTCGAGCTATGAAGAGATCGGTTGTAGCTGTGTTGAACATAGGGGACGCTCTTATCCCATGTGCATGGATGCTTTGAGATGTACATGCGCAGAATGTGTACGAACATCCTATTGACAACCTCTGTTTGGCCATCAGTTTGAGGATGGAAGGCTATGGACTTAGTGAGTTTGGTGTCCAGAATCGACCAGAGACTAGACCAAAATGTAGTGAGGAACCTGTTGTCTTGATCTGAGATGATAGACTATGGGATCCCAAAGTGTACCCACACTCGTTCAAATAAGAGTTTAGCAGTGCCTTCTGCTGTGATATTCTTCTTGCAGGCGGCAATAATGGCCATCTTCGAGAACCTGTCGACAACCACAAAAACACAGTCGTTTCCATGCTTAGTGGAATGAAGACCTGACATGTAATCCATGGAGATCGATTCCCAAGGTCAACTAGGGGTAGGTAGTGGGGTATAGAGGCCTTACTTCTTATTGGTTGGTTTGGTAATGATGCAGGCAGTGCATGATCTGATGTACTTCCCGACATCGTGTCAAAGATTTGGCCAATAGAAATACTTTTGTAGTATTACAACTATTTTCTCGACCTCGAAATGTCCAACAACCTGATTGTAGTGTGCTTACCAAATCAACTTGGCATGATCGCTTGAAGGAACATAAAGGTGACCCAAGTGGCATAACAGGGCATCCCGGAGGTGAAAATTTGGAACATGCTGACCCTCCAAGAGTGTCTATTATGTGTGGCCGAATTCTGGGTCGCTTTTGTAGAGAAGTGGCCAATCAGAAGTCTTGTGCCTGGAAGAGTTGAGCACAGTGGTTAACGCCATGATCGGTGGTCGATTGAGGCAATTTGCAACATTATTTGTGCTACCTTTCTTATACTTGATATTCAAATGGAATTGTTGTAGGTATGTGGACCACTTTTGATGGTGATCATTCTACAATTTCCCTTGGGTCTATATGAACTACAGGGGCTGGTGCTTTGTGTGGATGACCGTTTCCTTCCCAAAAATGTAATGCTTCCATTGTCGGTAGGCTTGCACAATGGAATGCATTTCTTTGTCATAAGTGGGATATTTCTGGACTGTTTCTGAAAGTGTCTCACTGTGATATGCCACTTGATGCTTGTGTTGAGTAAGGACTGCCCCAATAGCATAGTTAGAGGCATCTATCTCGACCTCAAATGGTTGTTGCAAGTCTGATAATGTGAGCACGGGTGCTGTGCAGAGACAATATTTCAACTCTGTGAATGCCCTCTGTTGAGATTTAGACCAAAAGTATTTTGCTTTTTCTCCTCCCTTGGTGACTTGACTCATGGGCCAAGTGAAATGAGAAAATCCCAACACGAACCTGCGGTAGAAGTTGGCAAGATCTAGAAAGATGTGAAGCTCTATCAAAGTGGTTGGAGATAGCTAATCTCGAATGACTTGGATCTTGGATGGATCCACATGCACCCCCTATTCATCAATAATGTATCCCAGATACTGAACCTGGGTCATGACAAAAGTGCATTTCTCCAAATTGGCACATAACTTGTGTTGCCGCAGTGTTTGGAGAACCTGCCAGATGTGGTGGAGGTGCTCTTCCCTACTCTGGATGAATGTCAGGATGTCATCCAAGTATACCACTACAAATGAGTTTATGAATGGCTGCAAGATGTCATCCATTAGCCTCATGAAAGTTGCAGGAGCATTCGTCAATCCGAAAGGCATCACCAACCATTTGAACAGGCCCTCCTTGGCTTTGAAGGCAGTCTTCCACACATCGGAGGGTTCAATTGGTGCCTGGTGATATCTTGACTTCAAATCGATCTTCCTAAAATATTTTTCCCCCTTCAGTTGGTCCAAGAGGTCATCGATCCATGGGAACGGGTACCTATTATGGACAGTGATCTTGTTCAGCACCCGATAGTCAATACAGAGTCTCCAAGTCCCATCCTTCTTCTGTACCAACATGATCTGGCTCCCACAGGGTGATGAACTTGGACAGATGTGACCCTTCTGTAGCAGCTCCTGAATCTGCCTCTTGATTTCATCATTCTCTAGAATGGAGCGCCAATAGATTGGTCCATTGGGTAGTGGTGCACCTGGGGTCAGATCGATGGAGTGAATGACTTGACAGTGTAGAGGAACCCTTGTAGGGGAGGTGAAGATGTCCTCGTACTCCTCCACGACCTTGTCCATCTGTAGTTGTCATGGAGAGGGGCCCTGTCTGTAGGTTGTGGCCACCGTCTTCTTCTTTCCTTGAGGGTGTATCACCAAGAAAAAAATTTCCCAGTTTTGGAAATGAGCTTACTGCATTGTTTTGCAGTAATCAAAGAGATGGCGGTAGGCAGTGCTACCCTTGGTATCCTGTACAACTTAGTTCCCAAAGTAACAATAACAACACAGGGCCTTGATTCATACACAGCATGTCAATTCCACAAGTATGGTTTTCCTAGTAATACATCACAAACTTCAAGGGGAGCAATGTCACACAATACCTCATCCATGAAGGGCTTGATGTTGTATGGAAGGAAACAATGCTGGCTCACACGAAGATCCCATACTTGGTGAAGCTACTCGATGGCGTACGGTTGTGGATGTGTTGTGGTCGGAAAGTCCAACCACTTCACGAAATCTGCCGAAATAAGGTTCTTTTGGCTTCCACTGTTGACAATGAACTGTATCAGGGAGCCCTCTACCCACATCTGGGAGTGGAAGAGATGCTCCTCCTATTTTGGATATTCGGGTTCCCCCTTTTGGATCTTCATCGTGGCAACGATGGCATTAGGCTTTGTATCAATAATCGGCTTCCCTTTTTCATTCCCCTTGTCGGGTTCTGACTCAGAGTCGGAACCTGCATCCGATTCTAAAACCTTTAGCTCAGGCACCAGTGACTGCTTGGCCCGAAACTCACTTGTGTTGTGAGTGGAGCTCTTATGGAACTCACACCACTTTCCTGTGTCCTTTTTCAGCTTCGTGGCACTATTCTTTGCTTGCAGCTTTGGTGGGTTGGCTTGGGCCACCCTGCCTTGGCTTTGTCCTTTGTTCTGCAGTTTGGGGGCACCTTTCCCTTAGTTCAGATTCGCAGATCCAAAGTCTCGCTTCTTCTATTTAGACTTTTGCTCGACCTTGACAACATATCGGTATGCAGTGCCGAGCGAGGAGATGTTCAGGAATTCTATTTCTTCCTAGATGTACTTGTGTAGGCAGCCGTGATATTTGAGTACCAAATGCTGCTCTGAATCCTTAATACCAAACTTTGTGCGGAGGGCATGGAAAATATGGTGAACTCCGACATGTCTTGGTCCCTTCCCTACCGCAACGTGGTCCACTTTATGTATTGTTCCTCATAGCTTCTGACAGGGTAGTACTACTCCTTGATGGCATCCCAGAATGAACTCCAAGTGGGTACAACCGAAAATAGTGATCTTGTACTTTCATCCTTATTCTCGTAGTAGGTTTCCCACTAGTCCTTGATGTGGGGCGCTGCTTTGCGAAGAGCGAAAATAATCTTTTCCTGACTGGAAATATCGTGAATAGAAAAATAACCCTCTAGAAAATTTAACCATTTATCGACGACATTTGCGTCTATCTAACCCTTGAATATGGGGATTTCAAAATTAACTTGTACCTTAAACGGTGTGACGTTTCCAGAGTAGCTGTTGGAAGTCGATGTGTCGCCCCTGGGTAGCCGCTGAAGAATCTGGGCAAAGTTGTCCATCATCGCACTCCTTTGCCACTTGAGGGCTTCTTCAAGCAAGATTTTGATAGGATCTCCTACCCCCTCGTCTTTCTTTTCATCCATCATGGGAGGCCACCGGGATTTGTGACGCTGGTCTTGTAAAGGTTTGACCAATTCAAGCCCTAACTCCTTATACCTCGTTAGGGACATGAAAAGAAAAACAGAGTAAAAATCAGGCCACTCTGATACCACTGATCCGGATTTAAATAGGAATGCAACAAAATACAGAGATAAACATATACACAAAGATGCAGTGGAAATAATACTTTATTTCATTAATGTAAAATACTAAAATATGCTTACAAATAGAAATGGAAATAAACCAGCTAGGGCGATGGTAGCTTATCTCTGAGAAGAGATGTGGTGGCCACATGCCTCTGAACTCTGTTACAATGAGGCTCGAAGGCCTATTTATTGTTGAGAAGCAATGGAAAACCCTAAACATCCAAAAACCTAACCCTAGAAGATGAAATGCCAAACTGTAGGCCCCATTTGGGTAAATTGGTATATCAACTTCCCGGGGTCGTAACTCTGGCATACGATCTCCATTTGCACACACAGTATCTCGTTAGAAAGATCTATCAGAGATCTACCTTGGGAAGAAAAACATAGGTCCATGAAGCCATGTTACTCCCATTTTTCCCAAAAAACGTCGTTTAGGGCCTCAAAACGGCTCTGGAAGTTCAGGACCCAAAAAATTGCTAAAAATAGTAAATTCTGCTACAATTAAGGAAACTGAAAAGCTGAAAGAAAGAATGGTGAGGGTCAAAGTGGACTTAGTATGTGGCCACCAATATCCACCTACATCAGAGATGCTCACATCGGGCAGGTTTTTGAACCAACTCTTGACTTTTCCTTGCAAAGAAAGAGCGAATAGCTTGATACTGATATTCTCTTCATCGATTTCAAAAAGGTTGACGAAAGTCTCAAAATTTTTCATATGTCTCTTGGTAGTGATATTGTCATATTCACCATCAAACCTCGGCAGGTATAAGTAATGATTTTCAAGGAAAGCATGGAGTATAGGAGGTAAGATGAGTGGTTTGTATCGATCTGGAATTTTACAAGGTGTAGGAGTATGTACAGAAGTTGTAGAATTAGTCTTGGTCTCTTTAGGCTCATCAGCTTGAAGATGGTCATCATAAGATTTAGAATAAGGGTCTTGATCAAGATCAAAGGCATACGAAAAATTTGTTTTCACAATATTTAAAGGGAAGGAATTAGATGCAGCTCTAGGATATTTTCTCAAATATAGTATACTTTGTAAAACATTTTTGACATTCTCAGGAAAAGAGAAAAAATAATTGATGACAAAGAACATAATGTCTTGGATGAAATTCCAACTTGAATACCTGATCTTTCCATATTTTCCTTTCATGTTTCTGTTGGTCGGGTTCATCCTCCAGTAGATTCTTTGGATATGATCTCGAAATTGATTTGGAGTCACTAGGTGAATGATTTCAGCCTTCCTATGTCTGATCATCCACCATCAAAAATCACATCTAGATCTGAACTTTGATGATATTTCCCAGGGAATACAAAACCTTTCACTCGTTCCCTAATATGGTCGCCACTACGTTAGCATCGGGATTGAACCTTAGGCTGAAAGAAGGAAATGCCAGGGTAACCAAAAACCATGCTTAGCCAAGTAGCTAGCCCTATTAGGCCAAGAGAGGGCTCTCTCCATAATGATCACAGCCAAGATGACTAGATCAAGAAAATGATATTAGGCTAGGTATAGTAGCACAAGGTTTTATTTTTGATTTTGAAGGGTTTTACCGCATTAGGAGGAGCCAAATAGTTAGGGCAAGGAAATTAGGTCAAAATTGCAGGGTGTTCGATGGGGCAAGGTAGGCACAAGGTTTAGCACTCTAGAGTTTTTATGGGTGAGGTGATTCAAGATAGGTGAGAAGCTAGAAAGAGAATGTGAGCAACATGGATCCTTCCTAAACTGAAGAAAACATAGACTGTAAATATTTTCCCAAAACAAAGCATAAATATTATGGGTTCTGCCTATCAACTTGAAAACATCCACTTAAAAGCAATGAAATGATGGATGAAGTACAATTTTTTTTTGACATATGATCACAATAGAGAAAACTGAATTGAATATCATACCACATGGATCCAAAAGAAATAGCTCCAATTTTTCATTAATGTCCTGCTAAAATTGATACAAAATGATGTCTACTCAAAGCATAAGCATCCAGCTGAGTCCAACCCTTTATGATGAGAATGAAAAGGATTATATAGAAATTTATTCAACCTCCTCCCATCCTTAGGGGTTGAATCCCTAAGATGAGGAACTAGTCCATTAAAAACTGAACAAGAAACTGGAATCTAGGCAACCTAACAACTTGTCTCTAAAAGGGAGGAAACCGATTCATTTGTCCTCAAGATAAATTTTGATCTAATGAATATACCCTCCAGTAACTACTATCCATCCTATTTACATGCCTAGCCACCATTTACATTAGTAAAACATCACATATGAGAGAAAACCCAAAATGACAGTCATGGCACTGTGAAGTGAAAATTCAGCACAAAATTGTCCTATGCGCAACGCTCTAACTCTATGCGCAACACTTTTTGCAAGGCCATTTTGGAGATGTTCCCAGTGTCAAAATTGAGCTCATGATAGCTCATTGGAAGGCATGTCCTATCTGATTTCCAAATTTTCCTTTAGTTTCCCATTTGGATTTGATTTAACCCCTCAAATACGGATCCTCCCAAGATTGCTTGTGTGCACAATGCTATGGGCAAAAATGTCATTTTTTGGGTGCTTTTTGACCTTTTGGTTGACCATTTTTGCTCCAAAATATTAGAAAATGTACAAGGTGCATGTACTCATCATTGTGAATCCAAAAATGCTAACCATTTCCTATTTGGATGCCCCTAGGAAAAGCACATCGTCACTGCCAATTTTTTTGAGTCAAAAATTGCAAAATTCTTCAAAAAGGAAAAAAAATCTCAAAACTTACTCAAAATTTGTGGAAAACATCACTACCAAGTGTTTGGATTAGCTAAGGAAGATTCATCAAGAAACCTAAGCCTATCACCTTCCTTTTTTCCTTTAAGTGCTTTTTTTAGTCTTTTCTTCATTTGCTTGACTCTTATGTTACAAATCTTGTTTCGGGTCCTGTAATGGCGAGCCATGTGCCTAATGATTTTATTGTCCCTATTGGCCCTTTGTAGCAACTTCTCCAAATGAAATTGACCATGTCAAGCCATGTTTCTCTATCCTCCTGAATCTCCCTTTCAAGCCTCTGTTCTATAGTCAAGGTGGTTGGGGTCTTTTCCTCTTGCATTACTGATTTGCCTTTGTCATCTTGCCTCTCTGCCTTGAGAAGTTCTAGCTCCATGAGGAGCTGTTTTTCACTTAGTTTCTTGTTCTCTTGCTCAAGGTATGAAATGACATAATTATCTCTCGCCAAGTTGTCAATTAGTTCTTGGATCTGTGCATCTTTTTCCTTTATGATTATATTTTCATTTGTCACCTCATATTGAGCCTCTAAGTCAACTATCTCAATGCCATGATGAATGTGTGGTTTTTTTTGTTCATCAAGTTCCATCAAATCAAACTCCCTTTCCTCTTCATTATTAAGGCTTTCCTCTAGCATGTTTTCCTTCCCTTTTTGCACCTTCTTCACCTGTTTTACCTGTTGTGTTGATGAAGAAGGCAAAGCCGCTTCCACAATTTGTGGAGAAAGCATTTGCCTATGAGTTGGTGAAGAAGGCAAGGTCCCTTCCACATCAGGTGGAGTAAACACTTGCCTATCCACTGCAAGCAACTTTCTAGCCCCTCTCTGATAATTATACCTCCCTTATGTGGTTTTCTTTGATGCTGAGGTTCATCTCTGATCCAAAATGGATCTAACATAGACTTCTAAGTCTTAAAATCTTCCTCGTAGAGGAAAATGAAAGTCAAAGGATGCTCTTGGAAATAGTCTCATTGCATAGATCTCTTCATTTTGAATCTAACACAATTTGAATGGGCTAAAATGGAATTCGGATGAAGGAGATAATGTAAAAAGAAAATTGCCAATTGTCATTTGAAAAGGAGGCATTTTCTTGTTAAATGGGACTTAATGGAGAATATTCATCTCGTAAAGATTATCGCATCAACAACCTTTCATTAGATCGTAAATGTGTATTATAGTGGATCAATGGATATATCGCATCGTAATTATCCAAAGGGGAAGACTTAGTCGAGGCATAAAGGTTTTGTGATAAGTGATCAGCGATTGCACGTGGACCATTGGATCAGGTGCACAGATCAACGATCAGGATATGGTCACTGATCGGAAATCAAAGGAGGTTGAGGACCATGGCCCTTGACATTGCAACTTACGATTACGATAAAGCGGGGTTGGCGATCAGCATCGACAATATATATCGGATCGGTGATATATATATTGGTTGGCACAGTCCATTGGGCCATTGCGATTGCGATATGAGATGCGTTGATATCAGTGATTGATGATCGGCGATTGGTGATCGCAACCACATAAAGGGTCATTGACACACACCTATAGTGATTGCAATTTGCGATCAAAGCATGGACCCGATGGGTTTATAAACTTGATTGAATATAATTTGAAATCCAAAATTATGGATTTTCTATGGATTACCTGTGTATTGATGTTTTTGGCCATTTCACCATGCGACTTGCAAATGCGATAGGATGATGCACTTGATAGGATTATAGGGGAAATTCTATATTAATTGAGTTCTGGCTAAATTCTCCATAATGTGTTTTTCATCAGTTTCACCTGTTTATTTCCATTATATGCCTAATTCGGGATATATGCACAGGAAGGAAAAACAATTGGGTTACCCATGCTCACTGGTTCATTTTCCATTGGAAAAAACCATCAGACCTGTTGCACACTATTAGCGGGTGTTTCTGTAACCGGGATGCATTTTGAAGTGTGAAAAGGCAGAGCCGGGAAAAAGAATGATTCTTCATGATCGAGGGGATAGAGGAATGGCTGTGAAAGTCGTAGAGTCAAAGGATTACTCAAAATACTAGAGATCCAAGAAAAGAAGCAAGTCTCCCTTCAGGAATCTCCCTTCAGAAGTCTCCCTTGAGAATTTTTCCCTTCAGGGAGCTCACTGCAAGAGCTGAGAGCCAAAAATCCTGAGAGCTTCAGAGCCAGAGGCCGAGCAGTGGCAGAGCCACCAGAGGTTGGAGGCAAAGCCAGACGGACAGAGCTAGAAAGCTAAGAGAGCCAGAGCCAAATGAGCCAGATAGCTTAGAGCCAGAGCCAATTAGCTAAGAGAGCTAGAGCCATAGAGCCAGAGAGCTCAAAGAAAACTTCTAAGAGCCATGGAGGTAATGAAGCTGCAAAACAACAAAGAGACCAAATGATCAAGCTATTGTTGATGTGCAAAATGTGTTGAAGATAGAAGGAGGAATTCGAGAGACAGTAAATGAATTCTGAGAGAATTGGTGCAAGCTAGAGCTCAAGATAGCTTAGAGCACTTATTGAAAGAGTCTGGTCCAAAGAAGCCTAGATCTATCTGCAGAGTATGGACAGCCAGGGATAAGATGGTATTCTAAACCCATAGGTTCAGTTGTAAAGAAATGGAGTTGAGTGTGGAACTTGTAAAAGAAAGATTACCATAATCCTAGAGAGCCTAGTTGAGTTGACTAGAGCTCACAGAGACGTAGCCCAAGATGTTTGGATGAACTCCTAAATATATTGTTGTCTTATGTGTTTTCTGATTTGCTGCTTTATTTACTGTTATGTGTGTTTTACATCAACATAAGAAAATGTACATAAGCACTTGAAAAGTCTAAAAACAAACACAAGCATACACCTATTTCAAGTTCTTTTAATTCTGCAAATTATCAAGCATAAGCATAGATCTTGGGAATACATAAGCTTTGGAGTGGGAGAGGTTCTTGTAAGCATGACAAGAAGCCTTTAGTGCCCCATTTTAGATCAGGTGGTATCAAAGCTATAGGATAATTAACCCCACCTTCAAAGAAGGTGATATCAGAGTTAAGTTATACCAGAGCAGGTAGTATCATGGTGTAGGTGATATTAGATCAGGATGCTTGATTGACAAGTCAATCTATTCACTTGCTTGACTTGAAAGGTGTTTGACTGTTTGTAAACGGAATGTTGTTTGAGTTTGCAAAGGTGAAATGAAAGCTACTATTAGCTAAGTCAAGGAGATGATAGGAAGGAATAAGGGTTGGAGGAATTCTTCTTATCCCAAAGGACCTCAAGAAAATCCTTGAAGCACAAGAGGTTTGTTGCAAAAGGTTGCTTGAATAAGCTCTTGTTATTCTTGTTTGAAGTTCTTTTGTTCATTTTCATAATGACAACTTCTACAAGTAAGTCCACAAATTCTTCCTTCATCAAAAGATTCTGTGATACGAACATGAAGCAAGAATTATTCATCATGATGGATATGGTGAGAGAAATGAGTGTTGGACTTCGAGAGCAGTTGAATTCCATGAAGGAAGAGCAACAATTGCTTTCTGACAAATTGCAGGAAATGGAGAGACAAGTTCATATTGCAAATATGAACCTAGAAAGGATGCATGAGTTGGAGACATAGCTCTTTGTTGCTAAAGAAGCCTTAGTCAAGTATCAGCTTGAAGAATAGGCAAAAAATTCCAGTTTGTCTTCAAATTCCTCTAAGAATGTTTATGTTGGTTATTTTGAAAAACATACCAGAGGCATAGGTTCCAAGTTAATGTCCAAGATGGGCTATGAAGGAAAATGCTTGGGCAAACATGCACAAGGTATTGTTGAGCCAATAATTGTTGAGGAAAGGCCTAAGTATTTGGGTCTTGACTATGGGCAGTCTTATGGAGAAAGTTCCAAAGCTACCATGAAGACAATTGAAACAATTCCAAGAAGGAGTTTCATTTTAGGTCTTCTACCCCAAGAGTGTAAATATTATATTCATGGAGAATGCAATAGCTTGAAACATCATTTGAAGGATGCAGATGTTCATAAGCATGCACTTGAACCAGAGTGTTGTGGAAACTCTGACAGCCTTAAGGAGATTGATGGTGTTCCAAAGGGAGCTACTTCTTCATTCAATTCACCTCCTCATGAAGGTAATAAAGGTGAAAAAGAAAGGTATAAATCTGGTTCTAATAATATTCCTTTTGATTTTGTTAAGCATGATAAATTTCCATATAAGCATTGGAAAATAATTGCTTGTTCCTTTTGTGGTTTGGGTAACCATATTGTTTCTAGATATTGGAAGGGAGTGGCCACTTGCAGGAAACTTTGGAAGGGAAAGAAGAAAGAAGCCAAAGTTCCATTGGACAAGGCAAATCATGCTGTCAAGAAGATGCACATGTGTTGATCTTACTACCATAGGCAAGGACATATTGCTGCAAAATGTTGGACTCTGAATCCAACAATGATTCCATGAAAATTGAAGAAGGTGGAAAGAGAAAATGGCAGGAATGGAAAGAAAGTTTCCATAAATGATGTGTTTCAAGATGATTCACATGTTGATGTTGATGTGCAGACAAAGGAAGTACCTTTGAAATGGATTGGTAAGAAATGGTTAGATTTCTTATCCAATTAAGGTTGAATGTCTGTTGAAAATGCATCAAATCAATAGAATGCATTCCTTTGCTAATAGAATGCAAGTTGCAGGTTTTTACCAAGAAGGTGAATGGAAAAGTTGAGTAGGAGACTCACTTTATTGCTGCAACATTATATTCATTTCAGTTTCAAAAGTACAATGTGCTTAAGCGAAAGTCGAAAGATGAAATGCATGCATAAGCATGATATGAATGAACACAGGGATGTTGATGATTTCCCTGTATTTGAACATGTATGTGTGATTAACTTGAAGGGTTGATTACTTTGTTGTAAACATGCATGTAATGTTAATGTTGACTTGGAAAAAGTTGATTTGGTCTCCAAGATGGAGATAATGATGAAGTGTTTCATCTTTGAAAAAGAATCCTAAAGTTCTTTTTATACATGTTTTATTTGAAGGGTCAATTTTTTTAAAGGCATGTTTTGTTGGCTTGTTATCTATTCAATCATTTGTATGCAGATGTAAAGACATGGAGGTGTTCACAAGATGTGAAATATGTTTCTTTTTTTGAAGCAGAAGTTTGGGCCATCTAGTTGTTGTCTATAATCTTGTTGTTGTTAATAGTTGTTGTTGACAGTGTGTCAAACAAGTACAAATGAAAATTTTGTGAAGCAGATGTAACTTCACATTGGTTTGAGCCACCTTGGATCAATGATCAAGGCAAAGAAGTTCAAACTACCTTTTGTGACCTTCTCAGCAGGAGTTCTACAGGAAGTTAAGGAGGAAGACATTTCTTCCCAAGAGGACAAGCACCTCCAGGAAGGGAGTATTCAAAGGCACTATGCAAGGCAAGTGTATGGAGGCTAAAAGAAGAGGGTGAGGTACTCTCATTTACTGTTTAGATCAGTATATCAGTCTTTTGGGGTCCAAAAGCTTTTTAGTGGGAATGCATGATCCAAAATGGATCTAACATAGACTTCTAAGTCTAAAAATATTCCTCACAGAGGAAAATGAAAGTCAAAGGATGCTCTTGGAAATAGTATCATTGCATAGATCTTTTCATTCTAAATCTAACACAATTTGAATGGGCTAAAATGGACTTCGGATGAAGGATATAATGTAGAAAGAAAATTGCCCATTGTCCTTTGAAAAGGAGGCAATTTCTTGTTAAATGGGACTTCATGGAGAATATGCATCTCTTAAAGGTTATCACATCGAAAAACTTTCATCGGATCGAAAATATGTATTATAGTGGAGAAATGGATATATCGCATTACAATTATCCAAAGAGGAAGACTTAGTCGAGGCATAAAGGTGTTGTGATAAGCAATTAGTGATTGCACTTGGACCGTTGGATCGGGTGCACAAGTCAACGGTTAGGATATGATCACTGATCAGCGATCAGAGGAAGTTGACGACCATGATCCATGGCATTGCAACTTGCGATTGTGATAAAGAGGGGTTGGCGATTGGCATTGACGACATATATCGGATCGACGATATATATCGGTGACACTGTCCATTGGGTCATTGCGATTGTGATATGCAATGCATCGATATTGGCAATCGGTGATCAATGATCACAAACACATAAAAGGTTGTTGACACACGCCTGCAACAATAGTGATTTACGATCAAAGAATGAACACGATGGGTTTATAAACGTGATTGAATATAATTTGAAATCCAGAATTATGGATTTTCTATGTATTTCCCGTGTATTGATGTTTTTGGCCATTTTTCCACGCGACTTGCAAATGCAATAGGATGACTCACCCGAATGGTTTATAGGGGTGATTCTATATTATTTGAGTTCCGGCTAAATGCTCCATGATGTGTTTTTCGTCAGTTTTGCCTGTGTATTTCCGTTATATGCCTAATTTGGGATTTCTGCACAAGAAGGCAAAACGACCGGGTTACTCGTGCCCGCCAATTCATTTTCCATTGGAAACAACCATCACACTTGTGCCACGCTATCAACATGCGTTTCTGTAACAGGGATGCATTTTGAAGCGCGAAGAGGTAGATACAGGAAAAAGAATGATTCCTCATGATCGATGGGATAGAGGAACAACTGTGGAAGCCACAGAGTCAAAGGATTCCTTAAAAGACTAGAGATCCAAGCAAAGAATCGAGTCTCCCTTGAGAAGTTTTCCCTTCAGGGAGCTCACTGCAAGAGTTGAGGGCTAGAAAGCCTAAGAGCTTTAGAGCTAGAGGGCCGAGCAAAGGCAAAGCCACCAAAGGTTGGAGGCAGAGCTAGATGAACAGAGCTAGATAGCTAAGAGAGCCAGAGCAAGATGAGCCAGAGAGCTGAGAGCCAGAGCCAGTTAGCTAAGAGAGCCAGAGCCGCAGAGCCAGAGGGCTCAAGGAAGACTTCTAAGAGTGTTAAGTTATGGTATGTGTTAAACTAAAATTTGTCACCATGACTATTTGCAGTTAGTATGGCTCCATCAACTGTCATACTATCCTCCTTGGCAAGTCTCATACCTCTGCTCTTCATGTCAAACTCCAAGAAAGAGAGAAAGTCTTTAAAAATCTATATATCTCTGGGTACACAGTTTCTCTTAGCCTTACTTGCATGTACGCACCCCAAGTTCACAATACCTGCGTACTTGTATGCTCTGTCTGTAAAGGGGTGGGTGCGTACTCCTATAAAGGTCAAACAGCGCAAGTTTCACTTCAAAAAAGTTACTTGTGGTCATTTCTAGAGCATTCTAGAAGCTTGTTTGACGTGTATTGAGCGCCTCCAGATGGTTCATGTATCCCTATGAAAGAGGAACTTATCCCATCAAGAGGGGAGCTATCCCATTCAAAGAGGGGCTTATCCCATTGATGGTGGACCTGATTAACTTCCTCTAAAGCACTATAAATACAGGCATTGGGCCAGAGGGAGTAGAGGTTGAAATCTAAACATTCCTAAGGGTAGATGCTACTGGAATTAGGACTCCCTTATAGAGCTTGAGAGGAGAGATTCCCATCCTTTCCTAGCCTTATTTGGAAGTGGGTGAGCTGATCAAAGTAAAGGAAAACTCTTGCTGGACCCTAGGAGGGACCTGCACAACACCAAGGCTCAGGTTGTAATGGTTTCTTTTGTTTCCACTTAATACAAATAAACTCATTTTTCTCAACAGATTGTTATTCATGATTTGTTTCATATACTCCTTGGTCTGTATGATGAATATGTGTTATTTTATAAGTTTATCAGGTGCTATTTAATCTTTTGGCTTGTTAGTGAATGCAGGTTTCGAAGAGAAGGAGGAGCTCATCTGGATCGGCGAGGCTAGACTACTACAAAGCGTTGGACTAAAGGTATGTTATAATCACCTGATTACTTGTATTCTAAATGCATATTTAGAGAAAGGTAGTGTTTACTTGTCTTGTTTGTCACTAGAAAGCCTTAGCTTCTAGGGAGGTCGGTTTTTTCCACAAAATTGACTCTTTCCGCATGACAAAATGGCGACTCCACTAGGGAACTCCATTGATGTGAATGATTTTTCCTTTGTGTGAAACTTTGATTTGAGAAAAGTCGTTTGTTTTCTGGTTTTTGGCTGTTTGACTGTGTATTTGGGTGGGCTAGCTTAGGGTTAAATTAGATTTTAGTTTTTCTTAGTTTTGCTAGCAGCACGCACCCTCTGAGTTAAGCACAGTGCGTACCTATACGCACTGCAGCTTTGTGCACAGAGCGTACACGCACCTGTGCAAACAGGTTGCCTGCGTACCCTGTCAAAATTGAGAAATTTTCAATTTTCTTCTTTTTTGCCTTTTAGATTTTGTTTTTAATTTGTTTTTGCTGCCCAGATCCACTGGTTACCTGTCATAAATATTCACCTAAGATTTTTTCATCAGTGTCAAGAGTTTTAGTGAAATTCATAGAGATCTTGCCATAGGGTTTGATTTTTACACTGGTCCTGTAGTGACTTTGGCTTTAGAAGTTGTAAAACCTTAGATCTCCCTGGTCTTTTCAGTCTTCTTAGGAGTCATACCTTTCATAGAATCCACCCTTGTGAGAAACCTACCTTTGTGTTGTCTCTTTGCCGAATCTCGAAAAAGTTTGTTGATTGAACTTTGAATTTTATTCTTAAGAAAAAAAACAAAAGATTTTGATTTTTGTTTTTGACTGGTTTTTGATTCTACATTAACTAGTCCTTAGTTAAATTTTGACTGAGTAAAACATCCTGGAATCACACTTGGTAGGCTTTTGCCTCATTAGATTTACTTTTAGGTGCATTTCTCTTGGATTTTCTTTTGTGTGAAATTGAGTTGATTTGATTGCCATAGATTTTTTTTAACTTTGATTTCTGTTAAAGTAAGTTTTACATGTTTTGCTAATATAGAGAAAAATACAAAAAACTCTTTTGAAGAAAAGTTTGCTTTAGTAGCATTTGAGCCTTTGAAAATAAAAGGAATTTTCGTGAAGTAATTAGTGGTCATGTGTTGTATGCTTTGGAAAAGATAAAGAGTTTGTTTCTTTGATTTTCATTGCCAAGAAAGTTGTTTTTATATCGATTTTGCATTCTCCAACTCTCTTAGCTAGGGAATTCATTGAAAAAGAAAATTAGTATAAATCATCCTAAGTGCATCTTTTTAGTGGATTTCAGTCGAGTCTACACACCATCAGTTTCATCTCCACTACCTTTTGTCCTAAAGAAAAGCCATAAAATTAACGCTTAAAGTAAAATCAACTTAGTAACTTTTATTTACTAGGGCTCTGAAACACCAATATAGATCAGGCTAGTGTCTTGGAGTAAGAGAGTAATTAACTCTCCAAGACAGTAAAACCAAACAAGTAGCTCATCTTGTGGTAGCATAAATCCAACTGTTTCATTTGTACTCTGGGAAAGCTCATCTTAAAGGAGAAGCACGAGACAGTGTCCGAACCAGTGAGGGGATCAATCCTCCTTCATTGGGAAAGACGCTAGATACGCACGTACTACAAACGGTAAACCTCGGATTATTGTTGAGGAGCCTGGGGTCACTTGTCGGTAAACCTTGGATTATTGTCAAGGAGCCGGCAAGGGGATTGAGCTTGTTACTCTGCCCTTGCATGCTATTGGGTCGTAGACTGTTCCCCCAGGTATATTTGTTGCTGTTGGTAACCTTAGTGACCATTATCTTTAGGATTCTACCGAGGTGACGATGGAGGGAAGATCCCACTGTACCTGGAGCAGACATCGGCTAGACTCACTTGGATTTTCCGGGGGGTTCACTTCACTCGAGACGGTTAAAGTGGAGGAACTTGTGCCGGTCTATTCATTAAGCAGGTTGCCGGGGTAACTGTTCCACCCACCACTTCTGTACTGAATTCGGCGATGTTGGGCTTCATCACCAACTAGTGTTTTCGGTCCGGAAGGCTACTGTTTGTGTATGGCTTGACGCCCTAGATTCTTTAGGCGTGTGATTCGAATTTTTTGGTTCTTTAGAGACTTTAGGTGGTTTGCTTTGAGATTTTACTTTGTTTGCGTGTGCAGTAGTTAAAAGTTTTTAACTGTGGCTGAATTACCGAGACAGTCCCGTACACTTCGGGGCAAGTCTCTTGAGATTGTTACCGTGGCCGATTTGTTGAGGAAGTCCCGTAGACTTCGGGGCGAACCTCCTGAAGATGTCCCAGGTCATTACGAAGGTTTGAAAGTCCTTGTAACTCCTAGTGGCAGTAAAGTAGGTTCACCTGAAGAAGGAGAGTCGTCGTTGGTAGTCCATCCAGATTACCAAGGTCTAGAAACAGGTTATAATCCTGAAGCTGTTGCAGTTTCCGAGCTTGCTGGTAGTTTTTCATCTACTAGTGATATAGGCAAAGAACTTGAAATATCTGAACCTGTTACTCCAACTTCTAGTGCTCCTGATTCACCTAGGGTAGAAAGAGTCATCACCGAAAATCTTCCTGCTGGTTTGATAGCTATTGAAGAACTTGCTCCAGAAGAAGAATTTGGCATCTCTATCCTTGAAGATCAACCTACTATTGATCTAAGGGAGCGTGAATCCATCTTTTACAGTCCTCCTAGAAGCACTACTTGGTATCTTTCGTTAACTAATTATTTGGACAACTCAGGCTCAAGTTTTTCTCCACCTCGTACTCCTTATCCGCTTGGAGGTATATATACTCCTGTAAATATGTCTGGTCAGTTGTCCATGTTCACTCAATCTCCTGAATCTTTCTTGTACAGCGGTCCTTCTGTTCCCTCTGGGTATCAGTCACTTTCTGGTACTTTTGCAGGAGCATCTCCTCAACCCATTGAACATGGGTTATTAGCTAGAAACAATGGTAATAAACCATTGGGTGTAGGAGACATTTACATGATGTCAGGTTCAGTTCTCGGTTCTCAACCTCAAGGTGGCCAGTTACCCCCTGGGGGGCAGCCCCAATTAACGCCTGGGGGGCAACCTTAAGGTACACAAATTGCGTTTGGGGGGCAACCTCAAGGGCAGTATGTACCCATAGTACAATACATTCCTCAAGGTCAACCCCAGCCTCAATATGTACCCCAAGGTCAACCTCAGTATCAATTTATAGCTCAAGGTCAACCCCAGTATTAGTACTTACCTCAAGGGTATCTACCTCAAGGTCAGTACTCGAATCAAGGTTATCAACCACCCCAAGATCAATCTTATGTTCAAGGTATAGGAACTGTACCTTTCAATTATTAATCCTACCCTCAATCCGGTTATGGATCTCAATATCCTCAACCTGTCATGGGTCAATACCCCGGAATGAACATAGTGTGGGATCCATCGCAAGTTCAACAGGTATTGCAGCCAAGTGTACAGTTGTCATCTCACGCTGGACAACCCTTAGTTTCTGGTTCACCCCAGCAACCAGTCCAGTCTAATGTTCAAGCTTCTGTACCTTCGGTAGTTACTCAGTTGCCCATTGCACCTAGTACTCCATCTCAAACGACTGCTGCAACTACCGCAACATCTGTTCCTTCGACCACACTTACTTCTGGAGTATCGACATCTCCGGTTTCTACTGTCTCTGCAACTACTCCTCAGACATCTTTACCATTGTCTGGATCCACGATTCAAACTACGGTTCAGATGCTTGTAGGATAGCCTGGTTTAAGTACGGTTGTCACTAGTCAACCACAATTCATTTATCAACCATACCAGGGACAGTACCAATACGGGCCTGCTGTCCAACAGCCAGTGTACCAGTATCAACCGTATCCTGGGTACACTTATCAACAACCCCAGTACGGTCCGGTTAATCCTGGTTTTCCAGGAGGATACAATATCCCGAATGCAATACCTATTCCAAGTTATCCTGGATATCCTCCTCCTGGGACTGGTCTTGTGACCCAGAGTTTTAGGGATCCTAATCGGCAATTACCATTTATCGCAACTTTGGATTTACCGGACTTGTCGCGCCTAACGAACGATCCAATAAATTATCTTCCGTTTTGGCCGCCAATGCCAAATAAGTTTCCCAGTGACATACCCAAGTTCGAAGGTAAGTCTGGAGAGGATCTGTCAAATCATGTGATGACTTACCACCTCTGGTGTGCTTCAAATTCCATCTCAGATGATTCGATCCGCTTACGTCTTTTCCAGCGTACGCTCATTGGTCTCGCAGCCAAGTGGTACATTGAGTTACCACGGGCCTCTTTTTACAATTTTAGTCAGTTAGCTACCTCGTTCCTAACTCATTTTCAGTTGCCGATCAATTATGATAATGGCACGGAGTTACTAACTTCATTAAAACAGTCGACGTCCACTTATATTTCCGATCATATACATGAATGGAGACGTCGAAGGCGATTAGTGAAAGTTTTTATCCCGGACCAAATCTTAGCTGAATGGTTTGTTAAATCATTATTACCGAAGATTACTGAAGACGTAGCTAAGGCCGGCGTAGTTACAGAGGAGCAAGTGATTGCTCAAGCGCAGTACCTTGACTTAGTTTACACTAAGTCAGGTACGTTACACGAAAAGATCCCAGATCTTCCAAAGTCAAATCAAATCGCTGCTACTCCTTCGAGATCTCATGCTGCTGATGGCATGATTGGTACGGTAAATACTAAAAGTAAGAAGAAGTCTTCAAAGAATTCTTTGCCCATTATAACCTTACCAGACTCCCCGACAGGAGAATCTTCTGCTGAAGTTTCTGCTAATATTCACGCTGTAGAGTCGTCTACGGCTAAATCAAAAAATGGTGGGAAGAAGAAAGGTAAGAAGAAGAATAAAGAAGACAAGACTCCAAAGGAGAAAATAGAAAAGTCAGAAACCAATGACGAAAAGCGCAAACCTCGATATCCTTGTCTTATTTGTGAAGAAAATCATTTTACAAGAGATTGCCCTCATCGGGCCGAGGTTGTGAAAATCGTTAAGGGTTCCCCAACTCTTGCTGTTTTGAAAGATCCATTTCCAAAGCAGGAGAGTAAGATGATAGGTTCTTCCTTGAGTGCCAGTGAAGAACCCATATTGATGATGTCTCATGTAAGGATTGTGACTCGATTGCAAGATTATGGTAGTAAAAGTCCTGTTGATGGATCGAAAGAAGCAGAATCTTCTCATTCAAATCCCTCAACCTCAGCTCCCAGTTCCGATCCACTACAGATTGAGAAACCTAACCCTGACTTAGTAATAAAACCGCCCGCCAAGGGTGTACTTCGAAAGTCTGCTTTCAATCCACATGCGAGAGCGGCCCAGAATTACAACATTGTTGAGGATTTAGCTATTTCACCCTCAGCAATGCCGGCTTTAGAAGTGTTGCAATCATGCCCAGCACAACGGAAATTACTTTTGTCGTCTATAGGAGCTGTTGATGTTCAGGACCCGAACCTAATAATCTTTGATCTAAAAAATAGTACACCGCGTTTGCCTCATCGGATGGCTTTCCAGATCCTAGTGATAGTCAAAAACAGGCCTATTCATCAGACTATAATTGATGAGGGAGCTTCCACGTGTATTTTTTCGATACAGTGCTGGAGATCGCTTGGTTCTCCTTCACTAAATCAATCCCCGACAATTCTTAAGGCCTTTGATGGCCGTGGGTCCCATCCGTTTGGAATTCTACAGGATTTACCTATAGGGGTTGAAGGAAAAACCATTAGTCTAGATGTGGAGGTGGTTGATGCCCCTCTAGACTACAACCTTCTCTTGGGTCGAAGTTGGTCTTACGCTATGACGGCGGTCGTTTCATCGGTCTTCAGAGTAATAAAGTTTCCACATAATGGCAAGATCGTAACCATAGACCAGCTGGCTTACTTTTCATCCGACCCAGCCTCTTCAGAGAGTATCCAGCATGTCGGTAAAACGACTATCCCTTACAAGGATGTTGGCGTAGGATTAGTTAAAGATGCCGGTTTACTGGGAACTTTTCCTTTTCCTCCAATCAATGCCATGTCTTCATTTGCATCTATTCATATGATTACTTCAGACACCATTATTTATGACGATCCTTGGATTGTTCCTTCTGAATCTGAGATAGACTCATTTGGTGACGCAATGCCTTTGAGTCCATATGAAATTGCATATGAAGCCGTGCAGTCTTTTACCGACCCGAGTTCAACCAAAATCGACCAAATGAATGTGGTCCATGAGGAATCACTTTTCGCGTCAACCTCAGATTTAATAACATTTCCCAAAGTTGTGTCATCTGACGAACAACTTTGTGAAGTCCTATGCGTAGACGATTTACCATGGGAAGATCTTCGTCATAGATCTTCGTTTTTACCTGAGGATGATCGTTTTGAAAACGATTTTTCATCAATCTTTACAGCTGAATATGTCAAAGAAGCTCAGAGTCCAATGAAACATCCTGATTCAGAGCTGAATTTGGGAAACATTTCTCGCACTATTCCCATTGACATTTCAATCAAGCCCGGAATTGTTGAGCACATTCATATAGGTGCCTCGTGTTCAGATGACGAAATTCAAACATACAAGGCCCTATTTCAAGAATTCTGCGACGTGTTTGCCTGGTCCTATGAGGAAATGCCAGGAATTGATCCCGTAATTGTTGTCCACGAGATCAAAACTTACTCGGACGCTAAACCCGTCTGGCAACGTTTGCGTCAGATTCACCCACGAAAAGAAGCTGCAATTAAAGTAGAAGTTGAGAAGCTGTTGAAAGCAGGTTTCATTTATCCGATCCCGTTAACGGATTGGGTATCGAATATTGTTCCGGTTAACAAAAAACAGGGAACAATAAGAATATGTATCGACTATAGGGATATCAATCGTGCTTGTCCCAAGGAAAAGTATCCAACACCCTATATCGATCAAATAATTGATGATTGTGCCGACAGTGAAATATTTTCCTTTATGGAAGGTTTTTCCGGTTACAACCAAATCAATATTCTACCTGCCGATCAACCAAAAATGGCTTTCATTTGTCCATGGGGGACATTTGCTTATTGCAAATTACCTTTTGGGCTTAAGAATGCCGGAGCCACTTTTCAAAGGGCGATGTCTTATGCATTTCATGACATCAAACACATTGTGCAACCGTATCTCGATGATTTTCCCGCTCACTCCTTACATCGAGCTGATCACCTTGTCCATTTACGAACAATTTTTATGAGGTGTCGGCATTATCGTATACGGTTGAACCCACACAAATGTGTCTTCTATATAGAAGTGGGACGATTGCTGGGATTTGTAGTTTCAAAAGCCGGCATCCGCATCGATCCCTCGAAGGTAGAGGCTATCATCAAATTGCCTCCTCCTTCAAGTCTTCGCCAACTCCAAAGTTTGCAGGGGAAAGCAAACTTTTTACGCCGATTCATTCCTAACTACGCTGAGATTACCAAGGGTTTTACCCGGTTGTTGAAACAAAACGCTCAATTCTCTTGGGATGAGATAGCTCAGAAATCTTTTGATGCACTCAAGCACGCATTGACCCATGCACCGTTGCTGCATCCTCCCAACTACAACCAGGATTACTTTTTGTACCTCGCCGCCGCTCATTCCACCATTGGAATGGTCTTAGTCCAGGAAGACAAATTCGGAACGGAACATGTGATCTATTACCTTAGTCGGACGTTAAATCCTACTGAGCTCAAATATTCACATGTGGAGAAATTGGCCTTGGCAGCCGTTCAAGCTGTCCAACGTTTTCGTCACTACATTCTTCTCCGTAAAACTACAGTCATTTCGGATTGCAACCCTATGATCTACATTTTGACTAAACAATTGCTAGGGGGCAAGTACTCTAAATGGATCATTATCTTGCAGGAGTTCAACTTGGAATTTGAAAAATCTAAGTCTAAGAAATATTTAGTTTTTGCAGAGTTGATGTGTGACTTCCCGCGTGCTGACACAGAAATTATGGCAGAGGAACCCATTGCGGACGAATCTTTGTTTCTCATCAGCACTTTAGATCCGTGGTATGGAGATATAATTTTCTATCTCCAGACCTAATCCTTTCAGCCCGAAGTTTCAAAGTCGGAACATCGGAAAATTCGATTCCAGTCCCAACAGTACAAAATTATTGGAGATACTCTTTATCGCCGTGGGGCGGACTTGGTTTTTCGTCGTTGCTTAACTCACGAGGAAGCTGAAAGGGTTTTGAATGACCGTCACTCTGGAGCGTGTGGTGGTCATATGTCTGGGTATGCCACAACCCAAAAGATATTGCGCGGTGGCTACTTTTGGCCATCCTTGTTTAAAGGCTGTATTATTGTGGTCCGGAAATGCCACAACTGTCAAGTGTTTGATCGCAAGATGCGCGCACCACCTACTCCTCTCCAACCTATAATTGCCGTTGGTCCTTTTGCTAAATGGGGTATCAATTTTATTACATGTAACCCTCACTCGGCCGGGGGGCATGCGTATATCATCCTTGCGGTTGATTATTTTACTAAGTGGGCCGAGGCGATGCCTACATTCGAGGCAGACGGCAATACAACTGCAATTTTCGTATTCAATCACATTATTGCTAGGTTTGGTGTCCCACAAGCGATAATCACTGACCATGGGCGCCATTTTCGAAACGTTATGATGACAGAACTTACAGGCCAGCTTGGTTTGCGTCACGATAGCTCAACTCCTTATTATCCACAAGCCAATGGCCTGGTTGAGTCCATCAACAAAGTTTTAGTTATCATGATCCGACAAATCATTGGTATTCATTGGTCAAATTGGCACATGTTATTTTCCGTGCTTTGGGCATACCGAACCTCAGTGAAAACATCGATAGGGTTCACTCCTTTCCAACTAGTTTATGGTTTGGAAGCAGTGCTGCCCATTGAATGCGAAATCCCGTCACTTAAAATGGCTGTCAAATTACTTCCAGCTACTTCCGAAGAGGAGAAGCGTCTATTATACTTAGCTCAATTAGATGAGACTCGACGTGACGCTGCATTGGCAATCGAGACTCACGCAAAACAGATGAAAGCTCAGTATGATCGCAACATGACCCCTCGAAATTTTTCGTAAGGAGACCTAGTGCTATTATATGATCAAGCTAACGATAAATTAGGTGCTGGAAAATTCGTTCCTATGTGGCATGGGCCCTACATTGTCAAGCAAAAGCTAGCAAAAGGGGCCTATGAGCTGGTAGATTTTGATGGGGACTCTTTGGGTAAACCCAGAAATGGACTTTACCTAAAGAGGTATTATGCTTAAATGATGGGTATGGAGATTTAGTTACGTTAGTTTTTTCTTTCTAGCTGGTGTGTTTGTTAGTATAGACAGTGTGCTTAGCTTAGAGAGTGTGTTTTTCGTCGTTATTCTGGCTTATCTTGGTTTTACTCTTGATATTGCAGATGTCGACGCCTCTCCAAACGTACATTGGATTCGCTGATGGTGCTTGTCGTAGTACACAGAATATCTCTTTCGCAGCTTGGGTTATCTATTCGCCCTCTGATGAGTTAGTTTCTATGCATGGGGTGAGCCTCAGTCAAACAACAAACAACATTGCAGAATACAGTGCAGTGATTGAGTTATTGTCTGAATCTATTTCGTTTGGGATTCGGAGTTTGATAGTGAGGTTAGATTCTGAACTCGTTGTATTACAACTTAATAGAGTTTATGTCATTAGAAATCCAGTGTTATTAAGGTTATTTTTGAGAGTGCGCCTCTTGGAACGTGAATTTGATTACATTGAATATCAGCATATTCCAAGGTCTTTAAATACATTGGCAGATGCAATTGCTTCTCGAATGTTAGACAGACATTTGCGATAATCATACATGTAAATTTAAAAACATTTCATCACACATGTTTAACAAGATAAGCCGGTAATAATGATATATATAGATAGGAGTGTGTCAAAAATACTTCGTCTTCGATCATAGGTTGAAAAACACCTTATGATCGGCAAAAATGATAAGTACAAAAAACCAAAATGTCACATGTGCCTACAAAAGTGACCATCCAATCACTGGTGGTGCTCTCTATACGACACCACTGCACGGGATACCCTACACAAGAACCTTCTAAAAGGTCCTAGGACTGCGACCACATAGTGCTGAAGTCTGATAGGAATATCATCTATAGTCGTCTCTGGTATGTCTATCGTAAGACGCTCTAGGTCTTGTTCCAACTCAGCTAAGGTCTCTGCGGCCGCGTCTTGTGGGGCCGGTGCCGGTGCAACTGGTACTCTCCTCTCGAAAGGCCGGAGATTGGCCGGACGCTGTGGGCCTACATCTGCATTTTGAAAATTTTCACTGTCAGTTTTGAGACGATATAAAAACAAAAAAAAATAGATAATTTAAAAACTTGTGAAAAATGAAGTACCTGTGTCATCCCACTGTTCTCCCGGTGGAAGAATCATGTCCGTATCTCCACGAAAATCAACTCCGGCATACGGAAAATCCTGTATCGAGAAGACCTGGTTCTCTAACCAGTGAAAATACTCCGGTCTAAATCAGACAACCTCCGTGCCCTCGTCAGGATGACGAGCCATCACCGCAACCCATCGCATCAACTTAGGCTCTCGGGGAGGCCCAACCTCAACAGTGAGCTATTGTGGGATCAGCATCGGAACCCTCTCTAGGGAAAAACTCACAACTAAAGGCCCATAACCAAAAGTCTTTAGCTGTCCGTTTTTGGTCCTAGTCAGTTGGCCCTTTAAGTTGGCCAACACAGCATCGCACCAGTTGAAAATGGTGCCCTAATAGCAATCAATCGCCATCCGCATCTGGGATCCAGTGGCAATGTGCAAAGCGGCAGCCCCGCAAAGTCTGGTAACTGTAAAGGCAATTACCATAAGTTCAGGTCGGGATATCTTTTTTATTTCTATCCCTTTATCCTGGTTTTGATTATTACACCACTCTAGTCGGAGACTAGCAATGGACTGGCCACCCGGCCTAGTCCCGGATAGAGTCAATTGTTCGCCCCTCTTGGGCAAACCAGTGAGAAAGTAAATATCTGAGGGCTCTATCTCAAGCTGGTGCCCTCCAATGTAAAAGCACTGATCCTGAATGTTCCACCTTTCAACCAGCCACTCTAGAAAGCGCACCTGGGCCCTCATGCCAGGTATGGCCCAATATTTGTAAAGACCTCATGCCTTCAAAGCATCAATGGAAGGTTGGTGATTAATTGCAGCCAAATCAACATCTTTGTGTTCTCTCTCGCGCCAATCAAGCATGGTGGGCAATCTAAACATCATAAAACATCTGTTAGATTCCATAAAATTAAAAGTTTTTGGTTCATTTTGGAGAAATGGGAGTTTCAAAATCCATTCCGTGGTGTACGCAGCCCACCTTTAGAGACAGGGCGTATGTACACAGGTTCTCTTAAGGCAAGCTGCGTACGCCCGACATTTTCCCAACTGAGAAAATGTCGGGGTACGCAGGTCACCCATGGGGCACCTGCGTACCCTGAAAAGCAGACCTTGAAACCCCCAAGGCCTCCAAAAAAATAAAACTAAAGCTTAAAAACAAATTCTAAACGGATGGAAATGCAAGGGAGGATGTTGTAGAATACCTGATGAGACGGCGTTCGGTTTCGATTGTCGGATTCTCCGCAATGTCCACGGGAAGTTTCTTGCCAAAAGCCCTTTTTCTCTCCTCAATAGTAAAATGGTAAAAATGAAATGGTAAAAGCCCTTTTTATAGGTTTTTTGAGTAAATAAATGTCAAATTTGTTTATTTTCCACCATGAAAAGGTATTTTTCAAAGTATTTTTATCTATCTTTAAACAAGTATGAGTAATGTGTTGGTTTTTGTGCAGGATAAAAGGATTTTCAGGGAAAATGTCATTTTTCACAAACAAAAACATCAGAGTCATCTTTTAAGCCCTTTTCTGACTCCTAAAACATGAAAATATTGCCGAGCATTTCTTTTACACTCGTTAAAACGGAATTAAAAGATGGTCCTCTTATAGCCCTTTTCTGATTGTAAAAACAGGAAAAGATTGCCGGATTTTTTTCGTTTCAAATTCAATACTGGAAATAAAACGACGTGTCCTTGATCGCTTTTTACTTTTCAGGTCAAAGACACTAATCATGAAAGTAATCCTTGGTCGCAAGATCAAGCGGTTCTCTCAAGTATTATTTTATACTTTTTCGGGCTTGGGAGACACAAATTTACGAAAAAGTTCAATCCTGGAGTCTTCTTAAGTTTTTTCAGACTCTCTAAAATTGAAAAACACCGAGTTTCTCCTATACTGGACTCGTTAAAATTTCACAGTAAAGGACCTGCTTGATTACAAACAGGAACATACCACTCCTTCTTAGGGTTCGAATCAAAACTAAGTTGGACTCATCCGAAGGATGAGCTTATAATCAAGCACATGTTATCCTCCTCAAGCTTGTAAAAAATAAAGATGTACTTGCCAGAAATGGTGGGGGAAAAGAGAGAAAAATGAGCCTATTTGTTATCCTTTGTCTCAGAAGAAGCCTTATCACCCCTCTTGAACACGACACTTTTCATTCACCTGGGTTGGGAAATCCGTTGCCTCACAATTGATCAAACCACATTGAATGTCTTCAGCCGGGTATTAACTTTGGGTCAAATGTCACCAAGCCATCTGTTGTGTCGTTACGTGTTCAAGAGGTCACTGCAAATAAACCATTCATCTGCAAAATACCCGTCATCCATCTTGACCATCCCTGAGTCAGTCCTTACAGCTACATTTCTTCAACTTGATCTATGATTTCGTGTTGTGGGCTTGCCTGCAACGGGTCGCTTTCTATCGACATCAGCACATTATCTAGGAAGATGACCTAGAAATCGTCAGTACCTTGAAATCTGCATGCATCAATGGCAGGTTTCTCGCCTTTGACGACGGTTTACATCATTGACTTTCGATCGAAGGATTCCATGAAATGTTCGACATCAACTCATTCATTCACATCTCATGGATTGTACTGTGTACTTTGAGAACCATTAACATCACTGGTGGTCTCTCTCACACTTGTTAACAATTTACATCAATGACTGGTAATCAAGTGGTTTCTACCATGTTCGACATCAACTCATTTATTCGCATGGATAGAATCGTACATGTTCGGGAAGTAGAAATGAAGACCCTGGATCTAGTTTCCACCATCTAGGCTGCGAGGAGTTTTGTATTCATTATACAGTAGACTCATCATAAACAGATGGCTGCGTCCATACTGTGTCTACAAGAGTCTATGATTATGATGTACTGCAAAATCATTCCTGTATCAGAGCAGTAGTTAGTTTCTTAGTTAAAGTTTTCAATCTGAGTATGGGAATGCCTACCTCAGTGATGATATGATCTTATATATGTATTTTGTGTTGAATATTTGCAGTTTTCGACTGGGCTCTCCAAAAGATAATCCTTGAAATGATAAAGTACTTCACCCTTCCTAGATGATATGAAACCCTAATCTACTACAGGCTTCGCACTTTAGGGGGCAATCTGTTACACTAAAATTTGTCACCATGACTATTTGCAGTTAGTATGGCTCCATCAACTGTCATACTATCCTCCTTGGCAAGTCTCATACCTCTGCTCTTCATGTCAAACTCCAAGAAAGAGAGAAAGTCTTTAAAAATCTATATATCTCTGGGTACGCAGTTTCTCTTAGCCTTACTTGTGTGTACGCACCCCAAGTTCACAATACCTGCGTACTTGTACGCTCTGTCTGTAAAGGGGTGGGTGCGTACTCCTGTAAAGGTCAAAAGGCGCAAGTTTCACTTCAAAAAAGTTACTTGTGGTCATTTCTAGAGCATTCTAGAAGCTTGTTTGACGTGTATTGAGCGCCTCCAGATGGTTCATGTATCCCTATGAAAGAGGAACTTATCCCATCAAGAGGGGAGCTATCCCATTCAAAGAGGGGCTTATCCCATTGATGGTGGACCTGATTAAATTCCTCTAAAGCACTATAAATACAGGTATTAGGTCAGAGGGAGTAGAGGTTTAAAGCTGAACATTCCTAAGGGTAGATGCTGTTGGAATTAGGACTCCCTTATAGAGCTTGAGAGGAGAGATTCCCATCCTTTCCTAGCCTTATTTGGAAGTGGGTGAGCTGATAAAAGTAAAGGAAAACTCTTGCTGGACCCTAGGAGGGACCTGCACAACACCAAGGCTCAGGTTGTAATGGTTTCTTTTGTTTCCACTTAATACAAATAAACTCATTTTTCTCAACCGATTGTTATTCATGATTTGTTTCATATACTCTTTGGTCTGTATGATGAAAATGTGTTATTTTATAAGTTTATCAGGTGCTATGTAATCTTTTGGCTTGTTAGTGAATGCAGGTTTCGAAGAGAAGGAGGAGCTCATCTGGATCGGCGAGGCTGGACTACTACAAAGCGTTGGACTAAAGGTATGTTATAATCACCTGATTACTTGTATTCTAAATGCATATTTAGAGAAAGGTAGTGTTTACTTGTCTTGTTTGTCACTAGAAAGCCTTAGCTTCTAGGGAGGTCGGTTTTGTCCGCAAAATTGAATCTTTCTGCATGACAGTATGTTCTATGCTTATAACAGTTTACTTCTTTTTCTTACTATATTCCACCGATTAGCAATCACATGTACATAAAGTAGAGTGCAGATAGAACATTAAACGATCGACAGAAAACAAGCCAAGACAAGAGACACAAGATGTGGCGGCTAGCTAGGGACAAACCCCACAATGTGTGGGGAAACCCTTTGATCAAATCTTCTTTTATCTTCAATAATTCAGCAGAGAGAAATAGTACAATAAATCTGATTCATATCAGCAGTAGCAAACCCTAGATCAGTAGTATTAGCATTAGCGGCTTCATTATCAAACTAGGGCAGACCATATCTCACAAACCGACAGTCGGATTGACTTCATTCCACCACCAAAAGTTTCAGCTTCCAGAGGAGGCTCAGGTGAACCTACAATGCAGTTCATATGAGGAGATCTTCTAGGCCACGCAAGTCAATCTTTACTTCTGCAGTTGCAGCTTCAGTTTCAGCAGTTTCCGGCTTCAAACTAGGGCAGTCGATATCTTGCAAACCGTTCGTCGGATTGACTTCATTCCACCACCAAAAGTTGTGGCTTTCAAAGGAGGTTCAGATGAACCTACATGGCAATTCCAAAGAGGAAATCTTCTAGGCCACGCAAGTCAATCTTTACTTCTGCAATTGCAGCTTCAAATTCAACAGCTTCCGGTTTCACATGTGTGAAAGAGAGAGACCCATTTCAGCGCAGTAGGTAAGAGACTCATATCTGCGTAGTAGAGAGAGAGAGATGTGATGAGATGAGTGAGTCCAAATGAGGAAAAGTCCTCTTATATTTATACACAACGTTGGTGGGTGAATAGATGCAACTGTTGGGTTTCTGAACCTACATGAGTTGTAGGTCGGCTTGATAATAATTCCATAATCAAAATAAATTCATATCTCCATGAATACTTATCGGAATTGGATTATCTTTATATCAATCCTACACCTCTCGACAAGAGGAATCTAATAAAAATATTATTAGCCATGAATAAGATGACCCACATGAAGTTTTTCCCTGGTTGCCAATTTTAACAAAGAGCCATAGAGGTAATGAAGCTGCAAAACAGCAAATAGATCAAATGATCAAGCTATTGTTGATGTCCAAAATGTGTTGAAGATAGAAGAAGGAATTCCAGAAATAGTAAAAGAATTCTCAGGGAGTTGGTGCAAGCTAGAGCTCAAGATAGCTCAGAGCGCTGATTGAAGGAGTATAGTCCAAAGGAGCCTAGATCTGTCTGCAGAGTATGGACAACCAGGGATAAGATGGTATTATAAACCCATAGGTTCAGTTGTAAACTAATGAAGTTGAGTGTGGAACTTGTAAAAGAAAGATTACCATAATCCCAGAGAGCCTAGTTGACTTTACTAGAGCTCATGGAGACGTAGCCCAAGAGGTTTGGGTGAACTCCTAATTATATTGTTGTCTTATGTGTTTGCTGATTTGCTGCTTTATTTATTGTTATGTGTGTTTTACATCGGCATAAGAAAATGTACATAAGCACTTGAACAGTATAAAAGCAAACACAAGCATACACCTATTTCAAGTTCTTTTAATTCCGAAAATTATCAAGCATAAGCATAGATCTTGGGAATATATAAGCTTTGGATTGGGAGAGGTTCTTGTAAGCATGACAAGAAGCCTTTAGTGCCCCATTTCAGATCAATTTCCCATGCTTTCACTACCACTGTTTTCCTCCTCCTCATAATCTCTATCCTCTTTATCAATGTCCTTTGAATTTTGAATCTTTGAAACCCTAGAGAAGGTAATTAAGAAGTGAGTTATGGTGAATAGGGACAGGGGAAGGGGAGAGGAGTTTGTGTGATGTAGGATGAGATATATATGATGTGAGAGTGAGAAGGAGGATATTTTTTGGTAGGAACTGTTTAGTAAATAGGGGTTTAAGGATTTTGTTTTTTGGGATTAGGGTATAGGGAATAGGTGTAATTTTGTTTGGGGGGATTAGGGTATAGGGGATAGGTGTAAGGAGGGTTTTTAAGACAACATAGGGTTTGAAAATTAAAATAGAAACAAACTTCAAAATCATGAAATGAGTGCCCAGAGGATGGTTCAAGGAGTGTACTTACTTGCTTAGAGGTTCTAGGTAGCAAAAGATCAATTTAGATGTTTGATAGGGTGGTCTTGGTGTTTGTTGGCCCTATGCGTAGCGCCTTGTACAGGTGCGTAGTGCTCGAGTTGTATGTGCAGTGCCATGAAAAAATTCATTGGAAAATAGGCTCTATGCGTAGGGCTCTGTCTGTATGCATAGCGCTCCCTCCTCTATGCGTAGCGCACCCTGCTCTATGCGTAGAGCTCCTTGCTCTATGCGCACCGCGTTTTGCAAGCCACTTTTAGAGGCTTTCTCAGTGTCTAAACTGATCCCATGATAGCTCGTTGGAAAGGAATCTCTCTTGGATACACAATGGAGGTATCAAGAACTATAAATGATCAATTATAGCCCCTGAATTGTCAATTCTTCCAAGACTTGTCAAAAAGTGCAGAATGAGGGTGAGAAAAAGAATAGTTCTCTTGCAGGAAACTTTTGGAAGTCTTCCTCAACTCAAAATTGATATCTTGATAGCTCATTGGAAAGATATTTCTCTCGATCTATCAGTTGACTCATCAAGCAAGTCATTTGGATAATCCAGCTAGAAGAAAAATTTATTTTCCCAAAGACACTGTAGAAGTGCAACAAATCTCTTGTAACTAATATATTTTTTAGATTTCTCTAAAACCATGACACCTATGTAAAACGTGAAGGAGGTTTTTCATCATTTGCATATTATGGAAACAAACCTCTCTCACTTTTGTCAAATTCATCCATGTTTGGTCTAAAACATAGTTTGAAGAAAAATCGACCCTATGTGTGGCAAATTATTTGTCCCTTGGAATGACTTATTGAAATATGATGGGGACATGATGTGTATGAGTTGGAATGGCCTCATAGTTTCTGAAATGAACTTCCTTATGCCTCATATACTCATATGTCTCTGATTCCATAGCCAACCCTCACTCAATGGGTGAGGAAATTAGGGTTTAGTGCTTGTGGAAAATGATGATTTTGACACCCTTGGGAAAAGACAACTCCCTTTGGCATGCACTTAACCCCTTGAAACTTTACCCTTTCACTTGACAATTTCCTTTGACAAATTGATCTTTTGATGGTCTGGCACCTTTGGAACATTGAGTCAAAAACTTGGGATGGTGAAATTATTACATTTCAAACAAATAAAATTACATAATGAAATAAGCATTTCTCTTTACAAATCATCTTCACATGGTGAAGGGATGTTATTTGATCACTCTTTATGTGATGGTCTTATGTAATGGAATGGAACCTTGGTAACCCTAATGACCTAATGAAACCTTGAAAAACCCTAATACCTAATGAGACCTTGAAGGACTGAAATTCAAGATGATATAATGACCTCATGACTGATACAAATGGCAAGATAAAAATAACTTTATGGATGATGTACAGTCAATGATATATGAAACTATGCTAGCAAGTAATCATATTTAGGGACGAGTAATGTTTTTGGAGTAGGAATACCATCAGTGAATAATTTTTTTGCATGACCTAGTGCAATGACAAAAAAATTCTGTGTGGGACACCTAAAATGAATATGAAAAGAGCAATTTTGATCACTAATGGCAGTATGAAAATACTAACTCTAACACCATGGATATCAACGAGATGACCGCTGAAGAGGCCTCATAGGCCATGAACATAGGAGATGCCCCTAAGAGCACCATGATAGTCATGGAAATCCCTAAATCACTGCGCACGCCGAGACCCAAGAAAGATAAGCAACCCATGGTTCTAGTGCATGTGTCCCCTAGAAACTCGCTGCGAACCAAACTGACCATGGAAGAAAAGGGGAAACCGATTAATGTGGAAATGGATGAGGGGGAGGAAGACCTTGAGGAAATCCTGGTCAAAGAGGAGGAGGATGAAGAAATGGAGGAAGAAACCTAGGGTGTAGACCCTCTAACCAGGCTGCCAGCATATGTTCCTCTGCGAAAAGGGAAAATAAGGGTACCTAAGAACCTAGATAAGAGCAAGAGCTCTTTGCAGACTCCGCTACTACCTGATGATATCATTTTTGAAGGAGCGCACCTGGGACAAGTGTAGGGTCTAAAGTTTGAAGACTGGAATCTCGTGGACCATGAGAAATTCCCACACTTGGCAACCTCATAGCTCATGAGGCCGAAGAAAAACACTGCGACGTGAGTCATAGAGTTGGAGCCGCACAAGTGATTGCGTGGAGTAGAGAAAGCAGGGTTGTTAAACCTGCTCTAGGTGCCGCATTACCATCATGCCCCATTACCTATTTTTGTTGTTAGGCAGTTGCTTTTCCTAGTGCATGATGGGTGCTTGTGACTGGAGGAGCCCATCCCCATCACGACCACCTGATTCATAGAATTACCTGACTCCCTTGTAAGGGGGAGGACCCCACAGATATTTCCGAGGGTAAGAGCAATGACTTGGCCATCGCGGAGGCCATGAAGGAAAATTTCAAGCTAGAGAGAAAGAAGAGAGGGTACACGATATCTAGTATCAACAATAAGGTAGTAAGAGTTGCCACCCAGATATTGGCTTGCAAGGTTATGAAGAGGTGTTGCGTGGATGAGGTGCTCATGCCATTGATAGCTCTTCCCACAAAATGCATGGAGGGGGTTTAGTTTAATTGGTTTGAGTACTCGTGCAAGGAGTTCTTAGAGAATTGCTGCAAGGCATAGGAACATGGGAAGGCATTCCACTATATATGGCTTCTGCTGTCCATAGTGTTGGTGGCTTGGGAATTACCCGAGGACAGCTAGTTCCCCATAATTATGCAGGATCTTCTGGAGGCAGCAAAATATGCCTCGCTATGGGCCACTAAAGACATGCAGAGGATCCGCGACAGTAAGATGTTCCAGGTGTTCATGGAGATGAACATCAGAATGGGGATTGTTAGAAAATTATATATTACGGAGCAATGGAACACATAAAATATTGCAGGAATATAAACACAGAAAATGCACAAAACAAGAGAGACACAGATATACGTGGTTCACCCAGTTTGGGCTACGTCCACCCCGAATAGCCAGTCCTTCCTTTCTATTATCCAACAAAATGAAGAGACACAACCTACAGCAAATCCGCTGTAATATTCTCTGTTTTCTCTCACAGTCTCACCTCTCTGTTTCTCGCTCACACCGAACGCACATCTATCACCCAGCCTCAAATACAATACCCTCATACAAAAAGAGGGGTTGCATTCTAGGGAAAAAAACCCTAAACAAACATAAGTTCTACCGTCAGATCATCCGCCTAATGGACGGCCCAGATTGACTAGAAATTACTATACTTTTACAAGGCAATTTTACATTTATTTTTGGCTTCGGGGGCGCTGCCCCCGAGCCCCTGCCGGGGGATCGCTGGCCCTCGGACCCCCCAGTCGGGGGGGATGGGCCCCCCCGGACCCCCGCGTGGAGGGGTGTAAAAAACATCCTGGGGTATACATCCGACTGAAACAAAGACCTCTGAACAATCATGCTCCACACACAACGTGGATTAACCACAAGCCACGGTTATCGCACATTGTCTATAATAGTCTACAAAGATTCACGGAGTTCAAGGGATATTTCCATCACGTGTATGTCAGGTCGTGTAAGGACCCTGCAAAGAAGTGGAATGAGCTCCTGTACCTAGCCATGGATGATGTCATATTCATCGTACTTCAGTCGTGGCTACTGGAGTGGGGCGCACTAGCCATCTCCGCGTTGGAAACAGAGAAGTCCGCTACACAAAAGAATAAGGAGGAGGTGAAACTATGGATGGCGAAGTTGGCAAAGAAAAGAAGAAAAGATACAACAGTAGCAAAGGTGTAGGAGGTTCGAGATGCTGCGAAAGCAGCAGTAGAACAGTAGAAGGTAACCATAGAACATCAACAGGCAGTAGAGAAGGAGTGCGAGGGCCATAATTCATTGTTAACTAAGGAAGAGTCCAAGACAAAGGAAGGTGGTGTGGACCCACAGACAGTGTCTACACAGTTGAAGCGCCAACACCCAAGAGAGCAGGTGGGGCCACGGAAGAAGTCAAAAGCCTCCAAGGATTCTTTCGACCTTATCACCCTCACTTAGAGGGATCTGCATGGCATAGGGGAGACGGTGCACGACGTCACCACGGAGGCCCTCTAGTAGTTCGGGGAGGAAAATCAGATGGCATTGGGGGCCCTTCGGGCACAGATGCAGGAGTTGCAGGTGCACAGTCCTCATGTTGGTACTCTGTCGACTAGCCTCGTAGTAGTAACGACCACAGCTGAGGAAATGTTGTGCACTCACATGACCAATACTATAGTGTTGCTGAAGGGGACATTGGTTACAGAAAATGAGGCCGACATGACTACAGTCAGTGCACTAAAAGGACAGGGGATCAACATGGATGCGCTCCCTCGGGAGATGCTCTATTTTCCGCAGGACAGAGTAATTGCAGAACTGTAGGCTAGGGAGGGCCACGCGCTCTAGGTAATAAGTGAGCAATGAATTAACATGAGCAACTGAGCCTGCAGTGCAATGAGTTTGTGGCACAAAACCGACAAATTGTGTAGGTGGTTGAAGAAGTCTACCAGATGGTCCTTGAGTTGGCCATCCCATCAGAGGCACCAGCAGAGGTGTGCATCTAGAGGTTAGCAGCTAGGGTGTCAGAAGAAACGACTAAGGTTCAGCTAGAGCTGAACCTTCAGATAGCTGAGTAGCAATTGAAGGCGTAGCCTTCAACTCCACCAGAGGTGAGGGAATAATGCGCCAATTCCATCGCAATGGGAAAAGAGGAGATCAGTAGTGCACTGAAGGATTGCACCAAACTTTTGGAAGAGTCATTTGAGGTCCTCACCACTCTGTAGGGGGACCCAAACATACAACACTTGGAAACAGAGGTGCGTGAGCCACAAAAAATATATGATGATATAAAAGGGACCCCACAGATGGTGGCCCTTACATAGAGGCTTGCGTAGATGCAATATGCAAAAGCGCTTAAGGAGCAGGTAGACGTGGCGCAACATAAGGAAGAGTTTTTGAAGGTGCGTGTCCAACCATGGATCAATTAGGCCTTCGTCATTACAGCCTCGATCGAAGCCAAGCTCGTGCAGATGTAGGGAACACAGGAGCATATGCAAGGAAGTAGTTCAGATACTGTCGTCCCTAAACAACACGTGCAGGAGGTACAATAGGAAGCTGCTCAGTGCATTGCCGATCTTGCAGTAGTTTAGGCAGAGTTGGGAGGTCTCTGTGCGAAGATCTCCGCACCGAAAAAGTGACTCAATGGCGAGTCACGATGTTTTTGTGGAGGCCCTGTTGGGCGTAGGATCCCCTAAGGGAATTTTGGGGGCTTAAAGCCGAGATTTTGACTAAATCTGATGTAAAGGCTTTGCATTTTGTGGGTGTGGAGTGCAAACTTGTAAATGAGTCATAGGGTTGTCCGCCCTCATTTTTGTAAATGTAATGTCGGCATTAGAGATCTACAACGAGGCTCTAAGTTGTAAAGGAGGAGAATCAATTAATGGATGGATGAAAACGAATTGGGTCTTATCTAAGTGTAGAGTCGAGTTTTGGGTCATAGAGTAGGATAAGGCTCTGCAGCTGAGCGCACAGAGGCCTAGTATTCCGTAGTTAAGTGTGCGGACCCTTGCATCTGAGTGCGTAGGGCGAGTCGAGTTTGTAACCTTTGGAGAAGTAATAAAGAGAAGTTTCATATCATTTATTTGTATCTTTTCCTATTTTATGCATTGAGTATATTGGGTATGAATTGCAATTTTATTGTTTATATGCGTGAACTTATATGATGATGTTAACTAAGAGAATATAAGACAAAGTGTCTGTTTACGCGAAGTTAACTAACAGTTATAAGAATATAAGTAAGACCTGTGGTGTAACTTGGGGAATTAGCGTAGATCGCTGCCTTAGTAGCTCAAAAGCACCTCAGGCCTTGGTTAGGGTTACGCGAAGGCAATTATAACAGATCGCGAAGGTCTCGTAGGTCAGGGTAGTGCGTGAAGTAACCTGCACGAAGGTATTCACAGTTGGACTAAACTGACCCCTCAGACATCTCAAGGGTGTGGAAACTTGGTTCCAACATCCCCCCATACTGCTTCAGGTGAGACCTCAGTCCGCGCTCCACGGGCTATTTGCTGAAAGGTCCAGTAGTGTAGGGATTTGTTTGGATAATTAACTCCGAACCTGGGTCAGGAGGTATTTTATGTGAACAATCAATTTCCAGCTAACTTTTCCATCTGATATCAATCACCAAAGGATTTTCACCCCCACTACATGATTCAATATCTGTGAGTCCTTTATTTCTAGTCCTTTGGGCTCCCCATTTTCTCGATGGTGGTCCAATTCATGGGATAACATTCCTTGATATTGATTTTGTCTTCTTACCAAGGAATTTACAGATGAATTATATTATTTTATTCATTACACCAATAGAAGTTGGTTGAGCCAATCCTTTAAATAGATAGGATGAGAGACTTGATTAAATTTGTTCTCGCCCATTGAATTAAACTAATAAAACCCCTATTGCTTCATTATTTTTTAGATATTCAGGATTGTTTGTTTCCAATCCACTAACATTGCATAGCTGGTAACACGAGCAATTGTAAAATTTAGAATATTCCAAAATTTTGACACATAAGAGCGAAGTAAAACAGTAAGCCCAAATCAAAAGCCAAAATGGTCTACTAGTTATTGCACAATCTCCCTTTTATTGGTGGATGGATCATTGTATTATTTCCCTTGACACAATACTTTAAGAGGGAAAACCTTGGATCTATGTTCATCATGGCTTTCTTATTACTTCCTATTACCTCCTTTCTTCCTTAAACTACATCCAAAGAGGATTAAACCTGATGAGGGGACCATAGTTCTGAGTTTTCAGGAGAGAGATATACGATTTTGTGATAAACTACTCCAAATGGGGCCATTTTTTATGTGATCTCCAGATTTTCCAACAACAACTCTTTGTTTACAGGGAACCAGTCTAATCTTGCTACGAGATGCCCTAATCCTATCCTTTTATTTGTCCAGAAGTATTTTTTTTGGGGTTTAACACCCATGGATACCACTTTTGCATCAAATCTTCCAATGTCTCTAGAAAATGGCCCCTAACTTCACTTGCCCCTTTATCCACATCTGCACCTAATACTAGATTGAAGTACCATGTCAAGACACAACCCTTAAATATGATTTCATCCTTCATTTCCTTAATGGATTGTCAACAATCCATCTTTTTCCTATGGTTCATTGGCACATATATATATTGGATAGTTTGAAATGGTTCCCCCTATCTATATTCTCCATATTTGTATAGATCCAAAGCTGTGAAGTTTTTGATCAACTTAGTTTGTGGGCATATTCCTCAAACATAGTTACCGATCAAACAAGAACTATTACCTTAAAATGGGTACTTGAGCCCAAAACCCCAAAAAACACATGAAAAAATGACCCAAAAATAAAAAAGTGTTGATTCTGCATCACGATTTTTGTTTTCGGAGTAAATTTTCAATATTTTTAAAAAATAACAGTAAAAAGCAATAAAAGTCATTTTGTTTGGTGCAAAAAACGCCTTGAAATAAAAAAGTGTTGATTTTGGAATAATGTCTTTTTTTTCAGGCTACATTTTCAACATTTTTAAATAATGACCTTAAAAATAAAATATCATGACTCTGAAAAACTTTAAATTTCCAAAGATTTTCAAGCATGACATGAAAGATAAAATATCATGTCTCTAAAAAGCCTTAAAATTCCAACAATTTTTAAGCATGATATTAAATTTAAAATATCACTTCTTAAAATCTTAGCCTAATATAACTTGATACATTGCAAAAATAAAATAAAAAATCAACTATCAAATTGCACATAATGGGGTCGAGTTGCTAGACAAGCATCGACATGAACCTTATCTATCTATATATATATATATATATATATATATATATATATATATATATATATATATATATATATATATATATATATATATATATATAATTTAAGAAAAAAACCATTTTTTTAATTAAAAATAAAAAATTAAAATTAAAAATATTAAAAAAAACTTAAATTAAATTTTTGTATTTTATTTTATTTTTTATTTTTAATTTTCTTTATTTAAATTATTTAATTTAAATATTTTTTAAATATTTTATTTTAATTGATTTTTTTTTTTAACTTTAATTTTTTTCTTTAATCTTTTTGCTATTTCTTTTAGTCGGGTTTTTTTTATTTGTTTTTGAAGCCTAAAAAATGCTTTTAGATTTTTTTTGGGGTTTAATTTTTGTTTGTTTACTTTTTTTTTTTCAAAAAATTTCCATTTTTTAATGTATTTTTTATTTTTACAAGTTAATTTTGGTTGTTTTTTTTTTATTTTTTTTTTATAAGTTTTTTTTTTTAACAACATGAAAATCACCAACATTTAAAAAAAATATCCACACTTAATACATTAAAAAATTTAAAGCGTAAAAAATAATCCCTCTAAACAAAAAGGGTTGATACTCATCACACTTTTCAAAATCAAGATGAAAATCACTAACAAAAGAAAAATGTTCACACTTGATACATAAAAAAAATTGAAGTGTCAAAATTAAGCCCTCTAAAAAAATGTGTTGATGTTGTATCAACACTTTTCATAATCAACATGAAAATAACTAACATTTAAAAAAATGGTTCACACTTGATACATAGTAAAATTTAAAGTGCCAAAATATGCTCCAAAAAAAGGTGTATTCTAAACCATTTTTCAAAATCGAGTGATTCTTTGCTACCTCAAAAAAATGGGTACTAGGTAATTTTCTCATTTGATCGGTAACTATGTTTAGATGCTCCTCTAGAGATGACCGCTAACCCTGTAATTTCTTTCTGATTTGTGTTTCCTGATTCAAGAGATTCTCACTTAGCTAATTTAATCTCCTAGATTAGTAGTATGGTTGTATTATCTTCTTCGATTTAATCTTTCATTACATCATGTTTGAGTTTTCCACATATAACTCCGTTTTAAGCACTGTTCTGTGCATCTTTTTTTTGTGGTTAGCCCTCTTGTCTACATTGATTGCAAGGAATATAGGCATGAAATAGTACATAGATTCATGGTATAGAGATACAGTGATAAATGTGAAATATTATAGTCAATGTGAAGAGTTTTATCTCAGGTAATTCAGTTACTACAACTCACATAGGGATTTTTTTCCAAAAATTTTGGTAATGATTAATTTTCAACAATATTTACAATAGGTACCATAACAGTTTTACCAGAAGTGTATGAGAAATTATATTGAACATTCATCCAGCTTAAATATTAGCCACTTTGTGACCTATTGCCAAAACAATGAAAGTAAATTATAAAACAAAAATTGGAAAATGATCCACTCTGTTAACACAAAATCATTTTCTTAATTTCAATTTCACAATTTGGCTTTCAGATCATTAGCCATTAAGCGAAATCCATTGATATTTGTTTCTTAGAACACCATTCCACCTTTTTCTTATAAATGGAAAAATGATAAAAAAAAACATGGATTGAAAATTATTGTAGGAATGGAAATCCGCTGCGAGCAACAATTCATGGTACAAAGATGTAGTGATAAATGTGAAAACTTTCCATCAAAGTGAAGAGTTTTATCTAGGGTAATTCAGTTACTACAACTCACACAACGATTTTTTTCTAGTAAATTTAGGAAATGAATTGGAAAATGATTCACTATGAGAGAAAGAATATTGAGTTAGAAATATCATATGGATTGAAAATTATTCAAAGTATCAAAATCCATTGCTTAAGTGCTGCAATAGTTCAACATTGTCCAATATTTAACATATTTGATTCAATGAAATGGATAAGAAGAATACATTTAAACAGAGAACATATGCTACAAAATGTCATGGGTTTTATGACATTATTAAATGTTAAAAAGAATCAATGAATAATAAATTAAGGACTAGAGTAAGGGGACAATTCACATCTCATTGTATTCCTTGTACAAGGAGAATAAGAAATTACAGCCTAAACAACGATACAAAGATATCAAACGTGACATTGATGCGAGATGCAAGAAGTTTCCAAGTGCGACATGTAGCCATCAGTCCTTCTCCAGAGGAAGCACCTTCTTCCTCATTTTTAGGCTTACAAGTGTTATTGTTGGACATTGGATGATAATACATGAGTGATGTCTAAGGGAAGTGAGATCATCTAATAATTGATCGAATGGTGCTCAACAGTATAGAGTGGTAGGCTAGAGGATTTTTCCCAAAGGAACGCCCTACGACGTAATTATTAAAATAATAAATAATTATACTACTATTGAGTCACTAAGTATGTAACTTAAGATGGAGGATTTGATTCCTCTTGGTGCTTGGTACATCTGGAGTTAAGACGGATCTAACTTGATTTTTATTTTGTTATTCTTATTTTATTTTCACCATTTTGTTTTTGTTTTTGTTTTGTTAAGCTTGGAAGGTCCATCCATTTTCTATTATATATTAGACAAATTTACACTACACAGGTTGACCAGGTGGCCTCAAATTGCCCCAAGGGGAAACCAAGTCTGTTGGCCACCAGTCAGCATTATAAGCCATCCAAAAACAGAATTGTTGTAGTCTTTCTATCCAAGCTAGATAAGTCTCGATCTCATGTCCATATACTACATAACTGTAAAAACTAGCATATGCAATAGGAAAATTAAAAGCTAACCGCATAAACAAAAAATATGCATAGGGAGTCTAGTATTTCTGCTCTTTCTACTCATCTGAGACAGGAGAAACAGGAGAAGGATCTTCAGTAGTCACCCCTGGTATTCCATACAACTCCAGAATGCAAGGGATGTGTTCAATTCGATCCATATTGATATCCTATTTGTGCAATTGGAAGAGGATTTTCTCCATATCTTTTTAATAGTTTGGAAGGCCCTGCACTGTAACCACCATCCCCATAGTTATTTGTTTCATCACTTTTCCAAGAATACTTTTCATTAGGAAATACAGATAAAGGGTTTGTTTAAACTAAGTAATTCTCCCACGGGTATTTTCTGGATCTCGAAACAGTAACCTCCAATTATAGATCTCTTCCTTTGATTCAGTTTCCTGCTTAATCTCGACTTCCCAATCTTCGATTAGCTTCCAAATTCCCACATTTGTACCATCTTGCTATGTTGTTGTTGCCTCTGATATGAGGTTCTCAACAGGCTTATGACCCCTGCAAGCTTCGAATGCTCTCGGTCCCTTGTCTGTCCGGGGGGCTGGGCCTCTCCTACCCCGCCCATGTCCTCTCGCTACTCGAGCCATAACCTGTGCAGTGGAGCCATGCGAACATCGAAATGAAGTTAGGTTCATCAAACCTTTCTCAGCATCCCATCTTTTCCATTCATACAGTGCCCCTCTTCCATACTTCTCCGCCTGAGAGTTAAGGTAGCCTAGAGCCTGTAGCCGACCAAGGGAAGTGGGTTTCAGAATATTCTCCTGGAGCTCCTCATAGTACCCTTCCCCCTTGCTATGGTTCAAATGTCAGTCATCCTGCTACATCTGGAACTAAGCGCATAGGTCAGTCTAGAGCTTGGCAGGACGCTTGTAGTTATACTCGCTTTGTGCACCCTCAGCTAGCAAATGCAAACCATGGCTTTGCTTGCATCTCTGCCCAGATTGCCGCCCAGGATCCCTAGCTTTGCTGTCAATTCCATGCGGGTGCTCGGTTTCCCAAGGGTTTCTCTACATCCTACTGCCATGGATGAATTCCCATCCCCCTCTGCTCAGCTCTTTCGTGACTCTCTCTTCATTACCCAGCCCCCCAGGAATGGCAAGCTAACTATCCCTTATTCTCCTGGCATGAGAAACTAAATATAGGCCTGCATATCTTCTTAGCCCGCATTTTCCAATTCCACAACCAAGGTTCTCGTTCAATTGGGATAGAATTACAAAGCATAACCAGGCTATGGCATACCCTTTCCATCCCGAATGCACCCCATACAAAGCTACTCCCCATTCCCCATGCTGCTTGCCCCTCCCTTTCACCCAGTAGAACCCCATCCAGATCATGGAATCAATACAGGAGCAGGGCTAAATTACATACCAGGAATCTGTTGCTTTTCCATAGCCAAGGTTCCTTGCTTGCCTTCACCCCTCCCCAGCTCTGAGTCACCTCCTGTTTGTTGGTATTATGGGTAAAGTGTTGTCCTTGATGGCAACCCATTCAGGTGATAGATCACAGTACTTCAAGTCAGCAGCAGATATTGATGATCAGCTATCAAATATTGAAGAAAATAAGGGGTACGCAGGTACACCTTACATAAGGTGCATACACGCAGGTCGGTGTTACATAAAGTGCGTACATACCCACAGTTATCCCATTCAGGAGGTGCGTACCCCCAGTGCACACATTTCAAGGCAGAGAAAAGCACATGTGGGGTTTCTTATGTTTAACCTTTGGTATTTAGCCGACCGTTTTGTGTTATTATGGTGTCGGCCCGTGGTATTGATCCATGATTTAAGGAAGAGCTTTCCTATATAAAGCAAAGGAGATCATTTGGCTTAAGCATGTTTTGTGTTGAATATCTTATGAGGGCTAGATCTGAAATATTATGATCTCTTGGGAGTAATGTCTAGATCTAAATAAGGCGAATCTACTGATGGATTGAGATCTCTTCGGCGCATGTTTAGATCTGTAGATCTGACTGTCTAGGTTATTTCTGAAGTCTTGAAATCATCTATGCCCGAAGGTACGCAGGTACAGTGAAAGAAAAGTGCGTACATACTCAGGAACGAAGCGTTTCAGGTGCGCCAATACGCAGGCACAGAAGGGTTGCAGGTGTGGAGGTCCGCAGGAAATTCAATGGATATAGTGCATATGTAAGCAGGCGAGCAGTTGAGCAGGGTGCGTACGTAAGCAGGCGAACAGTTGAGCAGGGTGCGTACGTAAGCAGGCGAGCAGTTGAGCATGGTTCTTACTGTAAGCAGGCAGTACATAAGTGAAGCTGCTTACTTCTCTTAAAATCTCTGTTTATCATTGCTGTGTTCTGGGTTTGGTTCTATTATTGTTGATCTGGTTACTACAGTTGACTGGGTGATTCTCTTATACTTGATGATCATTTGATGCTTATGGATCCAGTTTGAAAATTTATGAAAAGTGGTCCTTGTAAGAAAAAAAGTAGGGGGTTGTAGCTCCCTTCCAGGAGAGACTGGAAAACGAGAGAGAGAGTTGTAGCTCTCTGCAGGTTGTAGCCTGCGTACTGGTAAATGACTGCACCAGTACATAACCATTGTAAAAGGAGTTTCTAATTTGAAAGAAGATAGAGACATATTGCAGCAGGTGGTTTTCACCCACATTGGGTTTCCACCTTACATCTTGTATTCTTTGGTGTGACTATCTGTTTTCTTTGTTCATGTTCATTATTTTATGGTACTGACATGCAAAATTAATTCAAGGAACAAATAAGGAAGATTTATTAAAAGAGTTAGATAATACTGATTCACCCCCCCTCTCAGTATTATTTCCAACAATTTGTATCAGAGCAGGTCCTTCAGAGAAGCTTGATCACTTGAAGGTAGATCGTTCATCATGAGCAACTACGAGAGAGAAGCATCAATCAGGGCACCGGTTTGATGGGACAAACTTCAATTATTGGAAGGTAAGAGTTACTGCCTATCTTCAATCTCTTGGTACAAAAGTTTGGGACATCGTAGAGACAGGCTACGCTTTTCCTTCAGCCACTCCTACAGATGCAGCCGAGAAAAAGAAGTATGAAACAAATGCGAAAGCAATCAGTACTCTAATAGGATGTATATCCCAATTAGAATTCATGAAGGTAATGCACTATAAATCCGCAAAAGAGATATGGGACAAAATTGTCACGAGCTATGAAGGAGATGAACAGGTAAAACGTGCTAAACTTCAAACTCTCAGAATTCAGTATGAGACTCTCAAGATGTATAATGATGAAAGTGTGGCTAACTATTTTCTTCGGGTAGATGAGGTTGTTAATTGTATGAAAAATTTGGGTGAAGAAATAAAAGAGGCTATTGTGGTTGAAAAGGTTCTAAGATCATTGTCTCCCAAGTTTGAATCTAAAGTATCTGCAATAGAAGAAAAAGAAAATCTACGAATCCTTACTATGTCTCAGCTACATGGAATTCTAACTGCTTATGAAATGAGAAAGGGAGGTCCATCAGACAGAAGAGAATCTGCTTTCAAGGCATCAGGCAAAGGAGATTATTATGAATCAAGCCACGTCCCAGAAGAAGAATCAAATTTTGTCAGAAATCTTCAAAGGGGTTCTGGAAGGTTCAGAGGTAAGTTACCTTTTAAATGCTTTTCTTGTGGAAGAGTAGGTCATTATGCTGCAAAATGTCCTTATAAGGATAAATGAAAGGAACCCGCTAGATGGAACAAGAAACAGAATGAAAATAAGAAAAGCTACTACACTCATGAAGATAGTGATGGTCTATCAAACAGTGATGAAGATGAACGAGGTAATGAATATAAGTTGTTAATGGCATTTGAAGATGATGATTATATGGATGCTATAGATGTGGATAACCTTTATGATGAAATTACTAGACTCAAGAGATGTATAGAAGAAAAGAATATGATCATTGATACTCTACAATTTCAAATTGATGAAAAAGAAAAACATCTTGAAAAATTAGAAGGTGAAATTGTTCGTCTTAGAAAAGAGATTGAGAAAACAAAAGCTATTAATCTTAAGTTTGTCAAAGGATCTGAAACTTTGGATGATATTATCAATGTGCAGCGGTCTCCACTAAACAAGACAGGTCTGGGCTATAATGGAGAAACTTCTCAAGCATCCACCTCAAAAAGTTATCTTGATGCAACAAGAAGAAATGAGCAAAAGCACAATGAAGATCATCAAGTAAAGCAGGGACGAATTACAAATAGAAACTATCAGGGGCAATCCATCTTAAGGGTGAACAAAAGCTACAACCAGCCACAGGTAAAATCTTCTCAATTTGGTTCAAGAATAGTTGACAATAGAAATTACAATCAATTGGCTGGTAGATTCGATAACCGCAGAATTTTCTTCAATGGACAATGCTTTTCTTGCCATAACTTTGGTCACAAAGCAGCTCAATGTGTTGCATATAAAACGATCATGACTAGGGAAGCTCAAAAACAAAGAAGTATGACGGGGATTACAAAAAGGACCTATAACAACTTTTCGGTTCTTGAAAATGAAGTTGAATGTTCTATTTGCAATAACTTTGGTCATGAAGACTCTGAATGCAGGAGCAGGTTTCAGCAGAAAAAGGAACAAGCCTCAAGCACCAAAACATGGAGAATAAAGGAACCTCAAACAGAAAGATGTGGGATGGCATTTTATGCAGAGGGACAGGAAAATCTATGGTACATTGACAGTGGATGTTCGAAGCATATGACAGGTGATAAAGAAAAACTTGAGTCTTATTCTGCTCTAGAAAAGGGAAAGAAAGTCTCTTTCGGAAATGATACTCCTGCAACTATAAAAGGAAAAGGCATTGCTCAGTTAAAAGAAAAGGTCAAGGTTGGAAATGTTTTGTATGTTGATGGATTGAAGCATAATCTTCTAAGTGTCAGCCAGATGTGTGATCAAAGAACCGAGGTTATATTCAGATCAAATGGATGTCTTGTTCGTGATCTTGATACAGGTAAAACAGTGATCAAAGGCAAAAGAACTCCAAATAATCTGTACATATTTGAAGAAGGACAACAACAATGCTATCTGAGCAAGGATGATGAGCACTGGTTATGGCATCGGAGGTTGGGACATCTAAGCTTTTCACAAATAAGGAAAGCATGCAAATATCAGGCAGTTCGCGACCTTCCAGATATCAAAATTCCTGACAACACCATATGCAAATCATGTCAGTTTGGAAAACAAACCAGAACTAACTTTCCAGAGAAAGAAGGATCAGCTAGCATGCCTCTTGAGCTAGTACATACAAATACATGCGGTCCTTTCAGGAAAAGAACACCTCGAGGAGAAGAATACTTGATATTATTCATTGACGATTTCTCCAGGTTTGTCTGGTTAGGACTTATGAAGCACAGAGATGAAGCATTCAAAAAATTCAAATCCTTCAAAGCCTTGGTTGAAAATGAATCAGGTCACAAATTAAGTGCCTCAGATCCGACAGAGGTGGGGAATTTACTTCAAATGAATTTTTCGATTTCTGTGAAGAACATGGGATAAGAAGAGAATTCTCTACAGCAATAACTCCTCAGCAAAATGGAGTTGTGGAAAGAATGAACAGAACAGTCCAACAAATGGCTCGTGCTATGCTTGATGAGTCAGGAACTCCCGCAACTTTCTGGGGTGAAGCTGCACATGCTGCGGTTGTTATTCTCAACAAAACAAATGTCCGGGTGAACAACACTCAAACTCCTCATGAGCTCTGGCGTGGTAGGACTCCTTCGGTAAAGCACTTCAAAATCTTTGGGAGCAAATGCTATATCAAGAATACTGATGAGCAGCTTGGAAAACTTGAACCTAGAGCAGATGAAGGCATTCTTCTTGGTTACTCTCCACATAGCAACGCATACAAATGCTATAATAAAAGACTTGGCAAAATTGTTGACAGCATTGATGTAGTGGTTGATGAGAAGGGATACATTCCTAGGCAAGTACATCATGAAGACATCGAAGAAGATGAAGGCTACCCCCAACGACAGAATGATGAAGAAGAAGAACCTCAAGAAGAACCTCAAGAAGAACCAGAGGAGCAAACAAGAATAGAAGAAAAGACTCCATCCAGATATGTTGAGAAGAATCATCCAGAATCTCAGATTATGGGGCAGAAAGAAGCAGGTGTACAAACAAGAAGAACAGTTGCACAAGCTTCAAGCTATTTGGCATTACTCTTCTCTACTGAACCAAAAAATGTGAAAGAGGCATGCAAAGATGAATGTTGGGTGAAAGCAATGGATGAAGAACTTGAGCAGATCGAAAAGAACAACACTTGGGAGCTGGTTCCTAGACCAAAAGGTAAGAATGTTATCAGAACAAAATGGGTCTTCAAAAATAAATTGAATGAAAATGGAGAAGTAATTAGAAACAAAGCCAGACTTGTTTGTAAAGGGTATGCGCAGCAAGAAGGAATAGACTTTGAAGAAACCTTTGCTCCTGTTGCAAGACTTGAGGCCATCCGAATGTTCCTTGCTCTCTCAAGTTTTCAAAACTTCAAAGTATTTCAAATGGACGTGAAATCAGCCTTTCTGAATGGAGACTTGGAAGAAGAAGTGTACATTGAACAGCCAGATGGGTTCATTCTTGGAAATGATCCAAACCTTGTATTCAGATTGAAAAAGGCTCTCTATGGTCTCAAACAAGCTCCAAGGGCTTGGTACTACCGTTTGGACAAATATCTTCATCAACAAGGTTTTTCAAAAGGATCAGCAGATAGCAATCTTTATATAAAAGTTGAAAATGATAAATTGCTAATACTTGTTGTGTATGTAGATGACATTATTTTTGGGAGCAATGAAGAAGCTATGAGTCAAAGCTTTTCCTTGGTCATGCAGAAATAATTTGAAATGTCCTTGCTAGGAGAACTGACGTATTTCCTTGGTTTGCAAATCCAACAAAAAGAAGGAGGAATCTTTTTATCTCAAACCAAGTATCTCAAACAGATTTTGAAGAAATATGGTATGGAAGATGCAAAACCAGTATGTACACCCATGGTCACAGGATGTAGCCTCAGTGCAAATGATGAATCTGCAGCAGTACATCAACCAACCTATAGATCTATGATTGGAAGTTTACTTTATTTGACAGGTACCCGACCGGACATCATGCATGCAGTTGGAATAGTTGGAAGATTTTAGGAAAATCCGAAGGAGACTCATCTTCAGGCAGTGAAGAGAATTTTCAAATATCTTCAAGGGACTCAAAATTATGGCTTATGGTATCCTAGAGATACAGATCTTACACTTCATGCTTATACAGATGCAGATTGGGCCGGAAGCGTGGATGACAGGAAAAGCACAAGTGGTGGTGCGTTCTTTATGGGTTCCAGACTGGTATCTTGGTTCAGCAAGAAAGAGAGTTCAATTGCCTTGTCTACAACTGAAGGGGAATATGTTGCTGCTGCATCTTGTTGCACCCAACTCCTTTGGATGATGCAGACTTTGCAGGATTTTCAAATCACTTGTACACCACCAATCCCCATCTTATGTGATAACACAAGTGCAATCATCATCTCAAAGAATCCTGTTATGCATTCAAAAACCAAGCACATACCAATCAAGTACCATTTTCTCCAGGAACAAGTGCTTGAACAGAAGATCAAGTTGGAGTATGTTCCTTCTAAGGAACAAGTTGCTGATATTCTCACCAAACCATTGCCCAGGGACACTTTTGAATACCTCAGGCAAAAGCTGGGGGTTCTTGATGCATCATCTTATTACTGAACCTCTTCTGATTGATGGTACAGGTTCAGGGGGAGCATATAATGCATTGTTGGCATTATGGAGGATGTGCAAAAGGAGATCTTGGAAGTAGCTGCAATATGTCTCTATCTCTTTCATGGTGGATTATGGTTCTTCGTTGCAGATCTGGTTCATATTCAGGGGGAGCATAACCCTTTGCCCTTGATGTCAAAGGGGGAGAATGAAGCTGAAGTTTTGAGGTTGCCATCAAGTCCAAAGGGGGAGATTGTTGGTATTATGGGTAAAGTGTTGTCCTTGATGGCAACCCATTCAGGTGATAGATCACAGTACTTCAAGTCAGCAGCAGAGATTGATGATCAGCTATCAAATATTGAAGAAAATAAGGGGTACGCAGGCACACCTTACATAAGGTGCGTACACGCAGGTCGGTGTTACATAAAGTGTGTACATACCCGCAGTTATCCCATTCAGGAGGTGCGTACCCCCAGTGCACACATTTCAAGGCAGAGAAAAGTACACGTGGGGTTTCTTATGTTTAACCTTTGGTATTTAGCCGACGGTTTTGTGTTATTATGGTGTCGGCCCGTGGTATTGATCCATGATTTAAGGAAGAGCTTTCCTATATAAAGAAAAGGAGATCATTTGGCTTGAGCATGTTTTGTGTTGAATATCTTATGAGGGCTAGATCTGAAATATTATGATCTCTTGGGAGTAATGTCTAGATCTAAATAAGGCGAATCTACTGATGGATTGAGATCTCTTCGGTGCATGTTCAGATCTGTAGATCTGACTGTCTGGGTTATTTCTGAAGTCTTGAAATCATCTATGCCCGAAGGTACGTAGGTACAGTGAAAGAAAAGTGCATACAGGTGCGCCGGTACGCAGGCACAGAAGGGTTGCAGGTGCGGAGGTCCGCAGGAAATTCAATGGATACAATGTGTATGTAAGCAGGCGAGCAGTTGAGCAGGGTGCGTACGTAAGCAGGCGAACAGTTGAGCAGGGTGCGTACGTAAGCGGGCGAGCAGTTGAGCAGGGTGCTTACTGTAAGCAGGCAGTACATGGGTGAAGCTGCTTACTTCTCTTAAAATCTCTGTTTATCATTGTTGTGTTCTGTGTTTGGTTCTATTATTGTTGATCTGGTTACTACAGTTGACTGGGTGATTCTCTTATACTTGATGATCATTTGATGCTTATGGATCCAGTTTGAAAATTTATGAAAAGTGGTCCTTGTAAGAAAAAAAAGTAGGGGGTTGTAGCTCCCTTCCAGGAGAGACTGGAAAACGAGAGAGGGAGTTGTAGCTCTCTGCAGGTTGCAGCCTGCGTACTGGTAAATGACTGCACCAGTACATAACCATTGTAAAAGGAGTTTCTAATTTGAAAGAAGATAGAGACATATTGCAGCAGGTGGTTTTCACCCACATTGGGTTTCCACCTTACATCTTGTGTTCTTTGGTGTGACTATCTGTTTTCTTTGTTCATGTTCATTATTTTATGGTACTAACATGCAAAATTAATTCAAGGAACAAATAAGGAAGATTTATTAAAAGAGTTAGATAATACTGATTCACCCCCCCTCTCAGTATTATTTCCAACACTGTTTCCATAGATGCTCTCTCCTACTATGCACGTCGAATGTCTAAACATTCTCCACCACCCTTCCTTATTCATTCCTCCACCACCTTGCCCACTCACCATCCATGCATTCATACCGAAGGACACCATACCCCCTGGCTTGAGCATGTGGGGGGCGGCGGTCATTATGACCTTCATACTACTCATAGCCCATCCCAGCCTGGCCTCTCTTGTAGAAATTTCACCTGTAGAACAAACCGATATATGAAATGTCCTAAAGCAAAATACTTGTTCCACTTCTACAAAACATTAAGCAGAAGCATAATCGAATTCATGAGCAACATCAAGTAGAAACTTGCATCACTGATCAAGAGAAATAATCACACATAACACAAGATATATCCAGGGGAAAGCACCAACATAAAACCCCAACACTGTATTATCAATCAAGTGTAGATCTTCAACAACATACAAAAAGAATCAGCTCAATAGCTATCCTGCTCTCTCTGTAATCAGAAGATCCTGATGATATTCAATCAGAAGATGAAAATCATGGACTACCTAGGCCTCAATAAATAGGCCACAAGTCCTCCAATCTCCTATAATAGATCCTTCTCCATGCAAGGAATACTTACTAGAAATATCCAAGCATCTGATTGTACATTGTCCCACATTTGATCTCAACTGGGTCTCTAAAAGAACTAACATGCAACAGTTATCCATGAGTGAATCCTCAGTTATCTAAAATAATAGTTGTCACATGCATGCAAGCATTAACAAACTATATTTTATTATTTTAACAACTTGTTAAAATAATCTAACTGCGCTTGGCTAGTTAGAACTAAGTCAATTGATTCTCTCATTATAGAACTCATACTTATTCCCTCAATTAGTGGAGGAAATTAAGGATAAATTCCTCAATCAGTGGGACAACTCATGTGCATGCTCACAAAGACTTCAGATTCGAATTTCCTTAACTAATTAACTCATCTGAATTAATTAATTAATATTTCCAACTGCTGTTAAGACCAAAATTAATGTTATGTCCTATAGATAGACTAGGGATTGCTATAAATAGGAAGGGACCCAGAAATGCTATTTTTAGAACTTTCTATTCTTAGCAGTTTCACCTCTCACCCAATGTGGCCAACGACTTCACTGGCCAAACTACTATTTTTAGACATTCTATTTTTAGCATATTCTAAATTTAGCATTTCTTGTTGCACATATTTCAACACTTCCTCTCAATAAGAAAGGCTTTCTCTCGAACTCGATCCTGTAACTCTGGAATGTTCTACATGCAACACATCTACTCGTTCCACTTGCTCCAACAACACTTGGAACAAAAATACTCCCAACTGACCACTCTGTTGGGGCTAGGAACATGCTCTGATGTTGAAGCTCTACCTGCTGCTGACAAGTGCTCCCTCTCTGACATCTGCACTACTGCAACATCTCCATGCATCTCACACCATTGCACACCTCTCTATGCCACCTAGCACTGTGAAAAACACTTCTGCCTCCCACATTGCTGCAGCCTGCTAGCTATACGCTATCCTAAGATTCCCTGCATTGTCACTCTCTCTTCCACTCCATACGCATCCATCTCTACCCAATCAGTCAGTTCCTGCTACTCCACATCGGGGCTCCTGTAGCAAGGTCTCATCTAAGAGGTTGGGTACCTCAAGTATCCTGCCCCTCCTCCTTGGGACAATCACTCTATATCGCCCCACCTCCTACCTGGAGGTATGGCTACATGTGATCCCTCAGCCCACCTGGCTCAAAGTTTCCCCCTATTGGAGGTCTCTGCATGCGTAGATGTCTCTATTCGATCTCCACTCAGCTTCCCCTATTGTGGCTACTCCAAAACCCCCTGAAGTTGTTGCACCAATCGTGGCTCCTCCACAATCGTCTGAGACTTATTCTGGCTCTGCATGTTGAGAGGTAATATACCCTCCCTCTCAACCACCAAGTCTCCATCAGTTGCCTTGCTGCTCAAGGCTTTGCATGCATCTTGAACCTCAATAGCATACAGGTTCTTGACCCGTGAACCAATCTGCTTCACCTGTCTAGTGATGATGTGTCTAAAGAAAACCTTTCCCTTACTGAAGACTACATCATAGTCTCTGTCTTCGAGCATCGCGATTGACACCAAGTTTCTCTTCAGTCCTGGTACATACTTGACATCGGTCAATGTAAGGCGAGATCCATGCTCCCTTTGAAAAACAACTGTGCCTACACTTGAGACACTATACTTCTCATCATTACCCATCACTATGAGCATCTGGAGATCTTTCTCCTCCAAAGTACTGAACAAACTCTTGTCGCCGGTCATGTGGAGAGAAGCTCCACTGTCAAGAAACTAACCACTTCCCACCATGGATGAAACCATGCATGCGAAGAGTGTGAAATCCAACTCAAACTGTGAAGCAAGTGCCTCACCTTCAGATCCTTCCCCAGATCCCTTCTTGGACTTCCTCCGTGGACAATTTATAGCATAATGACCCACATCATGACAATGAAAGCATCTCACTTTCAATTTGTCAACCTTCTTCCCATGATTAGAAGAACTGGATTCGGAAAGAGAAACCTTCTCCTTCCCCTTCTTCGCCTTACTAAATAAGGCACAATTCTCCTCATCATGCATGGATGAAGAACTATCTCTGGTGCTCCGTCTGATCTCCTCCTGCATCAAATCCGACCACGGTCGTTCCCAATATGGTAGTTTCTCCCTTCCATTCACCGAGTCCTGGTAGCTATGCCAGCTCTTAGGAAGGCCAAGGAGTGATAGACTCACCATATCCTCATCCGATGTCCAGCCCCTACACTTGCAAGCTCATCCCTACATGTGATGAGCTTGGTCAGATACATAGAGATCATCTCATCCCTTACACACTTGATCTTTCGAAGTTTGTCCTTCAGTGCTAGCTTCCTCTGATCACTGCTATTCTAAAATAAATCTTTCAATGTTTTCCACATTGCATGCGGAGTCTCCTTCCCATGTAGGCTCGCGATAATGTGATCTCGCACTCCCTCCAAGAGAATTCTCCTAGCTCTAGCCACACACTTCCTCCATTCCACCTGCTCAGTCTTGTCAGTAGGATTAGGAATTTCTTGATCAATGAGATCATTAAGGCGATTATCTTCCAAAACTGCCACCATGCGATCCTTCCAAGCTATATAGTTTGAGCTACCATCAAGGGCATACTCAAGCCTCAAACCATAGAATGCCATCAATGAGATAGATGTAATAATAACTTGAGATCTATATCAAGAATAAGAAACTTCTAATTCCTCCTACTAGTATGTTGTTCTTGCTTGATCACCTGTGCTCTGATACCATGTAGAATTTTGTAGAATTTTTCTACAAATCAGCGAGCTCTGATATCATGTAGAAATTTTCACCTGTAGAACAAACCGATATATGCAATGTCCTAAAGCATAATACTTGTTCTACTTCTACAAAACATTAAGCGAAAGCATAGTCGAATTCATGAGCAACATCAAGTAGAAACATGCATAACTGATAAAGATAAATAATCACACATAACACAATATATATCCAGGGGAAAGCACCAACATAAAAGCCCAACACTGTATTATCAATCAAGTGTAGATCCTCAACAACATACAAAAAGAATTACCTCAATAGCTATCCTGTTGTCCTTGTAATCATAAGATTCTGATGATATTCAATCAAAAAATGAAAATCATGGACTACCTAGGCCTCAATATATAGGCCACAAGTCCTCCAATCTCCTATAATAGATCCTTCCCCATGCAAGGAATACTTACTAGAAATATCCAAGCATCTGATAGTACACTGTCCCACATCTGATCTCAACTGGGTCTCTGACAGAACTGACATGCAACAGTTATCCATGAGTGAATCCTCAGTTATCTAAAATAATAGTTGTCACATGCATGCAAGCATTAAAAAACAATATTTTATTATTTTAACAACTTTTTAAAATAATCTAACTCGACTCGACTAGTTAGAACTAAGTCAACTGATTCTCTCATTATAGAACTCATACTTATTCCCTCAATCAGTGGAGGAAATTATGGATAAATTCCTCACTCAGTGGGACAACTCATGTGCATGCTCACAAAGACTTCAAATTCGAATTTCCTTAACTAATTAACTCAACTGAATTAATTAATTAATATTTCTAACTAGTGTTCAGACCAAAATTAATTTTACTTCCTATAGATAGACTAGGGACTGCTATAAATAGGAAGGGACCCAGAAATGCTATTTTTAGAACTTTCTATTTTTAGCAGTTTCACCTCTCACCCAATGTGGCCAATGACCTCAATGGCCAAACTGCTATTTTTAGACATGTTATTTTTAGCAGGTCTATTTTTAGCACATTCTAAATTTAGCATTTCTTGTTGCACATTTTTCAACATCTCTGACATCAACCTGCATCCCGATCAGGAGATTTTCACCAAATTATTTTATTTTATGATTTGATATTTATTAATTTTAATATTATAATATTTTTAATTATTAAATGTTATTTATTTTTATGAGTAAAAATACCAATATAAATGATATTTTAATTTAATTGAATATATCTTTATTTTAATTTTATATTTTGAGAGGTATCAATTTTTTTAAAGTGAAAAAGTAATTTTAGAATGTAAAGCTTGAAAAAATGTTTACAGATTAAGGAAATTGATTTATTTTAATAAATAGTAAATCCATCGAAATTGATTCCAATCATTTCAATCTACCATAACATAAAAATTGTAGATGATCCTTAATCTATATTTAAAATTAATTTAATTAATTGAAAATTTTCAAGTATGATTTATAATATAGAAAGTGATACAGATTAAGAAAGTTGATTTATTTTAATAAATAATAAATCCATCTAAATTCATTCCAATCATTTCAATCATCTACCATAACATGAAAATTGTAGATAATCCTTAATCTATATTTAAAATTAATTTAATTAATTGAAAATTTTCATGTATGATTTATAGTATAGAAAGTGATTATTCATATATATATAAATCTAATATTTCAAATTTTTCTATATATCATTTACAATAATTTACTCAGGCTTCTTCTCATCTTTTCATATTATTCAAATGAAAAACATAATTGATTTCTAAAATCATCCAACATTTAAATATATCTTCTACTTTGAAACATTATTAAAAAAACATAATTGATTTCTAAAATCATCCAACATTTAAATATATCTTCTACTTTGAAACATTATTAAATTTTTTTATTTTAATGTTTTATGTTCTTAATAACTTTACATTTTATTATATGTTTTTGGTTTTAATGCATTCTATATATCTTAATCTTCCAGTTTTAATCTACATATACAAATACAAGAATCACGTCCAACTAAATAAAGGATGGACACCAAGTTACTATTGAGAATTTTTTTCATGACATTTTAATATGTATTTTGAAATATTTGTATTTCATTATTTTTTTATTGAATGTCATTTGATAAATGGATTATATTAATTTCCTTGTTTTTTCAATTAATATATTGAATAATTATTCACTATAATATTGATATTGTTTAATTTATAAATAAATTATTTTTTTCACTAAAATTTAATTATATAATTTCAATCACTATTGTGATTTTTTGTTGTTTAAAATGCATTTTTGAATGAATAAATGGATTCAACACTCTAAAACCCTTGGGACACTCAATTTCTACATATTAAACAACTTAAACTCTAGTTTTTAAAAATTTCTACCATATTTTGGTTTAAATTAAGAAGAAAAATGCATTGAAAAAGTCTATTTATTTTATTAATTAGACTACGAGTACAATATTATCACTAAAATTTTATGCCTTATTACTTTTGAATTATTGCATTATTTGTTTTTTGTAAGTTGGTATTGGATCCTTCTATTTCTTTTCAAAAGGAAGATTGTACATGCAAGTTCAAGAAAGGAAAATATGGACTCAACTTGGCTAGGGGAAACCAGGTCTGTTGATCATCTGGTAGAGTCATATCCTGGCCAAAATTTAAAGGTTATGATCATGTCTAATAATTTTAAAAACACGACAATGTCCTGCTGATCTCTAACACTAACTAGACAGTGCGGAGAGGCTGCAAACTAAAAATAAAGAGTGATAATCATTAGATGATCCTACTGGGGATGGATCCTTTGCAATGGATCCCTGCTGGGCCAACAGAGGAACACATGGAATGTGAGTCTCAATTCTTTCCAATCACCCTACCACCTAAGGTCAAATTTCATCTACTACATGTCTTGTGGAAGCAAAATTATTTCTCCTTGAGACAGCCTTAGATCTTTTAGTTCTGTTGTCATTACTTTTACCATCAAGGTCTTCATTTGATAGCATAGAAGAAAACTCTGTGTAAAAATATTTATTCACCCTCTAGTGTGTCCCGAGTCAATAACAATGTCTCCCCAATCTTGAACTAGCTCTTCCTTGCTTGGTTTCGAGACCGAATTCATCATGTCCTCCCATTCTTCCATTCTAACCCATTTTGTCGATGAGGACAAGGCTCTGTATATTACTGTTGTCTCCACCTCAGAATGAGACCCACTTCTGCATCCCCTCCCTCTATTAGCACGATGATGACCTCTATCTCCACTTCTTTTGTTTGGTTCACGACTCCGACCTGACGTAGTGGAGACCCAGTGTTAAATTTCCACACGACCTATCCATTTCTTTAACTTGTAGCTCCTATGAAACTCATGGTTCTATCTAGAGTAATGGTAGTTAGGTTCCTTGGAATATTCTTCAACTAAATCTAGTCTTGTAAACAAGTAACAACATGTTAGTAGGACGACACACAACAGGTTGAGTTAGCATTGAACATCTCTAATGTCATATCTTGTGTGCCACAAAATTCCTTCAAATTACTACACAAATAGTGGGATTTCCAACATGCATGTCACAAACACCATAATTAACAAAAGAACCAAAGGTAATTTTCCAGGTATCATCCCTACAACCACTGTGAGGAATGCAAGGAAGGGTTTCCTCTCCTAGTGGTTCCTAGCCCCTGGCTGAGTGCCTTGAGCTGACCCTCTAGCCCAAATGCTAACCTTTGTAGGATAATTCCTAGGATCATATGACAAGGGCCTTTAAAAATACACCTCCATATTGTGGGTGTGTTAGGAACTACCCATCGGCCATGGGATGGAGCCATAATTCCCATTTAAGGTCTTTCTCCAGACACAACCATTCAACACAAATTGATTTAAATATAGAGCCATAGGACAATAAAAACAATATATATGAAACCATTTCCAGACATGCCACAAAGACACCTATTGGTGTATTAGCTAAGAAATTAACCATTATTTTAGCTCACCATCCTCCTTGATACCCATGAGAATCAAGGGGAGGGGAAGAGGAATTATTACATACCCACGAGCGCTCATTCCCTGGTGCCTTAATCTGGTATTCTAGAGCAGGATGGATGTCCAAATTCTGCTCATACCAGTAATATCTTGGCTTCTCTACTCGCAGTAAGGGTTGGTGTTATGCTAAAACTACCCTTGGAGTAGTGCTCAATAGCCTCCTCTTGCCATCTTACCATATTTCGTCTTGCAGAAGATCTTCCCTAATATAAATCAACGTACTTGTCCTATATATTTACACATGTGAATGCATGTGATGGGGTGGCCATGCCACCCCCCATTATTTATTATCTTTGAACTGGTTACCATGGTGACGAGAATCCCATGGTCCAACCTGACCTAGCTCACACACTGATTAGGGTGAATTATTGCATTATTGAAATCAATGCAATTATAATTTTCTTTTTAAGAATTTTTAATTGTGTCATCACTCAAACCCATCGATGAACACTAAAATGAATTTATTTATTTTTACAACATCCATTTTCTTATTATCATTGTGACAAGTCTCAACCTTAACTTGTCTATTGCACCTTTTAAACACCCTTTTTGGCATATTACTTTATGTTTCACTTTCCATTTTCTTAAACTTTATTAATATTCTTATCAATATCATGCATTTAGCAGTTATGATTTACTAAGGTAATTATTCATCATTTCACACATTTTCTCATTATTATAGTTTGTATTTTGGTGTATTTGTGTTGAAAATGCAACAAGAAATCCTAATTTAATTTTGTCCTTGAATTAAATTAAGGATTAAATTGTAATTCCACATCTGATAACAACTTGTAATAGATAACTAAGTTAATTTGACTTAGTTGGATCACTTAATTGGAGTTGAGGGTCTAACTTGAGTCATGTAGAGTGTCTCTTACTTTTTAGGAGATCTAGTTGAGTTTATTTTGAGTTGTAATTATTTAATTCAGTCTAAATAAGTTAAAGTTAGTTAAACTACTTCCAACTAATTGAGGAATTAGTGGGAGCTCCGGTAATGGGGTGTAACATGTTGTAGTGGGGTGTAACTAGCATTTATCAACCAGTAAACTAAAAATTCACTCATAATTAATTCATGCATGTCAAATAAGAAAAAGACCGAGTTGAAATTTGAGTTTAGGAACAATGTACTATCAGTCGTATAATCATTCGAATTGTACAGGTGCCACATGCAATTAGAGGAAGGTCTATGACGATTGTGCAATTCATAATTGTGGAATTTACCAATTAAATATGGGCCAATTTCCAAGGAAACCATGCTAGTAAATAGGAGCTTGACAGGCAGCAGAATTGGTTAAGTAGCTTGAGCTTGTCTGGGAAGCGGTGAGATATATAGAGATAGTATAGAGGTTTCCTTGGTTTAAGAAAAGCATTGTTATCTTTTCATATTTTCTTATTAATATATATATATATATATATCTATATCTATATATATATATATATATATATATATATATATATATATATATATATATATATATATATATATATTTTGTAATCTGTGGTTCACGATCACTTAGTGGTCGCTACATCCACGGTAGAGAAGCGGGGCAGCTCCACCCGAAGGGATCTGCCCGTCGACCATAACAGGCCTAACCCCGAGGGCGTCGAGGAGATTTGACCCCGTGACCTCCCAACTGGGAAAGTGCTTAGCAACGGGAACTCGACCATTTGAGATATCCCTTGGGGTATATATATATATATATATATATATATATATATATATATATATATAGATATATAGTAGGTATTTCTAGTTGTGGCTTTCCCTAGAAAATTATTGTGCTATGTGTGATTCAATTCTTTCTCTTTTATTCTTGTGATTTCATCAATTGTTTATTCCAATGATGAGTACAATAGATTCAAGTAAATTATATTAGCATATTACAATCTAGGGTTTGAATCTATAAGGAATTTCTACATGGTGTAAGACTAAAAATCAATATAGAAGAGGAGAATATGAGTTTCCCTTTTGTAGGAGAAATCGAATTTGCAGTATCATACTTTCCAGCTAGCGGGATGTCGTTCTAAAGATTGAGACTCGAATATGCCCTTGAGCATAGTTCGAACTATATTTCTTGGAAGTATAGGATGGAGGTAGTGTTGGAAGACAATGGCCTTAAGGAATTCATAGACAAAGATATTCCTAAACCAACTGATGCTCAGGATCTGGCAGAGTGGAGAAAATGTGTGGAAAAGATAAGAAGGATTATCCTAGAAGGAGCTCGATATCATATTGTCTCAAATATCTATAGTAAGGAAACTCCATTTGCAATGTGAAAGGCCTTGACAAACCTATTTCAAAACAAAAATCACCAAAGGAAGCTAGCACTGAAGGAAAATCTTAGAAAGATCAAGATGGAGAAGGCAACACAATATTGAAGCACTTGACCAAGTTCACCCAATGTCAGGATCAGCTTGGAAGTGTCAGTATTATAGTTTTTGAATAAGATCTAGTGAGCTAGCACTTATAGGACTTCCTAAGAGCTTGCACAACTACTAGGAATGGGAGGGAGAAGATACCAATAGCACCAGAGATGGATCCTCATCCAAACATTATGAAGAGGAGAACTGTGCCTTAGTTGGAAAGGCAAATAAAGGGAAGGGGAAGTTATCCCATTCTAAATTAGATTCCAGTCAGGATAGAAAGGAGAAGGAAATGTCGAAGATAAAAATGTTTCCATTTTCACAAGTTGGGACACTATGCCACAAAGTGTCCACACAAGAAGGATAGTAAGAAGCCCTCAGGAGGAGCTGCAGGTGAAGCTCTTGCTTCACAATTTGAACTAGATTTTACCCTCATCTCTTGTATGGTGACATCGGTGATGGGTAGTGTGTGGTACCTGGATAGTGGAGCTGTTAATCTAGGTTGTCATTGATGTCAATAGTTGATGTCAATCATTGATGTTAGTGGTCGGGATGGCAAAAATTCTTGAAGATGCTAGAGGATGATTACAACTCTTGTTTAAGATGTCAAGACACAAATGAAGTGTCAATCATGTATCTTGTTGATCATAATGGAAGACTGCCATATCAATGATATTGATGATAACACTACATGATGATATGTCCTACCTTTGATAATTTGATTATGACATGACAAATCTCTATTGATGTGAAGCTTTATGTCCTTATGATGAAGACTACATAATGATGTTGCATTTGATTGATGAAATATCTTTGTACTAGTGGCCCTATGTTGAAGAGGGCAAGGATATGATGATGGTAATCCCATGTTGAAGAAGGCTAGGAAATGATTATGAAGACAATCAACGAAGAAATCAAATAATGAAGAAGCCCTACACTCAAAGGCATTATGCCTTGCCTCCATTTCTGCACTCATAAATAATCAGTCACATTAAAGGATATTTTTTGCTACCCTAGAGGCAAAATTCATTAGTGACACCTACACCATCTTGAAGAGCATATTTTTTCCTTTTCAATGAGCTATTATTCAAAGCGCTTGGAGTTTCGGGTTGAGTAATAGCTCGTTGGAAACAAAAAATTATGCTCTTCAAGATGGTGTAGGTGTCATTAAGGAATTTTTCCTCTAAGGTAGAAAGAAATATTTTTTAATGTGACTAATTATTTATGAGTGCATAAATGGAGGCAGGGCATAATGACTTTGAGTGTAGGGCTTCTTCATGATTTTATTTCTTCATTGATTGTCTTCATAATCATGTCCTAGCCTTCTTCAACATAGGATCACCATCATCATATCCTTGCCTTCTTCAACATAGGGTCACTAGTGCAGAGATATTTCATCAATCAAATGCAACATCATTATGTAGTCTTCATCATAAGACAATCAACGAAGAAATAAAACCATGAAGAAGCCATACACTTAAAGGCATTATACTCTGCCTCCATTTATGCACTCATAAATAACTAGTCACATTAAAAAATATTTTTTGCTATCTTAGATGAAAAATTCCTTAATGACACCTACACCATCTTGAAGAGAATAATTTTTCCTTTCCAATGAGCTATTATTCAAACCACTTGGAGTTTTAGGGTGAGTAATAGCTCATTGGAAAGGAAACATTATGCTCTTCAAGATGGTGTAGGTGACATTAAGGAATTTTTCCTCTAAGGTAGCAAAAATATTTTTTAATGTGATTGATTATTTATGAGTGTACAAATGGAGGCAGGGTGTAATGCCTTTGAGTGTAGGGCTTCTTCATGGTTAGATTTCTTTTTTGATTGTCTTCATATTCATGTCCTAGCCTTCCTAAACATAGGATCACCATCATCATATCCTTGCCTGTTATGAAACCAGCTCACAAAAAGATAGAAAAGAGAGATCCACGCTTTAGAATTCAGCCTCTTCGAGGGGGCAACCTCCTTTACATTACATAAATGAACAATTCTTGGATGATACAAATGAAAAGACCTCCTTTCTATATATAGGAGTCTAAGGGGTCATAACATAATCAGAGCCGACATAAAAATAGTAATTTAAGGGCACAATAATAACAATAATGGGCTTCTATGGGGCACAATAGTAACAATATGGGCACTACATGGGTACATCAATATAATAAGTGGGTTGTACTAATAACAATAAGGGGTTACACTAGTGGTATAGGGGCCTAACATGCCCCTCCCCTTCAAAAAGCGTTGTCCTCAACGCTTGAGTAGTTCTTGATGCTTCTGTATAAAATTCTTGTCCTTCCATGTGGAATCTTCAGCCGGTAAGTTCTTCCACTTGATGAGATACTCTAAAATTGATCGATTTCATAGCTGTCGGGTTCTTGTTTTTGTGATTGCTCCAGGTTCCAATATTATTTTTCCTTCCTCTTCAATTTCTGGCAATATTGTTTGAATTGGGATCTTTTGCAACTTTTGAATAAGTGGTCATACTTCTTCATCCTTCTTCCAGTCATCCCTTGCTTCGTTTATCCAATCTGGTTGGATAATATAAATAGCACAAAACAATGCTTCCACATCCTCATCCTTGAAGAGTCTTCCCATTCGGTAAGGTCGCCATTTTCTAAGTGCATGTAGTATTGCCAACATTTCCTTCTCATAAATAGCTTGCTTGAGATGTAGCAGTAAAAATTCCCAATCACCTACATCAAAACATTTTTCACTACAATGTTTATCTACCTGTTGTTTCGTTTGATTTTGCATCGAAGTGGCGTTATCCTTTAAAAGTTGGAGAACTTGTTGTTGATGCTCGATGTGATATTTCACTACTTGAACCTTTTTCTTCTTGATATGTCCTTCTATCTCTAGAGTTTGAGGAGTGGTAATTTCTTCCAATCCCTTACAAGATATGGTCGGATTCATTTCTTGATGCTCGATGTGATCTTTCACTTCTTGAACATTTTTCTTCTATGTCCTTCTATCTTGATAGTTTGAGGAGTGGTAATTTCGAACAATGAATTACAAGATATGGTTGGATTCATTTCTTCTTTCTCGATGTGATCTTTCACTTCTTGCAAATTTTTCTTCTTGATATGTCCTTCTATCTTGAGAGTTTGAGGAGTGGTAATTCTTGCCAATGCTTTACAAGATATGGTCTGATTCATTTCTTCTTTTTCTGGGGTGGGGTCCTGGCATATATCTTCTTCTTTTGATGTTTCTTGATCTTTTTCTTCCTCCTCTTCATATTCTATGTAAAATAATTTCTTCTCAACACAGTTATGACCTTTAGTGCATTTTCTATCACAATTATAACAAAGCCCTTTTTCTCTTTTTTCTTCCAATTGTTGTGGTGTAACCCTTGTAGGTTGTGGAAGGCTAGGAGAAACAACACTTCCATCTTTATAGTTGTGAGAGGTACGCTTCCTGGTTTCCATAATTTTTCTTTCCACTATGTCACAAAGCCCTTTTACTCTTTCCAATTTTTGTGGTGTTCTCTAAAGAAGGTGTTGCTCTTTGTATCCTCATAATGTGCTATCATTTCCTCCGTGAAAATTGACCACGTAACAAGTTTTTTACGAGAACAAAACCCTTCGTACCATAAAAATTGGTTTGGTTCTAAATATGAAGATGCAATACATACCTTTTGTAACAGTTGTACACCATGTACATCAAAATATTGCTCCATCTGAAGTATCCAATTTACTGGATCCTTGCCATCAAACTTCCTCATCTTGCTTTTTCTTGATTTTAGGAGCTTGACCTTGAAACGACTATAACTCCGTGCTTTCAGATCTTTAAGTTCTGAAACTACAACCTATAGTATCCCTCTGTGTCCTCTTTCCAATGCCACCAGTCTGATCTAAATTGGATTCTCTAAGAAAGAGTTACGCACAATCTCCCAAGATGACCTGATTATAGACCTTTCCAGAAGAGTAAAATTGTATGAAGTTCCACGTGTCACTGTTTTGACCTCTGACTCTAAAACATATACACAAGAAAACTACAGTCCGTCCTCTTTCTGTACCTCCTTACGAAATTTCAATCCGATGCTTAGAAAGAAAGTTATGACGATTTTCCCCAGGTCACCTGTTTTGAATGTAATTTAGGAGTCTGCAAAAAGACCAACTTTCGTAGAGCATATCTCCGAAAGTATCACGCAAAACGCTCTGAAATTCGGGCTCAAGGTTCAGCGCGATTTCTTCTCAAATGGGTTTTTTTTGCAACTTCTGAAAAGCTACAGAAAAATCTTTATAGTGAAAATGCCACGATGACCTGTTTGGAGCAGCGAAACCCTAGAATCCAAAGCTCTGATACCAAATGTTATGAAACCAGCTCACAAAAAGATAGAAAAGAGAGATCCACGCTTTATAATTCAGCCTCTTTGAGGGGGAAACCTCCTTTACATTACATAAATGAACAATTCTTGGATGATACAAATGAAAAGACCTCCTTTCTATATATAGGAGTCTAAGGGGTCATAACATAATCAGAGCTGGCATAACAATAATAATGTAAGGGCACAATAATAACAATAATGGGCTTCTATGGGGCACAGTAGTAACAATATGGGCACTACATGGGTACATAAATATAATAAGTGGGTTGTACTAATAACAATAAGGGGTTACACTAGTGGTATAGGGGCCTAACATTGTCTTCTTCAACATTGCATCACTAGTGCTCTGAAACCAAGTTAAGGATATTTGTGGGCTAAAATATATGTGGCTAAAATATCTGTGGTTGGGCTAAATAAACTTCTTCTATTGCAGCTCAGAAAGGAAAGTCTTCTGTGATCAATACTAAACTTTAGACCAGTGATAAAACATTAAAGAACTATCTCATATATTTTCTAAGACTTGTAAATAAGAGGTCTAGACTGAGAAGCATGGATCACTGTTTAAGTCACATTTGTTTGGGGTCTCAACATAAATACCTTGGACCTGTAGCATTGCAGAGGGTTGAAATTTTTTCCTTAGATCAGTAGACTAGTGCAGAGTCTTGACAATCAATAGTAAAGACTTTGTTACACTATTGGGAAGCTCAGATTGCATTAGTTTACACTTGTAGGCAGCCTTTTGTGAAGGGTGAACATTGACTCAAACCTATTTTCAAAAAATAGTGAAAAATCACCTCTCACGCCTCGGACCTGTGGACGTGTGGAGGCACATTTATCCTTGAAAAGCTTAGACAACCACCTGTGGAGAAGCTCATATTCTTCTGTGTAAGGAAAATTGTCTGTGGATAGTCTTCTGTGATTGAAGGTTTGGATAGTATTATTCAAGCTCAGAGTTAACATATGGAGGACATTGCATCTTTGGTGAAAATTTGAGGGAAAAGATTTTTGGCACAACTAGAGTAGATTTCAAGTAAACTATTGGGCATCTATTGAAATATACAGTGAAAAAATTGAGAATTAGAGGCCTAAAAGACTACAAATATTAGGAGCTATCTATGGTTTAATATTGGTGTTTGAAAGCTCCTTGAGACTACCTCCTTTGACCTGAAACATTTGAAGTATGAAAAACTTGTGAAGACTTGTGAAGAGGTCCTGTTGACCTATGAAGACTAGTAAAGGCTTGTTGACTTGTGAAGTATTCTTTAAGATTTGGAATATACATTGGAGAAGCCTTCATTATCTTGGATAATTCTTAGGAAAAATGATTGAAGATAACTTATTGAGAAGATTTAGCTAATTGGAGACCATAATGCATCATTGAAGCCATAATGAGGTAACCTTGGAAATTTTGTTTGGGTGACATGAAGTGTAGTGGTGATATCTTCTAAGAAAACAAGGTTGTCATTTATGACATAACATGGAGACTACAGTGAAGACGAATATAGGCGGGCTCATTCAGAAGACATTGGGATCCATGAAGTACAACCAAACATACCTTGACAAAGTGAATCTATAGGGTTGGAGCCCTTCGGGTTGGTGCCTCGAAATTGACAAGGTTGGTGCCTTGGAAAGTCCAAGTTGGTGCTTGGAAAATATAATATTGGTGTTCTTGGAGTTGGCGCACCTAAACTCAAGTTTGGTGCCTTGGATAAGATAAGGTTAGAGCCCTAGAGGATCAGAGTCCTCAAGGAACCAAATCAAAGTCTGTACCAGAGAAGAGTTGGTGCCCTAGGGGTTGGAGCCTCTAAACATAAGGTTGGTGCCTTGAGAAGATAGGGTCGATGCCTCACAAAATTCCAAGTTGGTGCTTGGAAACATGTTGGAGATTGGAAGATTGAATATCAGTGTCTTCATCTAGGGTTGGAGCCCTATATACATTTGATTTATTGTGAAAAAAAAATTAATAAAAGAATTTATTATTATTGTTCATTTTGTGTTCTAAATATAAATGATATAACTAGTAAAAGTAACAATTGAAAAGGAATACTGATTCACCCCCCCTCTTAGTATTTCCAACAATTGGTATTAAATCCAATACCTTCACTTAAAGCCTAACAACTTGAAGGTTGATTATTAGAACAAAAATGGTGAAGCCAAGGGAGAAAGTATCCAATCCTCCTAAAGATGTGTCTCCCTCAACCAACGAAATTGAACTCAATCAATTTGTGAAGGCTCCATTGTTCAATAGAAATTTTGATATATGGGAGGCGAGAATGAGGAATTTCTTAAAGACTCAAGGTGTTGAAGTTTGGAATTCGATGATTGCTGATAGCGATGGATGGTGAATCCAAGGAACTTAATACAAGAGAAATGAAATCAATCTTGAATGGGCTACCTGATTTTATGAAGGTCAATTTTGAAAAATGTTCATCAAAAAAAGGCGCATGGGATAAAATTCATGATCTTCACTCAAAAGGAGCGTTGACAATGATCTCTAGTCAAGAAAATGATGGAAAACAAGAAGCAAATCGAGAGCCCATCAAGGAAGCTAAAGATAAGAGTGATAACATCAAGGCTAAAGAAGACCTAGAAGATGAAGAGACTGAAGAACATTTTGGAGAAGATCTCCTCACTAAACATATGGCTGCCATAGAAGAGATTAACAATTTGAAAACGAAAATGAAGAACTTAAGAAGAAAGTGCAAGTTGGTGATCAAGACAAGATAAGGAAGGAAGTTGACCTTGTCAATATTAAAGTACAAGAAAGAGATGAGGCGATCTCCACAATTAAGTAAGAATTTAATCAAACAAGAGAAAGCATCATGAAGAAGTCATATCCATGACAAATCAATTTGATAGGGCAAAGAAACGGGAAGATACCTTGTCAAGCCACCTTGAACAAAGGCACAAGAGCTTGAAAAAACTTGAAGTAGAGATTAGTCAATACAAGGAAGAGGTCTCCTCCCTTAGATCTCAACTAGAAGAAGCAAGGAAATAGCACAAGGAGCTAAGAAGGTGATGTAAGCATTGGAATTCATAGAAAGACAAGTTGACGAAGCAGAAGTGGAGATCATTCTCTCAAAGAAGGATGAAGAATGCAATAAAATGAAGGAAGAAATTGTTTTTTCTTAAAAAAGAAGTTCACTTTCTAAATAAGAACTTGAAATTTCTCAAACCCTAGATGACATACTAATTCATCAAAGGTATCCCCTCGATAAATCAGGTATTGGATATGTAGGTGAATCCTCAACCAAGAAGAATAAAGCTTCAAACAACAAGGATGTGAGGAAGAAAAAAATAAACGTTGATGCTACCAGCAAAGGCAAGAGTCAAGGATGCAAGAAGAAATGATTATCATCAAAAGATCCCAAGGAAAAATACTTTAGAAGTACATCAAGGAAACCTTCTTCTCCTAGGCACCAAAGTATATTTCTTGGTTATTGTTATTCTTGTAAAAACTTTGGGTACATGGAAAAATATTGTAGGGCATATCACAAAGACATATTTAATGGTCCCCGTCAATCTTCAAGAAGCAATTTTACAAGAAGTCATGAATTATTATTCATGAACAAAATAGAGTGTTGCAAGTGTCATAGAGTTGGACATATGGCACGTGATTGTAACTTGACTTGGGTCCCGACACAAGCTAGAACCTTGCCAAAGAAGAAAGTTACACAAGTATGGAGAAGAAATAAAATTGAATCCGGAAGTCTCTTGAACACTCCAACCAACAACACATGTTGTTGACCTAATGAAGTTATCTTTGATATTCCAAGTATTTGATGGGGAGGCTCTGCTAAAAGGAAGACCATGCATACAGTTAGCGGGAGCTTATGATGATTAAGAATTCTTTCATAATCCATCTATGCATGGGCCTTATGAAATCCTTGATGAGCTATATTGATAATCATTATTTTATAGATCATTTATCAAGAGAAACTCCATTGAAGAGCATGATTCCTTACTCATCCAATGGACTATTGTTGACGATATATTCCATTTTATCACAAATCAAGCAATATTTATTGAGCTAAATGAGTTTATAAAGGTAGGGGGAGTTGGTTCATCACATGAAGAAATTAAAACACGTTTATCATGGACCACATTGTCAGAAAGGAAACGAGCAGCTTGACAGGGGGAGTACTTGGGCACCCCATTTGCCATTGATTTCAAAGGGGGAGAGAATGTTGAAAGGGAAAGAATATTTCCATCAATGACAAAGGGGGAGATTTTTTAATCTAGGTTGTCATTGATGTTAGTGGTCGGGATGGAAAATATTATTGAAGATGCGAGAGGGTGATTACAACTCTTGTTTAAGATGTCAAGAGACAAATGAAGTGTCAATCATGTATCTTTGTGATCATAATGGAAGACTACCATATCAGTGATCTTGATGATAACACTACATGATGACATGTCCTAACTCCGATAATTTGATGATGACATGGCACATCTCCAATGATGTGAAGCTTGATGTCCTTGTGATGAAGACTACATAATGATGTTGCATTTGATTGATGAAATATCTCTGCACTAGTGACCCTACGTTGAATAAGGAAAGGATATGATGATGGTGATCCTATGTTGAAGAAGGCTAGGACATGATTATGAAGACAATCAATGAAGAAATCAAACCATGAAGAAGCCCTACACTCAAAGGCATTATGCCCTACCTCCATTTCTGCACCCATAAATAATTAGTCACATTAAAAAAAAGTTGCTACCTTAGAGGAAAAATTACTTAACGACACCTACCCCATCTTGAAGACCATAAGTTTTCTTTTCCAACGAGATATTACTCAACCCGAAACTCCAAGCGGTTTGAAAGTTATTGATTTTACACGTTAATGGTGTAATTTTGGTCAGTAAGTGACATGAGCTTCTCTCCCATGTCAGCCTCCTTCAAATAGATGTGTCCCTTTAGATATTAAGCAAAATCTCTCTATATATATACAATTAGGACTCCTCATTCTAGCATCCATTTTTGGTGGAGATTTTAGAGACAAGGTAGAGAAACAAGACAGAAAGCTAAGGAGGACAGTTAAGGATATTTGTGGGCTAAAATATCTGTGGTTGGGCTAAATAAACTTCCTCCATTGCAGATCAGAAATGAAAGTCTTCTATGATCAATAGTAAACTTCAAACCATTGATAAAACATTAAAGAATTGTCTCATACATTTTCTCGGACCTGTGAAGAAGAGGTCCATATTAAGAAGCCCAGATCACTGTTTAAGTCACATTTGTTTGGGGGCTCAAAATAAATACCTTGGACCTGTAGCATTGCAGAGGGTCGAAATTTTTGCCTCAGATCAGTAGACTAGTGCAGAGGCTCGGACAGTCAACAATATAGACTTTATTACACTGTTGTGAAGCTCATATTGTAGCAGCTTACACTGATAGGAAATCTTGTGTGAAGGTTGAACATTGACTCAAACCTATTATTAGAAAAATAATGAACAATCACCTCTCAAGCCTCGGACCTGTGGACCTGTGGAGGAACAATTATCCTTGAAAGGCTCAAACAACCACTTGTGGGGAGGCTCATCTTCTTCTGTGTAAGGACAATTATCTGTGGATGGTCTTCTATGATTGAAGGCTTGGATAATACTATTCAATATCAGAGTTAAAATCTTAAGAATTTTGCATCTTTGGTGAAAATTTGAGGGAAAAGTTGTTTGGCACAACTAGAGCAGATTTCAAGTAAACTATTGGGCATCTATTAAAATCTACAATGAAAAAATTTTGTAGTAGAGACATAAAAGACTACAAATCTTGGGAACTATTTATGGTTTAATATTGGTGTTTGAAATCTCCTTGAGACTACCTCCTTGGAGCTAAAACATTTGAAGTATGAAAAACTTGTGAAGAATTGTGAAGACCAGTTGACTTGTGAAGACTAGTTAAGGCTTGTTGACTTGTGAAGTATTCTTGAAGATTTGGAATACACCTTGGAGAAGCCTTCATTGTTTTGGAAAATTATTGGGAAAATTTATTGAAGACATCTTATTTAGAAGATTTAGCTGATTGGAGACCATAATGCAACATTGAAGCCATAATGAGGTAACCTTGGAGATTTTGTTTGGGTGACACGAAGAGAAATAGTGATACCTTCTAAGAAAACTAGGTTTTCATTGATGACATAACATGGAGACTATAGTGAAAAAGAAGATAGGTAGGGCTCATTGAAGAAGATATGGGGAGTCATGAAGTACAACCAAACATACCTTGACAAAGTGAAGCTATAGGGTTGGAGCCCTTGGGGTTGGTGCCTTGGAAAGTTAAAGTTGGTGCTTGGAAAATATATGATTGGTGTCCTTGGAGTTGGTGCACCTAAACTCATGGTTGGTGACTTGGATAATATAGGGTTGGAGCCCTAAAGGATTAGAGTCCTCAAGAAACCAGATCGAAGTTTGTACCAGAGAAGGGTTGGTGCCCTAGGGTTTGGAGCCTCTAAACGCAAGATTGGTTCCTTGAGAATATAGGGTTGATGCCCTAGAGGTCGAAGCCTCACAAAAGTCCAAGTTGGTGCTTAGCAACAGATTGGAGCCTGGGAGATTGAAGATCGGTGTCTTCCTCTAGGGTTGGAGCCCTATATACATTGTACTTGATTTATTGTGAAAAAGAAATTAATAAAAGCATTTATTCTTATTGTTCATTTTGTGTTCTAAATATAAATGATCTAACTAGTAAAAGTAAAAATTGAAAATCAACACTGATTCAACCCCCCTTGGTATTTCCAACAGGAGCCTCATTCCATATGATGAGAAACAAAGAGTTATTTAGTGAATTGGAGGAGAAGGACCTCAAGATGCGCATCAAGATGCGAGATGAAGGGAGGTACAGGGCGACTAACATTGGTGTTGTTACCTTTCAAAGTGAGTTTGGTTCTCCTCTCACATTAAAAGATGTCATGTATGTTCTAGGTTTGAATAATAAAGTTGTTTTAGTTTCCATGTTGGAGGACTGTGGCTACAATGTGGTATTTAGAAAGGGAAAGGATTTCCTTCATGACATAACCTCAGGAAAGGTGAAGAAAATTAGGGTTTAGGTGAAGAACCTTTACAAATTGGTTGTAGAAGACTACGTTGATTTGGGCATAAAATCATAGAAGGTGTAGAGCCGAGACATCGGTGACTTGTGGCATAGAAGATTGGGTTACTTGCACCATGGAGCTTTGAATACCATGTATCAAATTTCTACAAGACTTCCCAAGGTTAAACTAGAGCAGAGAGACACATGCAAATGGTGTACATTGGGGAATTACAACAAAGTTTCCTTTCATGACAAAGACAGTCAAGTGTAATTGATCCTTGATAGAGTTCACTCAGATGTGTGTGGACCATTCTCGATAGCAACCACAACCAACCACAGGTATTATGTAATATTTGTTTATGATTTTTCTTATAAGTGCTTGATTTTCTTCATGCAGAAGAAAGATTAAGTGTTCGCTAAATTTTGTGAATTTAAAGCACTTATCAAGAAATATACTGGAAGGAAAGTTAAAGCTCTCAGAAGCGATAAAAATGGAGACTATAGGTCAAATTAATTCAAGAAATTTTGTGCATCAAAAGGCACTCAAAGGGAGTTAATAACACCTCATAACCCATGAAGGAATGGGGTGGATGAAAGGAATAATTTTATGTAACCAGATAAGAAAGGAGATAGATCAACAACTTCAAGATTATCCTCTTAGAGCAGGAAACCTCCTTTAAATTACATAAATGAACAATTCTTGGATGATTCAAATGATAAGACCTAATTTCTATATATAGAATTCTATTGGGTCACAATATAATCAGAGTCAACATAACAATAATACTATAAGGGCACAACAATAAAAATAGTGGGCTTCTATGGGGTACAATAATAAAAATACGGGGACTACATGGGCACAACAATAACAATAAGGGGCTACACTAGTAGTATAGGGACCTAACAAAGAACATAATAATTGTGGCAGATGCACGAATGATGTTACATGATCAGGGCCTACCATTTCACTTGTGGGATGAATGTTATATACCTAGGGGGGATAATATAGGGTACCAAGGGAGGTACCCAAGGTAATAATGTAATAATGGTATAGGCCATAGTATAGTATTAAATAAGGTGGTTAACCCATGTCATGTAAGGGACCACAAGTAGTTAATAGTAATGTAATGGGCCCATGGTATTAGTTGATGGTATGAGGGAACCATGGTAATGACCCATGGTATTGTATGTATGAGGCCTATATAGAGGCTAGAGACTCCACATGGAGGATATGAAGAGAAGGATTATTGTATGAACAAGCATATGGCTTGTGGAGTGTTCTCCCTCCTTAAGGAGTGAATGTATGGTGTTGCCCTACCTTAAGGGTTTGCTTAATAAAGAAGCATTTTACCTATATTTGATCTTGTGATTCTTGGGTTTATTTCTATTCTCTTATATTTCTGGGTTAGATATACAACAAGTGGTATCAGAGCACTTTCTTGGGCACAAAAGTGAAGATTTTTTTTTATTATTTTTGCAGGGTTTCGGGGGCGGCAACTTTGCAGGTCAGATATGTACATTTTGGTGCAATATATGTAAAATATAACTACAGATTTGGATTCTTTGTGCAAAAATAGTCGAATTCAAAAAAAAATTCAGTTGAATCGGAGTCCGGATGAAGGAGATATTGCCGATCTAAAAATCAGTGGGGTTGTAGACAATTTTCAGGGCTTTGATTTTGCGGCACAGATCTAGACATCCTGGTACAAGATCTACAAAATATAATTGCAGATCTGGATTCTTTGGGAAAAAATACCCAATTTCAAAAAAAAAAATCAGTCGAATCGGAGTCCGGATGAGGGAGATATCGCTGATTTAAAATCAGCTCTTTTTTGCAGAAATTTTGGTGATGGCGGGAGAGTAGCAGCACAGATCTGAAATTCCAAGTGCCTGGATCAAGATTTCTACCACATGGGCAGATGCAGAATGATTGTTCCATTTCTAAAAATAGGTTATAATAGAGATTCTGAGTAATATTGATGAAACTGTGGCCACTTTAAATTTTCTCCAAGTGAGGAATTTTTCTCAAACCCTCTTCATGGAGATGCTATATTTTACAGGGAAAGATGATCGTCCTACTATTGAAGAATTCATACAGACACACAAGTCCATACATGGGCAATATTGGAAGGTTTCAATGACGCTTAATCTGAGAGATGAGGCTGTAAATTGGTGGTCATCACTTGACCAAAAGCAGTTGACCAAACTTTCAGATGCAAAATTTGAAAAAGTCTTTTTGGACAAATGGTCTAGGGCTAGAAAAAAGGAGAATGAGACACATAAGGGGTTAATTGCTACGGGTGTCTCCTTACTGCAGGTTCATGGCTTGATTCAGAAGGAGAAGATCATTGTTTCTATCAATCCTAGTTGTAAACATAATTTTATCAATGTTAGTTTGGCAGAAAAATTGCAAGTACCAGCAAAACAAATTGAACATACACAGGTGGATGATAAGGATCAAATCTATAAGGATTTGAAGATTTCTATGGATAAATATGTGTCGCATGGTGATTTTTATGCTTCAAAGATGGATAATATGGATGTTGTTTTGGGATATCCTTGGATGGAATCCGTGGGTACTATCAATATTAATGTGCAGAAGAAATTCCTGAAGCTCTGATATAAAAAGAAGAAAATTACATTAGAGGATATTTCCATCAATAAACAGGTAGAGTCCACAGAGGTTGATGCAGAAGATGTTCCAGGGTTTGACATATTAGATGATGAGCCAGTGATGATAGACAATCAAACACAAACAGAGGCTGAAGCAGAAAAGGTTACAGGTGTTGATACATCAGAGGAGGGCTCAGTGGTTGAAGTCATATTGGAAAAGAAGACACCACAACGTGCACCATAGCAGGGTGAATTAAAGAAAAAGACACCATGGGTTAAAACTTCAACATATCATCACCCACATCACGCCGCAAGACAACAACCAACAAGATGGCAACCAATTAGCCACAAGGACAACAACCCCCGTATGACGGATAGCGAGGAGCGACGATCCACCTACTACACACAGAAGAGCTGCCACGGTCAACTTCCATCTCAAGCGAGCGAGGCACCAACGAGATCGAGGGTTCACCTTTCTCTTGGATGGTCAGATGCACGTGCATGGTATCAGTGGACTACTCTTTTGAGTAGATCTTATTATTTATGTTCTTCCCATGTTTCGGGGACGAAACATGCTTAGGGGGGTGGAATGTTATATACCTAGGGGGGATAATATGGGGTACCAAGGGAGGTACCCAAGGTAATAATGTAATAATGGTATGGGCCATAGTATTAAATAAGGTGCTTAACCCATGTCATGTAAGGGACCACAAGTAGTTAATAATAATGTAATGGGCCCATGGTATTAGTTGATGGTATGAGGGAACCATGGTAATGACCCATGGTATTGTAGGTATGAGGCCTATATAGAGGCTAGAGACTCCACATGGAGGATATGAAGAGAAGGATTATTGTATGAACAAGCATATGGCTTGTGGAGTGTTCTCCTTCCTTAAGGAGTGAATGTATGGTGTTGCCCTACCTTAAGGGTTTGCTTAATAAAGAAGCATTTTACCTATATTTGATCTTGTGATTCTTGGGTTTATTTTTATTCTCTTATATTTCTGAGTTAGATATACAACAATGAAGCATGCAACATAACTATTTATTTCCAAAATAGAAGCTCTCATTGAATTCTTGGGATGAGTACACCAAAAGAATGGTTTTCAGGTAATAAATCAGATGTGGAACACTTCAGGATCTTTGGTTCATCATTCCACTGTCATATTACCAAGGATGCATAGAAAAAGCTAGAGCCAACAACTAAGTTGGGAATATTTGTGGGGTATACAGATACACCTCACAACTATCGGGTGTACCTGCCATCCAAAAAAATGAGAGTGGTTTGTAGAGATGTGAAGTTCGATGAAGAGAAGGCCATGATATGTTCCTTTTTGAGGGAGCTTCAGTTACATGAAGATGAGGAGATTTTATCTCTAAAGGAGGAACCTAAGGATGATGTGGAGCAACCACACGCATAGGAGAAGAGAGTGGAAGAACCCACTCATGCAGAGACTTCGAGAGATGTAATGAAGTGCACCAAAGAGGCTGACATATTGATGCATGATGCTCGAGAGAATGTGGGAGAAACCATCTCACAACGCAGGTAGAAAAGGTCACCAGATCGGTACACTAGCTACATGGCTCTGATGAGCAAGAGTGTAGATATTGAGCCACCCTCATTTGAGGAAGAAGTGAAACAACCAATATGGTTTGATGCCATGGTTGAGGTGTATGACTCCATTATTAGAAAAAAAGTTTTGGAAGTGGTCCCAAGACCACCAAACAAGTTAGTGATGAGTTCCATATGGATTTACAAGGTAAAGCAAGCAACATATGGGAATGTGGAGAAACACAAGGCCAAACTTGTGGCCATAGGGTTCTCTCAGGTGGAGGGAATTGATTACAAGAACACCTATTATTCAATAACAAGTGTTGGCATTGTGGGTCATAGCCCAGGTTCAGTGTTAGTTAGCCAAACAAATCCCTACACTACTATCCCTTTCGGCATCAGCCAGTGGAGCGCGAACCGAAGTATCACCCGAAGTAGTATGGGGGGATGATGGAACCAAGTTTTCACACCCTGAGGTTGTCATGATGTCATTTTATACCCCCAGTCCCTGCCTTCACGCAGGTTGCTACACCCTAGGGCTTATTGATCTACCCTCTAGGACTTATCGATCTACCCTATAACGATGTATTGTGTAGTTTCCCAAGTTATCTCAAGTGTTTTACTTATTCTACCAATCAATTACAGTTATCATTGTGGAAACTAATATTGTTACTTGCATTCAATTAACAAATATAATCACATACATTTGTGCATCAACTAAACATTGTAATATAAACCTAGATCGTAACGTAATATAATCAGAAGCATTAACAGAGACTACATACATAATAATTGCACAATACTTCTCTTTATTGATATCTCTAGTTCAATATAGACTCTATCCACCTTGCACACACAGCTATAGGGGTTCGCGCACTTAGCTGCGGACTTCTACCCTAGGCCTCTGCGTACTCAGCTACAGAGCCTCTACCTACGCCAAGAATCGAAAACACTTAGACTTCTCCACTCTACTTCGCTACTAACTCTTAACTTCTTAGAGCTTACTTAGCTCCTTTTTATACAATCCCATGGTCCGCGGACCATGGTTAGATATTTACAGCCAATTTGAAACTTTAAAAAATAAGGGCAGACAACCCTTTATGACTCTTGACAACTTTGCGCTCCACGAACAAAAAATGTGGAAATTGTTGGGCATGGTAAAGCTCCGTGAATTGCGGGCGCAGGGCGCAAAAATTAAAATAGAGTCATAGGGTTGTCTGCCCTAGTTTTGTAATGTAATGTTGGCTAGATAGACCTACCCATGGTCCGCGAACCATGGGATTGTATAAATAGAGTGAGGCTCTAAGTGTAAAAGGGAGATAGATAATATAAGATGAGCATGAGAAGTCTAAGTGATTGAGTGACAGTGTGAAGTGTGTCTTGGGTCGTAGAGTAGAAGAAGGCTTTGCAGCTGAGTGCGTAGAGGCCTAGTAGTCCGCAGCTAAATGTACGACCCCTGCAGCTGAGTGCATAGGGCGGAGTCGAGTCTGTAACCAATGAAGGAATTAATAAATACAAGTTATATCATAGTTCTGTGTATCTATTCTTGGGTTAATGGATGTTTGATATAATTGGAAAATATACTGTTAATTTATTGTGCGCACTTGCATGAATGATTTGTATTTCTAAGTATAACTTAAAGCACATAAGTAGGCTAAGATAATAAACTAACATTGGAATACTAGTAAGATATTGGGTAATAACACAGAGTGCGGTGCTCAGCCCCTAATAGGGGTGCACGAAAGCAGTATATTAGGTTGCGAGGTGTAGGAAAGTGCGTGAAGCAACCAGCACGAAGGGTCGAACCACGGACCACTTGAACTCATCAGACATATTGAGGGTGCAGAAACCTGGTTCTACCACCCTCCCATACTACTTCAGGTGAGACCTTAGTCTACACTCCACGGGTTGTTACCAAAAGGGCCAGTAGTACTAGGATTTTTTTGGCTAAATCAACTTTGAACTTGGGTCAGGCCCCACTAAGCCAGAAAATGGTTCATTGCCGAGACTAGGTTCTACATAAGAGATGTCTGATGTCATATCACTGGAATCCGACAAAGAAAGGAATTGAAGAGTGGTTGGACAAGAATATTCACTAGTTCGCGGCACAGGAAAACAACAATCTGTGACTATCAAAGGAAGAGTGGTTAGATCACTACTTATATATGCTGATTGCAAAGTTAGTAGATAGTTAAGCAAGGTGTAGGTTCGACAAATTGATTGTGTGGACTCTAGAGTTGGTGAGCAGATTGGAAGCATTGGAAGATAAGATCACACGCTTTGTGGACCATTGGCTCAATTGAATTATAGGAGGATTTATCACTGAGTTCATAGTAGATACTTCAGTCAGCTATAGCAAGGCGAAACGACGCTTCCTCAAGGGACCGTGAGGTAAGTACATTAAATCTTTGAACACTTGGATTAAAATGCTAATATGTGAAAAGCAGGTTATGTGAATAAATTGATGTTTGGGGCTATGCGAAGTAGAATGATCTATAGAAACGAAGGTAGCACAGAGCTAGAAACTAGCCCCTTGATTTCATCTCTATGTGACAGTGAGGAAGAGCTCGTGAAAGTCTCACCAAGAAGTGTGATCAGTCTGATAAAGTAGCGAATTCCGCCCATACCAATTCCACCTACACCATCACCATTTTCACCATCTTCAACCTCGTCTTCGCCCAAAGCACCTCCACCACCACCACAACTGAATATGGCGAGCGCAATAAAGTTTTCGATGTTCAAAGGAGTAGGGAACAAAGACCCAGACCAGTTTTGGTTCATGGTAAAGGTTGTATGGGAACCGCAGGGAGTCATGGATGACAATATAAAGAAAGCAACTCTAGTCGGTGCTTTGCAGGATCGCACAATGACGTGGTACATTAAGCATTCCAATGACAATCCAAACGTAAGGATCGTGGATATTGAAGCCACGCTAAATAGGGAATTTAGCTGTCCAAATTTAGAGACATGGTCGATTATTGTATTTAAGGAGATCACGATGATTCCAGGCGAGATCCCCTGGGAGCTAGATCAAAGACTGAAGGGTATGGTTTGTGAAGCTAACATGACCTTGATGGATGGAAAACATTGCGCATGGTTTGTAGTGCCACTAACGCCGCATCTAAGGACTGCGTCGTCACAACGAAAGCTATCCACTTAGGCCAAGGCCTTAGAGATCGTGATGAGACTACATGAAACCCCAATACAAGATCCTAACCTGGGAGTTCAACAGATCCACATGCAATTGAAAAAATTGTGCCTCGAGATGAAAAGTTTGAAACAGGATAGGACAACTCACCCAGAAGCACGCGAGGAGGTATGGTGCGTAAAGTGAAAAGGCTAAGGACATGATAAGGACCATTGTCAAGTCTTCATGAACTACCTGGTGAGAGGAGAGACAATGCCATTCAGACTAGAGGCAAAATCAGGACCAAGCATCGTGCCTGCATTATGGTGCGTGATTTATCAAATAAGAGGGAAGTGTGCCACGGATAACTTCCACCTATTACATAAGTATACGTAGAGTCCCTAGCAGTTGTTCTATAATTTCTGTAGGTCAGTAGGCCACGATGAGCGAACCTGTAGAAGTTCTAAATTGATGATGGATCAGATTCCTACCTATAGAGTTTAGACCAAAACAGGGCCCTCGATCATAATGCAGGGATGGAGTGCACTAGATTTCAGGGGCGCGGATGAGGTTAAGGTGGAATGAGATTGGGAAGAGGTCGCGACCGACTGATATGTTAGCATTTCGAAGGGCCTAGGCATTATGACTGCGATTGTACAAATCCCACGAGAGCATCGTGTTTCTATTGTACCCAGTTTTATCATGAGACAGAGGGTTGTCCCACGTTGATAGCGAGGTTGCGTGATAAAGGAACACTCCAACCTCCCCCAACTTAGAACCTGCAAATGATGAGGTCTGAGCCATGCGAGGAAGACCTGAATGTAAACATCATGCTCGGAAGCGATGTTACGATGGGGGATGACAAAGGTAAGCAGCCCGAGGAGAGTGCCTAGGTTCGCAAGGCTCTGACGAAGGAACCTAAATTTGATCTGGAGTGCGCTAAGGAGACATTCATGGAAGCTAAGAAGAGCTTCATGGAGGCCTCCACTTCAGGTAGTAAAGTCAAAATGGAACCAGAAATGGACCCATCAATGCTCACTACCTTTCTAGAGACTTGCCTGAAGCTGTTGCGTGACAACAAAGCTGTAAAGGGACTATAAGACCTCATCACTAGATGTGCTGGGACTATGCCAGGAGAACCGCGCATAGTCCAGAATCTCGAGAAGCACACAACACGAACAAGAAGGGAGATGATATTGACCGTGAAAATTGGGGAATATGAAATGGATCAAGTGATTTTGGATCTAGGATCGAATGTGAACGTCCTGCCAAAGTAGACATGGGAGCGCATGGGCATGCCCACACTGCAATGGTCACTGATCCAACTACGATCGGAGAACCAACAAAATATCCTACCCAAGGGAAGATTGTAGGGAATAAAATTGGATATTAAAGGTGCGAGCACGCTTTTAGATTTCGAAGTGATAGAGATTGTTGATGAAAACAATGCCTATCTCGCACTACTAGGAATGGGCTGGGCCACTGACATGAGCTTAGTGATAAATCTAAAGAAGCACGAAATGATTTTTGAGAAAAAGTCACTATGCATAGTGGTACCTTTAGACCCTACGTAAGGGTCACGCTACATAGAGCCAATGCGCGACTATGATAGTGATGATTATCTAGACTGTATTTACAAGATAACCGCATGGGAGCAGGACTGGGTGAATCCAATCGCAGATGGAAGGATCTCGTGGGAGCACGAAAGCACCTGCACTTCAGATTTAGATGAAGAGATAGAACGATGGTAGAACTAGTGACATGAGGTAACCACGCTCAATTGTAATATGATGATAAGATCATTGCACTATGTGGCAACAGAGGTAAGAGATCTACCTATGTATGACAGATTGAGCGAGGTGGAAAATTTCCTGAACATAGAAGTACTGGAACAACAGTGTTTTGACGCTCTAAAATGGGCACTGCGCACTAGGCCCACAAGGTGGTGGGGTACGCATCAAGGGAGTTTTGAAGATTAACATGAATGCATAAGGATGATGCACATGTAGTTTGGAAAGCCTCAGATGCGGCTAACAAACAAGTATGATAGACGCGATGATCCATGTGCACACCTCACGAAATGGACCAAGGTCTATGGGGAAGAGTCACAACCTGAGTGGGTGCATCTGTTCTATCATACCCTAGATATCATACCCATGAATCGGTATACTGAGATGGAGCTCCGCCATGGCACGAGCTAATGGGATATCTTGCGCAAAGGATTCCTGTTAACCTTCATGTTTGAGGATCAACGGTGGGATACTATTGATGATACGGTACAAGCAGTAAAAGTAGCTATCTTCAGAATAGCCCAGGAGCCAATGGAAGTGCTTCAGCCAAAATGGGAGACCCAGCTGAGCTGCGTTCTAGAATGTTACAATGTAAATATTGAGGAAGATGATGAGTATCCATGAAAACTCAACATTCTAGAAGCTGAAGGCTATCACGAGGTTCAAGGATCATTGATTGAAGATCCTAACATCACCGCGCCACTAAAAACGAAGTAGGTAAACATTGGGACAAACACTGAACCAAAGTATGCAATGTTTGGTGACTATTGGGATGATGCCATGGTGGATAAGGTCGCTGAGTTACTCCATGCCTACCAAGACTTATTCCCAACCAAGATTACAGACTTAAAGGGGATCATTGGCAACTTAGGGATGATGAATATCACCTTAAAACCCGAAACAAATTCGGTTAAGCAGAGGCCTTACCACCTGAATCCGAAGTACAAGGAAAAGGTTCGCGTACAACTAGACAAAATGCCCACAGCTGGAATTATTGAGCTGGTGGAAGAATCTGACTGGGTAAGCCCTATGTTAGGACAGGAGAAAAAGAAGAAGGGCGAGATAAGAATATGCATGGACCTTAGGAAATTGAATGATGCCTGTGTTCATGACCCATTCCCAACCCCATTCACAGATGAAGTATTGGAAAATGTCAGTGGGAAAGAAACATACTCGTTCACAGATGGGTTCTCACGGTACCACCAGATCAATATTGCGCTGGAAGACTATAGCAAGACCACCTCCACGACTGAATGGGGTTGCTTTCAATACACAGTTATGTTGTTTGGGTTGAAGAACGCGCCAACCATATTTTCGCACATATTTGTTTCCGCATTCAAAGAATATATCCACAAATTCCTGGAGGTCTATTTGGATGATTGGACTATCTTTGGATTGGTTAAGCACCATGTAGCAATTTTATGCTTGATGCTGGATACTTGTCGATGACACCAGATTGCGCTAAACCTTAAGAAGTGTACATTCCTCATTCCCTTTGGGAACCTACTGGGACATGTGTTCTGCAAACAGGGACTAATGGTGGACCTCACAAAGTTTGCACTAATTCTAAATTTGGAAGCACCTCGAAGTGTTAAACAGTTGCGCACTAGCTTGGGACACACAGGGTACTATAGGAAGTTCATTAAAAGCTATGCCCAAATCACTGCGCCGATGGAGAAACTATTGAAAAAGGATGTCACATTTTGCTGGAATGATGATTGCATGAAAATCTTGGATGTCCAGAAGGGGAAATTGGCCTCCGCTCCAATCCTGGTCTTCCCAAAATGGGATTTGAAGTTTCATGTCCATGTTGATGTGTCGTGTATCACGCTAGGAGTAGTTCTCAAACAAGAGGGTGGAGAGGGCTTGGATCACCCTATCGCGTTTGCAAGTCGTAGATTTTCCAAAGCCAAAAAGAACTATTCCACAACTGAGCGTGAGGGATTGGCTATGGTGTACACGCTCCAAAAATATTGGCACTATCTGCTAGGAGGACATTTCAAGATGTATACACATCATTCCACGCTAAAATAATTGGTCAATAAGCCTATGTTGGGGGGGCGCATATGTAGGTGGCTCTTATTGTTCCAACAATATGACTTTGAGATCATGGTAAGGCTGGGATGCCTGAATGTAGGACCGGACCACTTGTCGTGTATTGAGATGGGCGAGGAACATACTAATTTGGAGGAAGGATTACCTGACACTCTACTTTTTGTTGAGCGCGTCACAAATGAACACTTTGAAGATATAACCCACTTTCTGACAATAGGGATTGTGTCGAAGGAATACTCCGTCCAATAGAAGAAGGAATTGGTGTTGTGCGCGACAAATTTTTCTGTCATCGTGGGGCACCTATACAAAATGGGAAATGATGAAATATTGCAAAGGTATGTACTTGAATTTGAACGAAGTTAGATCCTCGCGGAAACACATGGGGGTACTGCAGGAGGACACTATGCAAGATGAGCAACCGCACAAAAGATTCTTCCTCAGGGTTGTGGTGGTCGACCCTTCATCGGGATTCAAAAGCACATTGTAAGGCTTGTGATATATGTCAAAGGGCCAGTAAACCATTGTGAAGGGATGAAATGCCTTTGAATCCACAAACAAAGTTGCAGCCCTTCGAAAATTTCACAATCGACTTTGTGGGACCTATCAAACCCTAGGGAAAAATGGGTGTGCACTACATCATCACTGCGACGGAGTACCTGACACACTGGGCGGAAGCACAGTCGGTCAAAGACTGTACGGTCACTATGACTGTGAAGTTTTTGTTTGAAAATGTGTTGACCCGATTGGCTTGTCTGAAAATCTTAATGAGTGATCTCGGTACACATTTTCTGAAAGAAAACATCAGCGTGCTCACAGAAGTTTTCCAGGTGTATCATGAGAAAATCACACTGTATCGCCCACAAGCCAATGGGATAGTAGAAGCATTCAACAAAATATTGGAGGTTGTGTTAATCGAAGTTTTCAATGCGCAACGAAGCGATTGGGACCTGCGTGTACCTGTAGTACTATGGGCTTATAGGACAACATATAAGAAACTGATGGGACAAACACCTTTCTGATTACTTTATGGCATGGAAGATGTTATGTCAATGGAGTATATTGTACCTAGTCTGCACATAGCAGCCCTCAAAGGTATGACAGACAGTGAAGCTCTAGAAGAAAGGCGCACGCAATTGGAAGAACTTGAGGAGGCACTGTTCTTGGTTGGTTTTCATTAGCAAGTACAAAAGCACTGTGAAAAGGCCTGGCATGATCACCATATTAAGTTTCGCACCTTCAAAGTGAATGACTTAGTGCTGCTGTATGACAGTAAGTTTGAAAAATTCTCAGGAAAGTTTAGAATGCATTGCCTGGGACCATATGTGGTTAAGGAGGTCACAGACGGAGACACAGTATAGCTAGTCAAACTAAATGGAGAGCCTTTCCCGACAAGGTGAATGGTAGCTGCTTGAAGCCCTACATAGGTGGCCCAACTATTTGACTAACCGGCTGAAGTACAGTCTTCGCGCTCTAAGGATCCAGACAAAGGCACGAGACTATAAACATATAAAGGGGATACCGGTACACGTGCAGTGAATAAATTCAGACACAAAGGTCTCGGAATAGTAGATGTAGTAGATCCAACAAGCAACAACTCAATGCGTTGCTGGCCTCAGCACAATTCGAGAACAGTTGGAGGGACTCTGCGCAAAGATGGTTGCACCGACTGAGTGATTTGAGGGCGAGTCACGATGTTTGTGCTAGGGACTTGCTGGGCATGGAATTCCCCCCAAGGCATGTTTTGGGGCTCAAAACCCATGTTTTGAACAAATTTTATTGTAAAGCTCCGCGAATTGCGGGCACGGGGCGCGAAAAGTATAATAAAGTCATAGGGTTGTCCACCCTAGTTTTGTAATGTAATGTCGGCTAGATAGACCTACCCATGGTCCGCGGGCCATGGGATTGTGTAAATGGAGCGAGGATCTAAGTGTAAAAGGTAGATAGATAATAGAAGATGAGCATGAGAAGTCTAAGTGATTGAGTCACAGTGTGAAGTGTGTCTTGGGTCGTAGAGTAGGAGAAGGCTCTGCAGCTCAGTGCACAGGGCGGAGTTGAGTCTGTAACCAAAGAAGGAATTAATAAAGAGAAGTTATATCATAATTATGTGTATCTATTCTTGGGTTAATGCATGTTTGATATAATTGGAAAATATATTGTTTATTTACTACGCACACTTGTATGCATGATTTATATTTCTAAGTATAACTTAAAGCACGTAAGTAGGCTAAGATAATCAACTAACATTGGAATACCAGTAATATGTTGGATAATAGTGTAGAGCGCACCACTCAGCCCCTGGACAGGGATGCACGAAGGTAGCATATCAGGTTTTGAGGTGCATGAAAGTGGACGAAGCAACCTGTGTGCAGGGTCGAATGCAGACCACTTGAACTCATCAGACATCTACAGGGTGTGGAAACCTAGTTATAGCACCCTCCCATACTACTTCAGGTGAGACCTCAGTCCTCACTCCACGGACTATTTCCGAAAGGGCCAGTAGTACAGGGATTTGTTTGGCTAAATCAACTTTGAACCTGGGTCAGGCCCCACTAAGCCCACAGAGACTTTACAACTTTATTCAAAACTGTCCCAAAACATGGAATTTTAGCCCCAAAATTTCTCCTAGTGGAACTCATTCCCACCAAGCCCCCAAAAAAAACATGGCGACTCACCCTTGAGTCACTCTATGGGTGTGGAGATCTTGGTGCAAAGAACTCCCAACTCGACCTGTATGACTGCCACCTCGGCGGTGCATTGTGCGGCTGTCTTCTTCACTTCTTCGACTAATTGCTCTATCGCTAGTCTTGAACTATCAACCTGAAGCTTTTGGTGAGTTGCCTACAAAATAGCAAGCTTGCCTTCAATGGAGGTCATGACCAAATACGCCTTGTCCAACCAAGGCTTCAAGTGCACCTTCATCACTGCCTCTTTGTTTTGAGCTACATCTACCTGTTCCTTCAATGGTTTTTCCTCCTGCAACTTCGCAAATCTCTGTGTGAGGGTGAAAATGTGTGATGTTCCTTTCACCTCATTGTAGCACTATTTTAGTTCTCGTGCCTCTCTCTCCAGCCTTTGTACATTAGGATCTTCTTGTAGACTGGTCAGTACCTCGAACAATTGTTCAAATAGCTTTGTGCAGTCTGCTACTGCACTGTCTACTACTACTATCGCCTCTATGATAGCGGTTGCGCGTTAATCCTTTACTTATGGTAGAGTTGAAGGTTGGACCTTAAACTAGAAATCTACAATTTGGAGGTTCAGCTCTAGCTGAACCTTGACCAACTCTGTGCGAGTGTCGTGCACCCCTGTAGCAAGTTTGTGGACCTGTTCATCTCCCTTCGCATCCTCAGGAATGACCAATTCGGGGACCATTCGACAGGCTTCCTTCATGGCCTTAATCATGAGTTGATTTGTGTTAGTAAGTTCCACCATGGAAGTGAGCGCGGTGTTTTGTTGTAGGGCCATCTGCAACCTTGAGCCACTTCTGCTATTACATCGCAATCATCCCGCTGGTTGTATGAACAACGCAGTGCATTAGTTGTTGTTGGGTGTGGAGCCTGATTATCTTCTGTATTCAAAGGTTTCAGCCGGATGTATACCCCAGGAAGATTGTGCACCCCTCGACGCCGAGGGGGGGGTGCGGGGGGCCTAATCCCCCCCGGTTGGGGGGTCCGGGGACCAGCAGTTCCCTGGCGGGGGTTCGCGGGTAGGGCCCCCAAAGCTAAAAACAGATGTAAAATTGCCTAGTAAAAGTATAGTAATTTCTAGTCAATATGGGCCATTCATTAGGCAGATGATCTGATGGTAGAAGTTATGTTTAGCTTAGGGTTTTTTTTCCCTAGAAGGCAACCCCTCACTATATATGATGGAATTGTATTGCGTCTATGTAGATCTATATTCTGAGTGAGGAAGAGAGAGGAGATTGAGAGTGAAGAGGGAATTACAACGAATCTGCTGTAGGTTGTATATCTTCAGTTTGCTGGATATTATAAAAAGAAGGACTGGCTATTTCTCCATGGACGTAGCTTAAACTGGGTGAACCACGTATATCTGTGTCTTTCTTGTTTTATGTGTTTTCTATGTTTATATTTCTGCAATATTTTATGCATTCCATTGCTCTATAATATATAATTTTCTAACAACTAGTATCAGAGCTGAAGGTCTATTTGGCTGATAAAGTCACAGGAGAGAAGGGTTCCTAGTTCGAGTGGGAGCAATGGTGAAAGATGGTAGGTTTAGGGTTGAAAAATTCAACGGCCAAAACTACTAGTTGTGGAAGATGCAGATGGAATATTATCTGTATAAGAGAGATCTGTACCTACCATTGAGAAAAAAGACAAAGAAGCCGATGAGTATGACATACACATAATGGAATATTCTCAACAGAAAGGAACTTGGAACAATACGGTTGTGCCTAGCGACATCGGTAGCATTTAATATTTCAAAGGTGTTAGAAAATTATATATTACGGAGCAATGGAACACATAAAATATTGTAGAAATATAAACACAAAAAACGCATGAAACAAGAGAGACACAGATATACATGGTTCACCCAGTTTGGGCTACGTCCACCCCGAACAGCCAATCCTTCCTTTCTATTATCCCGCAAAATGAAGAGACACAACCTACAGCAGATCCGCTGTAATATCCTATGTTTTCTCTCACAGTCTCACCTCTCTATTTCTCACTCACAGAATACACATCTATTACATAGCCTCAAATACAATGCCTTCATACAAAGAGAGGGGTTGCCTTCTAGGGCCAAAAACCCTAAACTAAACACAAGTTCTACCATCAGATCATCCGCCTAATGAACGACCCAGATTGACTAGAAATTACTATACTTTTACAAGGCAATCTTACATCTGTTTTTAGCTTTGGGGGCGCTGCCCCCAAGCCCTCGCCGAGGGATCGCTAGCCCCCAGACCCCCCAGCCAGGGGGGATCGGCCCCCTAGATCCCCACGGGGAAGGGTGTACAAACTTCCTAGGTTATACATCCGGTTGAAACAAAGACCTCTGAACAATCATGCTCCACACACAACAATCTCCCACTTGGAGAATGATTGTAGAAACTCCACCGCTGCTTCATTTGCTGGAAAATGACTCCTCTTTGGACCTGGTTGTTTCTCATCTTCATCGTCATCCTTGAAGACCAATTGAAACTGAGCATGTTCTCAGTTTCTCTTTGGTTACAACTTTTGTTAGCATATCTGCAAGATTCTGGCTAGTTCGTATCTTTTCCAGCTTCAACTCTCCATCTTCCAACACTGATCGTATGAAATGGTACTTGATCTGTATGTGTTTAGTCCTGGAATGAAATGATGAGTTCTTTGCAAGATGAATGGCACTTTGGCTATCACTGTATAACGTGCCCATATCATGCTACTTACCCAATTCACCCATAAACCTTTGTAACCAAATCATTTCTTTACTAGCCTCTGTAGCAACAACATACTTTGCTTCTGTTGTTGAAAGTGCAACAACACTTTGGATTTTTGAAACCCAACTGACAGTTGTTCCACCAATAGTAAATACATATCCTGTAGTGCTCTTTCTGTTATCTCTGTCACCTGACATATCTGCATCAACATATCCCTGTAGGGAAATGCTTGAACCACCAAAGCATAATGCTTGATTTGTGGTACCTTTCAAATATCTCAGAATCCATTTCACTACCATCCAATGTTCCTTTCCTGGATTGTTCATGTACCTGCTTACAACTCCCACTGCATGTGCAATATCAGGCCTTGTGCAGACCATTGCATACATTAAGCTTCCAACTGCTGATGCATATGGAAATTTAGACATATAATCCATGTCTTCTTGGGTCTTTGGGCACATTTCCTTACTAAGTTTGAAATGGCTAGCAAAAGGTGTACTAACTGGTTTTGCATTGTGAATGTCAAATCTTTTCAACACCTTTTGTATGTACTCATTATGAGACAATGTTAATTTGTGATTTTCCTGTCTCTAGTTATTCTCATACCAAGGATTTGTTTTGCAGCTCCCAAATCCTTCATTGCAAATGAATTTGCCGATTTTCTTTTGAGCACATTTATTTCCTACATGTTAGATCTTGAAATAAGCATGTCATCTACATACAATAACAATATAATATAGCTTCCATCATTTTTCCTTTTCAGATAAACACAATGATCAGAGTGACATCTAGTATAACCTTGTTCAGACATAAACTTGTCAAATTTTAGATACCACTGCCTTGGAGCCTGTTTTAAGCCATACAAGCTCTTCTACAATCTGCACACTAGTTTCTCCTTCCCTTTCACTTCATATCCTTGTGGTTGCTGCATATATATCTCTTCCTCCAAATCCCCATGGAGAAAGGTTGTCTTTACATCTAACTGCTCAAGATGAAAATCTTCAACTGCCACTAGACTTAAAATAGTTCTCACTGAAGTCATTTTAACAACAGGAGAAAATATTTCATCAAAATCAATACCTTTCTTCTGTGCAAACCCCTTCACCACAAGTCTAGCTTTTTACCTCTGTTTTCCTCCGTCTTCTTCCTTCAGCCTGTAAACCCATTTATTCTGCAATGTAGTTTTACCTGCAGGCAACCTGACTAAGTCCCAAGTCTGGTTATGCATTAATGAGTCCATCTCTTCTTCCATGGCTACCTCCCACTTCTTCCTACTTTCAACCTGCATTGCTTCATAACATCCGGGTTCACCAGAATCAGTCAACAATAAATAATATAATGAAGGAGAGTATTGTTCAGGGGGTCTACTTATCCTGGTAGATCTTCTAACACCACTTTTAGGTGTTTGGGGTGCCTGTTGCTGTTGTGGTGGTTGTTGCTATTGTGGTTGTTGATTATTATTATTTTCAGGCACCTTTACTTTTTCATTGATTTCATCAAGAACTGCGTATTCCTTGTTTTCTTTTTCTTGTTTCTTTTCCTGCAACTAATTCCTATACAAGACCTTTTCATTGAATATTACATCTCTGCTCCTAATGGTTTTGTGAATTTCATAATCATATAAGCGATAACCAAAATCATTAACACCATATCCAATAAAGGTTCATTTCTTTGACTTTGCCTTAAGCTTTGTTCTATTTTCTTTATCAATATGGACAAAGGCCTCACAACCAAAAGGCTTTGAAAAGAGTAGTTTACCTTTTTACCTGTCCATGCTTCCTCCGGAACACCACCATCCAAGGAACTTGAAGGCCCTCTGTTTATTAGATAAAAAACAGTATCTACAGCATTTGCCCAAAACTGTAAAGGCAATTCTGCATGCAATCTCATGCACCTTGCACGCTCCATGATTGTTTTGTTCATCCTTTCTGACACACCATTTTCTTGTGGTTTTCTTGGAACTTTCTTCTCTCTGTGAATTCCATGCTCTGAACAGTACCTATCAAACTCTTTGCTGCAATATTCACCTCCATTGTCTGATCTAAGACACTTCAATTTCTTTCCTATCTCAATCTCAACCAAAGCTTTCCATTTCTTGAAAGTATCAAATACATTAGATTTATTTTTAATACAATAAATCCATGTTTTTCTAGTTGCATCATCAATAAAAGTAACATAATAATGAGAGCTGCTGAGAGATGATACCTGAGTAGGTCCCCATAAATTTGTATGCACAAGCTCTAATTTTTCATTCTTCTTTTCTTTCCCAACTCTGAGAAATCTGACTCTCTTCTATTTTCCATAAATTCAATTCTCACAGAAGTCCAAATCAACATTCTTCAAACCTGGCAACAAATTCCTTGAGTGAAGAATCTTCATCCCCTTTTCACTCATGTGTCCGAGCCTATGATGCCATAATGATGCATCTGCTCCTTTAGAAGTTAAATCATTAACAGAGTTAGAAATACCATTGCATAAATACAATGTACCAACCTTTTCGCCTTTTGCTATTACCAGGGCTCCTTTGGTGACCTTCCAAGCTTTATCTGTGAAAGTTGTCACACAACCTTCAATGCCTAACTACCCTGTTGAAATCAGATTTTTCTTTAGATATGGAACATGCCTTACCTCCTTTAGTAGCCATTGGTTTCCATTCTACTATTTTACAAGAAACTTACCCATTCCAACAATTTTACAGGGTTTATCATCACCCAAACGAACTTGTCCAAAATCTCCTTGAACATAGTCATGAAAGTATTTCTTATCAGGTGTGGCATGGAATGAGGCCCCTGAATCTACCACCCACGAATCAGTAATATTTTCGAAAGAAAGAATCAAAGCATCTTGTAACACCTCACCTGTTACATTTGCTTCATGATTGTTTTCTTGCTGTGAATCTCCTTCTTTTCCCTTCCGAGATCTACAGTCTTTGTTTAGGTGTCCTTTCTTTCCACATTTCCAGCACACTATCCCCGATCTAGACTTGGACCTGCCTTTCCTTGATTTACCAGCGATATCCTGAGGTCTTTCCTCTTTCCATTTTTCTTTCTCTAGAATCTACACTCAAAGCATTTCCCAATGTCTCACCGGAGCTTTTCCGTCGCATTTCCTCGCTAAGGATAGCACCGATAACATCATCAAATTTTAAAGTACTAGATCCAGACACAGAGTTACTAATGGCCATTACTAAACCATTCCAACTTTCTGGCAATGAACACAAGAATAACAGAGCTCTAACTTCATCATCAAAGTTTACCCCTACAGAACATAACTGACTTGTAATAGTATTAAAATCATTTAAATGATTTGCAACAGATCCACCTTCCGACATCTTCATATTAAATAACCGTTTCATAAGAAATACATTGTTTGAGGCTGAGGGTTTTTCATATAGTTTCTCCAACGCCTTAATCAAACCCTCTGTCGTTGTTTCCTTTGAAATGTTGAAGGTGACCGACACTGCGAGGCACAACCGTATTGTTTCGGGTGCCTTTCTATCGAGAAGGTTCCATTCTTCATCTTTCATACCCGTCGGCATCTTTACTTTTCCGCCCAATGGTAGGTATAGATCTTTCTGATACAGATAATCTTCCATCTGCATCTTCCACAGTGAGAAGTTTTGGCCGTTACATTTCTCGAACCTAAACTTACCATCTTCTGCCATTGCTCCCACTCGAATGAGGAACCCTTCTTTCCTGCGAGTTTATTAGCCAAATAGACCTTCGGTTCTGATACTAGTTGTTAGAAAATTATATATTACGGAGCAATGGAACACATAAAATATTGTAGAAATATAAGCATAGAAAATGCATAAAATAAGAGAGATACAGATATACGTGGTTCACCCAGTTTGGGCTACGTCCACCTTGAACAGCCAGTCCTTCCTTTCTATTATCTAGCAAAATGAAGAGACACAACCTACAGCAGATCCGCTATAATATCCTCGGTTTTCTCTCACAGTCTCACCTCTCTGTTTCTCGCTCACGGAATACACATCTATTATATAGCCTCAAATAAAATGCCCTCATACAAAGAGAGGGGTTGCCTTCTAGGGCAAAAAACCCTAAACTAAACATAAGTTCTACTGTCAGATCATCCGCCTAATGAACGGCCTAGATTGACTAGAAATTACTATACTTTTACAAGGCAATCTTACATCTGTTTTTAGCTTCGGGGGCGTTGCCCCCGAGCCCCCGTCAAGGGACCGCTGGCCCCCGGAGCCCCCAGCCGGGGGGGATCGGGCCCCCCAGATCCCTGCAGGGAAGGGTGTACAAACTTCTTGGGTTATACATCGGGCTAAAACAAAGACCTTTGAACAATCATGCTCCACGCACAACAAAAGGAAACGACAACAGAGGGTTTAATGTCGACATTGGCCAAACTATATGAAAAAACCGCGACCTCAAATAAGGTATTTCTTATGAAACGTTTATTTAATATGAAAATGTTAGAAGGTGGATCTGTTGCTGATCATTTGAATGATTTTAATACAGTTACAAGTCAGTTAAGTTCTGTGGGGGTAAATTTTGATGATGAAGTTAGGGCTCTGTTATTTTTGTGCTCATTGCTAGAAAGTTGAAATGGTTTAGTTATGGCCATTAGTAACTCTGTCTCTAGATCTAGTACTTTAAAGTTTGATGATGTTGTCGATGCAATCCTTAGCGAGGAAATGCAACGGAAAAGTTCCGGTGAGACATCAGGTAATGCTTTGACTGCAGAGACTAGGGGAAGAAAAATGGAAAGAGGAAAGCGCCAAGGATATCACAGTAAGTCAAGAAAAGGCAGATACAAGTCCAGATCGGGGATAATGTGCTGGAAATGCGAGAAGAAAGGACACTTGAAAAATATTGCAAGTGTCGGAAGGGAAACGAAGGAGATGCGCAACAAGCAACTAATCATGAATTGAATGTAATAGGTGATGTGTTGCAAGATGCTTTGATTCTTTCTGTTAACACCCAGGTTGTTCCCTTTGACTCCTGAGGGAATACAGCTGGGGTAACCACTAACCAAGCTTTGGACTACAAGTTATAGCCTACCTGTAATCAGAGAGGGCTCTCTCTTTTCAGTTTTAACTTTGTTTTTTGAAGAATTTTAGGCTAGTTATGAGGTGAGAGTTTTGTTTGAATTTTGGTTGTCTGCTATTGTTCAAAGAAGGGCAAGCAAGTATCAAAGAGAGTTCAATCCATTGGGCATATGGAGTCCAAAAATGAATAGCATTTGATATCTGTGATAAAGAGAGGTTCACTGCAGGGCCAAATGGGTATTCATGATACAAACTTTGATTTTTTAGACAAGAAACAGTATAAATCACACCAGAAAAAGGCAGTTAAGAGTTCTTTCACAGTGTAATAGGGAATAACGGATAAATCCTAATCAGCAGCAAGTGAGAATTACTGAATAAATACTTATCATATGATTAGAGCAAATAGGAGCATTTAAGAATTCCATAGTTGCAGCTAAGCCTGGAGAAAACATATTTAGTAGTAAAGATTGAGTTTAGGGTGTTCTTAGTGGACAAATCCTGAACTATTCTTTTTTTTTTTCTAACAAGACTAATCACCATACATCATAGATAGATTATGCAAGGTATGAAACACAAACATAGTTATAAAACACTTATTGTATCACGCCATAACACGAGAATCCTGCAGCAGTCAATAGTTTCATCACATCGCATCCAAGCCAAACCGAACTTTTGGAAACCAACATCTCCTTTGCATTATATCTTTCAGAGAATATACAGCCGAGTTCTCTTGAACAAGTGAGCAACAACAACCCCCAATAAGTTATGTGGGGGTGCATATATACAAAATATCACAAAAATATCTCAACAATGAGTTATTGCACAATAACTGCTCTTACCATATTTCTAAGATATTTCTTACAAAATTAAAAGCTACTTAAATAAATATACAACAGCTGTTTGCTGTTTGTCAGAAATTCTTGACTTTTGGGTTTATGGGCCATCTGAGCTCCTTTGCGGTGATTTCAATTGTATTTGCCTTTATGCTACCGTGTCAGGGCACTGCTGTATTCGGACAGCTCATCTGTGATGCTCAAGCTGTGCATAGCCATTGTCCACCTCATTCAACTGTTTTCCTGTTGCTGTGAAAAACTTTTAGACCAAAATTTAGACTTGATTTAAAGCAAAGTTTTTATCATATTCGTCCACCACTCATCAGTGGCCATTTGATGTCTCTGCATCTTGATTAGGGTCTCATCTGCCTCTGTATACTTATAATAATTAGGGGGCACTTCAAAAAGGTGCTTAATTTCATGTTCACTGAAGAATAAATTCTCTAATTTATCATAAATCTCTTGCCCTGATGGTGGCCCAGCTCCTTCTGGACTGCTTGCTGTAGCTGTCAACTGATTAGCTGCATAATTGTTGACCCTTTTAGCATACTGTTCATGGGGCAACAGTCTTCCTGCACTGGTCACTAGGCTGGGAAGCCCTCTGCCATGCAATGCTGTGATTTTGGTGGCAAAAGCATTGATCTCTACTTGAATATATTGGAAATTTCTTTCTAATGTCTGCACATAGTTCCTGAGGGTGAGCACCCTTTTGATTAACAAAATTGTATCAGTCCTATTCTTGATACCCATTGTTGCCAATTGAAGGCCAGTTCTATTATTCAAAACATTGATCATCCTGGTAGCAATATCAGGCATACTTCCCAGAGAGGCTCTGGCCCTTTGACTTTCAGCATGAGCCCTGTTCAGCAGATCCATTTGCTCATGAATTGTCTCTATGTATTGCCACTGATCTGTGATTGACTGGCCAATCTTAGCCCACAGGATCTTCTTGACCTCAGTTATGACCTTGCTCATGGTGATCTCCTTTTCAAGCTCTTTTATCCTTCTTTCTAGTGTCCTAACTTCCTCGGTCTTTTCTGCCACTTGCTGCTTAGATTTGTCGTATTACTCGTCCAGCTGGGCCAACTTTTCTTTGGCATCCTTCAGCTCAATCATTTGGGTTTCAAGAGCTTGTAGCTCCTTCATCATATCTCGCATACCGAGGCCTGGGACTTGCTCTTCTACTGCTTCCTTTTCTGTGGCTTGAAGCCCAACAATTGAGGCACTTGCTTCTGTTGTTTGTACCAGGGGAGGACTTATAATTTGAGGAGGCTCCTCAAGATTTATTACTGGCTGAGAGGGCTGAGGTATCTGCTCTCCTTGTTTTTGTTTCAGGGCTGCCTCTAATGCACCCTATGTTGCTACCAATCATCCTTCTATTTCTACCAATTGTTTGTGTAATGTCAGCAGCATGGTTGCTACATCTTGATCCTTTCCTTGTTGAGCAACATCTTCTGTTTGGGGGTGAAGGGTTGCTGGAAGTTTGACCATATTCCTCAAAGTTGATATATCTTCATCTTTTTTCTTCATTAGCGCCTACACAGATTTGGGATCACTTGGGTCATGCCCAAGCTCTATGATGATATCTTCCAAAGACTTAATCCTGTTGTCTTTGGCTTGAGAAGAAGCTTTCTCCAATGCTAGTTAGGCAATAGTATTATGGAGAGAATTTTGCAGTTTGTGTGCTAGAAGTGTTTTATCTGCAAGAGTAGAGTAGACCATCTCACCCGTTTGCTTATGTATCTCTATTTGGTCCATTGGGTGGATGTCTTTTGAAAACACTTCTAGGTTGGTTTTGATGTAATCTGCAGCTGACTGTGGCTGCAGCATGGCAGGCATAAAATGGGTCATAGTCATCTTCCCTTCTGCAATGTCATATGCTGACATGAGCCACTATTGATTGGTGGGAGCCATCTTGAGCAAATTATTGTAAAGCTAGATTCTCACTGGCTCATTCCTAGCTTTTATATCCATAAATTGTTTTTTGATTCTAGACTCTGCCCTTCTTTGCTGGCTTGAGGAGCTAACCTATCCTCCAAGTGGTCTCTCTTGTTCCTGCTGGAAGGAACTGGCTGATGCTTCCATACTAGGGGGGCCCATACCCATGGATGGTCCAATAGGCATCTCTTCTTCAGAAAAAGGGTTTAGTCTTTGCCTTTTCTCCCCTTGTCGACTTGCTGATGTAGTAAGGGGAGTTTCTTGTTGTCTGTCCCTCTTCCTGTCTCTCTCTTCATTCATCGGGGTTTGGAGCACCGAGGTATCCACTGCTATTTCCTGCCTTGGAGGCACACTTTCTTGAACCTACTCCTCTGTGGATACAGGGGCCTCAGCCATTTCTTCTTGTCGTTCTGCCTGTTCTTTCTGCTTTTCTGCTGTTGGGAGTGTCTGATCCTGCTCCATTTCTTTCCCCTTATCTGTGCTAACTGCTTGAGTAGTGGTTTGAGATGCTTGCTGGAGAGCTGTAGAAGATGAGGCAGCTGCTCCAAGTTGAGTATGATGAAAAGAATAAACCTATCCACAATATTCCAAGTCAGCTTCCTTCTCAAGTTTCTTTGTTGCTTTTTGTGCTATTTCCTCTTTAGAACTTGCCTCTTCTAGGGTGCCCTCTTTCCATTCTAATTGATTTGCATATTTTTCAATATGTGGTAACCTGAGATGATCATAGCTAGCCAATTTATATTTGACCCTTCTAAGACTAATGAAGTGATTGGGGCCATAGGGTAACCAGAGGAAACTGGTTTGCAACTCGAGGCACTTTAGGATCTTATCTGCTTCTTGCCATGCCTCTTCTCTTTTGTTATAAATAAATGGGCCTAGCTGGTTTTTGACTTTGAGATATGCCTTTTTATTTTTGTTGTGGAAATGGATCATGTCTGCATTTCCAAATTTTCTGAAATATTCTAAAGCAAAAAGTCTCATAGGGACATATCTTGGTAGCCTGTATGGGGCTAACTCACAACCATATATCCTGATCACTGTATGGTGTTGTAAAAGTACCAATCCCCAATGTTGTAGGCCTTTGAGAGCTGGAGGATTCTTTGCATCTCATCTTTCAATCTTGGAGGAGGAGAACTCAATAGCAAGGACATGGCTAGATGGATGAAAAGGTCTATGAATTCACAGTAGCTATATGCTTAAAAAGATGTGTGATGAAAGATTGAAGACCAAAATACCACAGACCTTTGGTTCCCCTGGGCATCAAACTTCTTGAGAGTAATAGGGAAGCTGTCAGGCTGATTAAATAGGAACAAGTGATAGATGTAAGAAGTGTATCTAAATATCCTTTCCCTTTCTAAATTCATCAATTGCTCGTGAATTTTGTTGTCAATGAATGTAGCATAATCATAGTGAACCGAAGGAGGCTTTCTAGGGGAGAAGACAAACAGCATAGCCAGAATGGTTTCATCAACATCCTCAGTTGACCTGTAACCCAAGATATAACTGATCATATCCACAAGAATCCTGCCCAACTCATTGAGATATACATTTCCAATAGGAGGAGTCCTCACAGTTCGAGAGCCTAATTGAATGAATAGTCGATTATTCTTTATGATTTGGGCAGTGGATAGCTTGCTTCCTTGGTCTATCAAGTGCATCATGGATAGAGGAGTCAATGGCTTTGTAGTATGAAAGTGCAACATTTGATTTATAGCCTCAGGGGTGACATAAAACGAGACTGAGCCTGAGGGACTGAGGACAGCTCTCTGACATGGATCGTAGTTGGCACTGCATCGATGGATTAAATATGGTAGGATATTGACTTGAGGAAGATTTAAAATGGGCAAATAGGAGTCCCAAATCCCTAGAATATCAGTTCCATTGAGATGTTTGGCTTTTAGCTCATTGATTAAATGAATATGGTATTTGCTGTAATCTGGGATTGCCTCTGCCATCTGGTATTCTCTATCATCCAGGGGCAGCCATTCTAGCTCTCTGTGTGGGGCATTTAAAGGTGGAATGTTTAGAGCTACTGCAGTCTCCATGTGTTTGGTGCTCTTCAAGCAGAATTTCACTTAGGAATGTAGGCAAATGCAACTTTACGCAGTGAATTGAGGTAAAAATGATTTACAGCGAAAACAAGGCAGTTCTGGCGTAAAAGGGGCACAATTGGTCACTCTTGGGAGAAATTGAGTCACTTGCAGGACAACGAAGCTTGAGTTTCAGGGGAAAATGGCAGTTCTGGGCGTTTTTTACAGTGAAGAACAAACTGAACCAGGTGCAAGAAGGATTGGTAAATACCTTGTCACGGCGCGATGGGTGGTGGCTTATCCAAGCTGAATTCTGGGTGGCCACGGCTTTGAATCAGTTTCTGCAGGTTGGCAGCGAGAACGTCGTGAAATTTCATGCAGGAGGCACAACAGACTTTTTTACAAAAAACGTGAAAAAACGTGATTTTGGGAAAAAATATAGAAAATTTGGCCTTTGGCGCGCTTTTGTCGGATGACATCAGCATGATGTCATAGGTGGGGTCATGGTACGAAATGATGACGTGGCGGTCTATGAGGGGTCCATGTGGACGGGGGACGTGGCAGTCAGCTCGGAGCGATGGCGGGTCGGGCACTGATGTGGTGCTGACTGGGCAATGAAGTGGAGGTGACGTAAAGGCGACTTGGCGGGCGGTAAACAGAAGGCAGTAAGCGGTATTTTTGGACCGCTTAACATACGGGCGCGGTTTTGGCAGGAGGCCGCCCGATGCAATTAAATTGTGACGCGTGTCCAGCACCCTACGTCATCATTCTGACATTTTCGGGCGCTAAAGTACCGCCACCGGAGGCAGCCCGATATTGCAGAGGACCTTCGGATGGGAGGGCCCAGATCTGATGGTCGACGGGGAGCAGACGTGATCGGACAATACGGCGGGGCCCGAAGAATAAACAAATGATATTTGTGGAAAGGCGCGCCAGGAACAAAACTTAGGACAATGGCAGATTTGCAGGTTTTGCAATGTTTTTAGAACAAATGGGTTTTCATGTATTTGTTGGTGAAATGCGCTTGGGCTGTTAAATCAACCAGATGTTCATTTAATCCCGAAATAGACCATTTAGCACGCTTTTGCCTTAGCGCTAAACTTCTTTGTGCTCCGACCCTTTGGGACTTAAGGCTATATTGCCTAGGGGGGAATATACATATTTTTGGGGTTTTTTATCCTTTTGAAAGCAATATATTAATAGGGAAAAGGGGAACATAGGGAGTTAAGTAATGATAGAGTTAGTAGTTAGTATCAGATGGGAGATATGGAAGAGAGGAAGAAAACACTAAGTTTTTTTGGGAACAAACTTAGTTATGAGAGTAGATCAAAATGAAAATATTTTTACACAAGAAATGTGGCTCTTCTATATAACAAGAATCAACAAATAAGTTTTATTTCTGTCATGAACCAAGGTGATAGTGGGATGTTAGAAAGAAGTTTAACAGGGAATGATTGGGAAGTTAGACATGCTTCACTTTGTTGCTACAAAATTGCTGAATAGGAAGATCTGCACTGGCCACCATGTGTTTCCTTTTCTTAGGCCAGTGATGTGAAAGAAAGCATGCTTCTGCAACCCCATCTACCTACCCATTCTGTTGCCTAACATTTTTTGTTACTTCAAGGAGGGTGCACTTAGACTGGCAAACCCTCAATTGCTCTCTTTCTTTTTCTTTTTGCATTTTCTTTTGATTTTCTATCTAGGGCTAGCCTTATTACTTCCAAGGCCCCAGATTAAGCAGTTGGGAACCTTCATTCTCTACCTAACTACTAATCTACCAAGATTGAATAGTTTGGACAGATTTCTTTCTCTAATCTACAAAAAAAATTGAAATATGGCATGACCCAGTTTAGACTGTTGGATCACCCATTTAGAAGTAGGAGAGTATCAAACAACTGTAGATAGGTGTTTTCCACAAAAGTATGAGATCTTTGCATCACCAAAGTAGAGCATATTTGGCACTTCCCCTACCAATCATGAAAAATGAAACCTATTTGTATAGGTAGCTAACAGTGGCTCCACTTGGGGATGGTTTTTCTACTCGAAAGACCAAGAACAACAGTTCAGAATGCCTTGGCTCTTGACTTCTTATCAAAACTTGAAAGCTTTCTCCTTGGATTTCAAAACTGGAATCTTCTACCATTGTGGAACCTCTAAAGTAAAAAGCCTTTTCTTGCTTATTTACAAAACTTGTGAAGCTGCAGTATCTATATGCTAAAATAAAATACTATATACAACTGATAATGTACAGGGAAAGGCCATGCTATATACATGGAAAGTAGTCAAAATAATGCTTTAACATCCGGCCATTCACAGGGCCCTCTTCAGCTTCAGTTTCATCCAAATTCTTCAAGAAATAGGTGTTATTTCCTTGTACTGCTTGAATTACCAAGGGTCCCCTCCAAAGGGAGTCAAATTTTCCATGCTTTCCCTTGTCTTCTCTTCTTGAATCCCATTTAAGCACTTTATCACCAATAAAGAAATCTTCAACCTTGGTTCTTCTATCAAAGGCTTTCTTCAGCTTCTCTTGTAGGACTTGAACTCTGTTGTACACTTGATCTCTGGTTTGCTGTAAACAAATTATCTGGTTGATTCTTATTTGCATGTCATTTGGTTCAGCCTGACTTTCTTAAAGTAGCTTCATGACAGGGACCCCTAGTGATGAAGGGAATTTGGCTTCCATTCCATAAACCAACTCATATGGGCTGACCCCAATAGATCTTTTGGTTGTTAGCCTGTCTGCCCATAAGGCATTTACAAGCTTCTTATGCCAATTTTTCTTATTCTCTTCCAATATCTTCTTAATGATGTTGATAAGACTTTTATTAGATGATTTAGCTAAACCATTGCCTTGAGGGTAGTATGCAGTAGAATGGCCCAAAGTAATATGGAATTTGTGGCAGCAGTTTACCATCTTCTTGGATCTGAAAGCAGTAGCATTGTCTGTTATAATCTTGTCAGGACAACCAAATCTGGAGAGAATATTAGTTTCAAGGAATTGAATGATAGTAGAATCATTTGCTTGTCTGCATGGAACAGCCTCAATCCATTTAGTAAAATAATCTGTGGCTGTTAGGATCCATTTATGTTGGCCTGAAGATGAAGGATGAATTTCCCCAATGAAGTCCAAGCCCCATTGCTGAAAGGGCCTTTCTGTTGCAATAGGCTTTAAGGGAAGTGGTAGTAACTTTCTTTTTCCCTCAAACATTTGACACTTGTGACATGAAGTGGTAAAATTCTTAACATCAGAGAACAGAGTGGGCGAATAGTAACCTGCCCTTAATATCTTATCCACAGTGGACTTCCAGTACAAATGTCCACCAAAATCACCTGCATGAAATTCTTTCATAATATTGTTAGTCTCATCCATATTCAAACAATTCAGCAATATACCTTCATTCCCCTGATCATCTTTCTGCAATAAGATAGCAGTAATGGTATGCTAGGAGGCAAAAGAGAAAATGATAAATTCTCTGTCAAATTGAGGATTTGTTAAGACTGGGGTTTGGGTAAGGGCCAATTTAATACCTTCAAAAGCTTGATTTGCTTCTACTGTCCACTTCACTTTTGAATCCTTTTTTAGCATGTTTTTTAGTAATCTGATCAATTCTGCTAAGTTTTGGGTAAATCTCCTTAAAAAATTGATCTTTCCCAAGAAGGCTTGTAATTCTTTAATATTCTTGGATGGGGCATTTGCAAAATGGCCTGTATTATGTCTGGATCAATTCTAATGCCATCCTTTGAAATGATATGACCCAATAGCTTACCTTCTTCCAAACCAAATAGAGACTTCTTGGGATTTAATGAAATTCCATATTTCCTACATGTTATGAATATTTGTCTCAAGTGTTTCATATGTTCTTGGTCAAATTTTGAGAAAGGTGTGAGGTCATCTAAGTAAATAACAAGGAAATCACGAATCTCTTTAGCAAAAGCAATATCCATTGCTCTCTGAAATGTAGCTCCTACATTTTTCAACCCAAAAGGCATTTTGACATACTTGAAAGTTCCCCATGGGGTTGTGAATGTTGTTTTATCCTGATCGTCCGGGTGGAGTAGGATCTAATTAAAGCCTGAAAATCCATCGAGTAATGAGATTCTTGAAGCCCCCACCACTCTTTGGAGAACGTGATCCATTTTGGGTAAGGGATAATTGTCTTTGAGGGACACTTGATTCAAATTCCTTAGATCAACACAAAGCCTAATCTCACCAGTTTTCTTTCTTGTGGGGACCAAATTTGAAATCCAGTCTGAAAACCTGATTGGTGCTATGATGCAGGATTTAAACATTTTTTGTACTTATTTCTCAATTGAAGGGAGAAGCATAGGATTGATTCTTCTTAATTTTTGCTTGAATGGCTTTTGATTAGGCTTGAGAGGGATGGTGTGTTGAATGATAGAGGTGTCATAGGATTTCAAATCCTCATAACTCCATGCAAACATGTTGGGTCCCTATAATACTACTGATTACCCCATTACTATTGTAGTTATACCCCTTATTTATATTGTTGTGCCCCTATTACCCCCATATTGTTATTTCTGTGCCCCATAGAATCCCTCTATTGTTATTTTTGTGGCTTTATATTATTATTGTTAGGTCGGCTGGATTATATTGTGACTCCTTAGACTCCTATATATAGAAAGGAGGTTTTGTCATTTGTATCATCAAAGAATTGTTCATTTATGTAATGTAAAGGAGGTTGCCCCCTCGAAGAGGCTGAATTCTAAGGCGTTGATCTATCTTTTCTTGAGCTGGTTTCATAACATTTGGTATCAGAGCTTTGGATTCTAGGGTTTCACTGCTCCAAACAGGTCATTGTGGAATGTTCTCTATAACTTTGTTTCTGTGATGTTTCAGAAGTCAAAAAAAAAACCCATTTGAGAAGAATTGGCTTCGAACCTTAGGTCTAAATTTCAGATCTTTTCGTGCGATATTTTCGGAGATATGATCTGAGGAAGTTGACCTTTTGGCAGACTCCTGAATTACATTCAAAACACGTGACCTGGGGAAAATCGTCATAACTCTCTCTCTGAGGATCGGATTGAAATTTCGTAAAAAGGTAAAGAAATAGGACGGACTGTAGTTTTTTGTGTGTGTGTTTCAGATTCAAAGGTTGAAACAGTGACTCGTGGCATGTCGTACAAGTTAGCTCTACTGAACCAGTCTAAAAGAAAGTCACTGTGGGAGATTTCACATAACTCTTCCTTGGAGAATCCAATTTGGCTCAGACTTGTGGCATTGGAAAGAGGACGTAGAAGGATACTCCAGGTAGCAATTTCAGAACCGGATGATCCAAAACTACAGAGATACATTAGATTCAATATCAGGCTTCTATAAAGTGAAAAAAGGTGTGTAGTTTTTTTTTAAATTTTTGTGTAAGCTTGGTTTAACGGAATTCAAAGGGCATAGTAAAGCATTATTATCGGTAATTGATGCCCCGAGGAAAGAAAATGCAAACACTTAGTAAGGAACCTGAAAGCTCTAGCATGACTCATGAAGAAGAAGAAGAAATGCTACATGATATATCAAAATTACAAGAACAAGTGCAACAAATGTCACGCTCACAAAAGCTAACAAAAGCTAAGATAAGTGGCGTGGAATCTAAGATAAAGGGCATGGAAGCTAAGATGGATGATTCGAAGACAGATTTGAAGAGAGACATGGCAGACTTGAAGATAGATTTGAAGACAGATATGGAAGAATTGAAGAAGTTGCTACAAGAAAGGGTCACTAATGGTGAAAAGGTAGTAAAGGAAACTCATGATGAGAACAAAAGAAATGTTAGTCATGATACCATAGATGCTAACGTTGGATCGAAGAATCACCATATTCCAAAAATCGATATGAGGAAGTTTGATGGCAAGGATCCTGCTACATGGATATTACAGATGGAGCAATTCTTCGATCTCAATAATGTGCAAAATGCACAAAATGTACGTATGGCAATTGTATATTTGGAACCAAATCAGTTTGTATGGTATCAATGGCTTTTCTCTCGTAAACAATTTATCACTTGGGAAATTTTTACGGAAGAATTGATAGCACATTATGAAGATACAAAAAGAAACACTTTTTTTAGCCAATTGATAAGTCTCAAACAAAAGGGTTCAGTAATGGAGCACATTGAGGAGTTCCAAAAATTGAACATAAGGGTAAAAGATATTCCAAAGGAGCATAGGATTGATGTGTTCATAGGGTCTTTAAAGGATAATATCCAACATGATGTTTGCCTTTGGGAACCAGATTCATTAGAGAAGGCATTTAGGTTAGCAAGAAAAATGGAAAGCAAAATTATGGCAACCATGAAGCATACCACTCACAACTATAAAGACGGAAGTGTTGTTGCCCCTAGTCTTCCACAGCCTATAAGGTTGACACCACAAAAATTGGAAGAAAAAAGAACAAAAGGGCTTTGTTACAGTTGTGATAGCAAATACACTAAAGGTCATAAGTGTGCTGAGAAGAAATTATTCTACATAGATTGTGAAGAGGAAGAAGAAAAGGAGCAAGAAAGGTCAAAAGAAGAAGATACACTCCAGGAACAAAGCCTAGATGAAGAACAAATAAATCTGACCATATCTTGTAATGCATTGGCGGGAATTACCACTCCTCAAACCATCAAGATAGAAGGAAAAATGAAGAAGAAAAAGGTAATAGTGTTGATTGATTCAGGAAGCACCCACAATTTTATTCATTGTAGGGTAGCAAAAGAATTGAATTGCTTCCTATATCCAGCACCAGAGTGTCAAGTGATGATTGCAAACGGAGGAATAATAAATTGCTCTGGAAAGTGCCATAATATCAAGCTATCCATGGGAGAATATGTATTGACTAGCCCAATGCTTTCCATTTCAATGGGAGGTGCGGATGTTGTACTAGGAGTCCTATTGCTACAATCCTTGGGTACAATAGCTTTTAATTTTCAAGAAATTTTCATCAAATTTTCTTTGGAAGGAAAGGAAGTTGAATTAAGGGGTATTGCAGGGAAACCAGGAAAGATAATCAACTCTCATGGTAATTGCACAATTATGCTCGCTAGATGTTTCCACATTGGAATCATCTATTTCTCCAGATCTCCAAAAAGTCTTGGACAATCATTCCAAGGTATTTGAGACTCCCAAGGGTCTCCCACCTATGCGTGATCATGATCATGCTATTCATCTGATTCCAGGAAGTGTTCCTCCAAACATTAGGCCATACATATATCCCTATGTCCAAAAAAGTGAAATTGAACGTATGGTTGTAGAAATGCTAGAGGCTGGTATAATTCAACCGAGTCAAAGTTCTTTCTCAGCTCCAGTAGTATTGGTGCACAAGAAGGACGGATCATGGCGCATGTGTCCAGATTATAGGGATCTCAATAAGCTCACTATTAAAGATAAGTTCCCCATTCCTGTTATTGATGAATTACTGGATGAATTGCATGGATCAATTTACTTCACCAAGTTGGATCTTCGTTCTGGATATCATCAAATCAGAATGAACATTGAAGACATTCCAAAAACGACATTTAGAACTCATGAGGGTCATTATGAATTTTTGGTCATGACTTTTGGCCTTACCAATGCACCTTCAACATTTCAAGGTTTGATGAATTCAATTTTCAAACCATTCCTTAGAAAATTTGTGTTAGTATTTTTTGATGATATACTAATCTACAACAAGTATTGGAAGGATCATGTTGAACATGTTGACAGGGTGCTACAACTATTGGAGGAGAAACAATTATACGCAAAAAGATCCAAATCTTTCTTTGGAGTCCAGGAGGTGGAATATTTGGGTCATATTGTATCTCATGAAGGAGTTAAGGTAGACCCTAGAAAAATTAAAGCCATTAAGGAATGGAAAATCCCCACATCCATAAAGCATCTGCGAGGATTTCTTGGGTTGTGTTGTGGTCACCAACAACCCCCCATCTTTGCTTGATATTAGCAATAACGTCGAGCAAAGGGGGGACCCTGAACAAAAATCCCAAAAAGTATTTTGTTAAATTTTTGTATTTTTCTCCCTAAGGCTTAAATCACATCGCAAAGAAAGGCCGAAGCATTGCTTAAAGTGCGAAAAGTAAAACTGCGAGAGAGCGACGCGAAGTTCATCGCGTCGCATGCATCTCAAATGTGCTCTAAAAAAAGGACCTCCAAGAAGCGCCGATCGTCGATATGCGAAATCGCACATCGCAAACGTCACGCTATGGCACCATGAACCATTGAATAAAATCCACGATCTGCGATCTGCGAGATCTGCGATCTGCGATCACTGCAATCTGCGATCTGTGATCTGAAAAGACTCATCACACTATAAACCCAAAGACCAAGCGCGCGCCTTAAAGGAAATTAATGACCACATGCTTGAGTATCAAGGAATGATTGCATCGCATTTATCGAAGAGTCAAGTCATGATGCATGTCAGGATTATGCATTCATTAGAGTTTAATTTCTTTTATGTCAATCTTTTCATTTCCCTTCTTCTTTGTGTAGACTGGAAGACACGCAACTGATATAAATCTATATGCAGGAAACATCTGAGAGAAAGGGGAAAGCGCCAATCAAATAGCAGAGAGAAGACGCCTCCACAAACGAACACCGCATGCAGCAGGACCGCGGATTCCAGATTATCAGACAACCGACACTGATGAAATTAGACTATCTAGGACTCAGAGTCAAAGGCGCACAAAATCAGCGTGTTCAAAAAAGATATTGAGGCTCAGACTGGGTAAAGCAAAAAGAGAAACGCAAGAGAAGGAGGATGCTCCAGAAAAGCCTGGAACAAAGAGTGGAAACAATTCTCGAAATAGGGGATTTTCCATACAGCGCGACTCCTAACCCACTTAGTCATTCGCACGACCGGAAACCAAAACAGCAACAGCAAAATCAGTTCGAGAAGAACCTGGGTTGTGCTAAGTATACACGCGGCGAGTACACCCAGCTAGAGAAAGGTTTTCGAAAATATCTTCTGGTCTGTCAGAAGGAGGTGCCAGCTCTTGTCATTTCCACTTTTATCTCCCGAGTAAAAGAAGAAGGCAGCCAGCCGACTCTTCCCAGGAAAGCGTTGCGCAGTTTACAGCACTAAAGAGAATATACAGAAACGGTCAGAAATTAGATTTAAAGTTTTAGAAATAAATTTGCTTTTAGTGAAGGGCGGTCATTTGAAGCCGATTCCCTAGATTCGTGTAATTAATATCAACTAGCTAGTAGTATTTAACCCTTCTCATGACATTTGTAGAAGGGTCCGGAAATCTGTCAAAAAACTTATCCTCAGAACATGCACTTCTGCACCCTCAGAGGAGGTTTTTGATGAATGGATGGATCGAGATTTATTTATGTTTGCATTTTAATGTCTGTTACTGATGTTGCACTTCTGTACTCTTAGAAGATATTAGAAACAAGTAGAAGTAAATCATTATTGCTTGAAGTTTATTAGTGAAATCAGTCATAAATGGTACTTTTATCTCTTGACTAAATTCTGCTAGTATCCCTAAACTGATATACAACTGAGTTCTTTATATGTTACTGTATGAATGTCTGTATTACCATTTGGCACTTCTATACGGTGGAGTCATTTATTTATGCTTGACATATAGAAAACTGATTATGCGATATGCTGTTCACAACTACTCTGCCTAACTTCTTATGCAGAATGGTTTATCTTTATCGATTTATATTCTGATAACAGTTGAATGATCTTTATTACCAGCTGTTGTTAGAAATCTTTCTAGATCGCATAAAAAAAGAGAACACCCCGGGTTAGCGTAGATTAGATGTATTATTTCTCTTCATTAGATCACATTAGTATAGAAGTAATTTAGCTGTTAGAATTAAGACTAGTTCAGAGAAACCTTTTAGATTAATATCATCAAACTCTACACACACACACGCACACCCTTCACATTGGGAAACTGGTCCCATTACCCCCAGTCAGACCCGCTACTCCAAATGGGCAAGGAGCCGCCAACCAGGTTCCGGACCAGGTGGGTATCCCCCTTGTTGTTGACCGGACTTCGGGGCCCTCAACATTTCTGGCGCTAGAAGGAGGGCACGAGCTATGAATGGCGCATAATTCAAAATCCAAATACCATTTTGAGAGCAAATCACCCTCACCAACTTCCCCGACTTCTCCAATACGACTAAACTCGGAACTAGAAGTCGGTCAGACATCCACCGCTGCTATACACCTCGATACATCAGACCGTCCTATTATCGATCCCCCTGAAGTTCAAACGTTGATCTGTAAACTCCACGGATTCTCTATTTTTACCCAGAAGTCTGATAAATCTAAAGGCAGCTTGACTTCGCAGTACAACCCTGCTCATCCCCTGACCCGATTGAAGAGTGAAAGGTTTGGCATTCAGCCGACTGAAACCCCTCTCCCTACTAGGAAAAGAGCAAGGAAAGCACTTCTAGAGTCTGACAAAGAGACTCTTTCATCCACTTCATCCATCTCAACTCCCTCTCTGCGAAGTCTACCACCCACGTCGTCACCTTAGAACACCCATCCATCACCTACAACACTTCCTCCGCAATCGTCGAAGATCGTAACATCTCCATCTTCCCAACATCAAGGATCATCTTCTGCACTTTTGTTAACTAGTCACTCAGCGATGGCCCAATCTCCATGGAACAATCGTGGGGCGGTTTTAATGCCTCCACCCCTAAGTCCAATACCTGCCCATCTTGGGAAATGGCTGTCGAAATTCAATCCGGAAACAGGAATGCTAGCTGAAGAACATATCAATAATTTCATGCTTTCTGTTAATCTCAACGGAGTTACCAACGAAGATGCCGTGGTCCGACGTTTTCCCTATACAATGCAAGGGATAGCCGGGTCATGGTACTTTTCACTGCCCTCCGGATCTATCACCAGCTGGGACATTTTTCAAAATCAATTTCTCACCAAATTCGGCGATGATAGATCGACAACGACACTAATCAACGATTTATCCAATCTCAAAGCTGAGGCTAGAGAACCCATTAAAGATTTTAACTTACGGTTCAACAAGATCCTCAACAAAATCCCCGTTGCTTCTCAACCCAGCGAGGAAGTAAGATGCGAATGGTACATCACGGCCTTACCTTCAAACTTGGCCATCTTCGTAGATAGGGCGAGCAAGACAACCTTAGTCAAAAATTTGGCTGAGGCGTTGGCAGTCGAAAGACGCGTAGTAGCCCTAGAAAAGAGATCTACAATCAAAGAGTGTAAATCTAAGAAAATATCTTTCAAAGAAGACACCAAGAAGAAGCAAACGAAAGATCCTTTCAACATGGAAGGATTACAAAAGGTATTAAAGGCCATGTCCAATGAGATGATTGATATAAGGAAACAAGTAGCAGAATCGTCCCCAAGAAAGCCTTTTAGGAGTTTTAAGAGAAACCCTCCTATGGAGACGAAGCCACCCAACGTGGTCTCAAACATGGAATCTGAAGAAGAAGAAGAAGAGAGCATCATCGAAATGCAGACCGACGATGAAGAAGTGGTGGAACTGCAAGGAATGTTGGATTTCATCTTCCCACAAGAGGAAGATCAAGAAGCACTTCCGGTCAGTGCACGAAGCAGAAATCAGCTTGATCCTCCCCAGAATATGCCAAAACAGAAGGGCGCAAGCCCTGCAGCAAAAGAAAGGGTCGCACCAAAGAAAACAAATGCTAAAGCGACCTCTTTTAGCCCAGTCCAATCAGAGCAAACGCCTCCATCAAAGACACTAATAGTGTCGGATGAAATGGAGTATAACATCATCGATGACATGAAAAAGACTAGGGCTAATATCACCCTGTACGAGTTGAGCAAATTGAAACACCAACAGAAAATCATGATGAAAGAGTTACACACCGTACCTACTACGCCTTTACCTATAGCCGTAGCTTCCCATAATATAGGAAGACCTCCAATCAACACGATCAATAAAATCGATCCAAATGACATCGCTTTGATTGGAGGGAGATCTAGATCTCATACTCCTCCTTTCCTCCTCACTTATGAAATCTTTAACAGAAACGTGCACAACTGCTTGGTTGATTCTGGTGCTTCAACCAATATTCTACCCAAGTCAATATGTGCCAAACTCAACGTTCAACCGCAAAAATCCGCAGTGCGCATAGTTCAACTTGATCGATCACAAGTCGAAGTGATAGGCGAACTGAATCAAGTGACCATAAGACTGTCATCTAACCCCAAGGTATGCCAAGTTATCGACATCCTAGTGGCTGACATCCCTGAATTTTATGGCCTGATTCTTAGCAGGGACTGGTCCGAGAAACTCCACAGATACTTTTCAACCGACTGGTCGCACATGTGGTTACCCTTCAATGGGAAACCAAATCAAATAAAGGTTGAACGAGAATTGCACCAAAAATACATAGTGACGGATTTGGAAGGAGAGAATGAAGCCATAGCATACAACAGCAGCATCATAGGCAACTACTCGGTAGACTCTTTCCTCGGAAATTTCAATGCTCACATATCACCATATTTAGAGAATTCAGTTTTGTCCCAAGTAGAAAACTTTTCCCAAACTGATGATTCAAAATGTGTTAGTTTCTTAGATAACCCTGTAAATACTTCTTTATTTTGGAAATTATATTTTGATGGCTCTAAATCCAACGAGGGGGCAGGAGCAGGATGCGTTTTGATTAGCCCAGACGGAAATAAGACCATGCTCACATGCAGACTGGAGTTCGATTGCACGAACAACACAGCGGAATACGAAGCCTTGGTCCAAGGCCTATACAAAGCAATCAGCTGCAACGTCAAATATCTTCAAGTCTTTGGAGATTCCGAGATCGTCTCCAAACAGGTACGTAACACCATACACTGCCTGTCTAGTCATTTAAAGCACTATCAATCTTTAGTACAAGATCTCACTGCACATTTTATAGCATTCAATATTTCGTCAATCCCGAGACTTCACAACGCAAGCGCAGACGTGTTAGCTAACGTAGCCTCCAGACTCATTCCCTCCGAAGACTTTAGTCTAGATAGGTTTTCAATAGAATTGATTTTTAAACCGTCTATCCCTGACAACATCACTAACTGGAGAGTATTCAATGACGACCCAGACATCATAAGTTTCCTCACCTCCGAAGGATCCTACTCAAACCAGATAATCGACGAAGACTGTCATGACCACCAGATACAACAAAATAGCACTGATAATGCTATACCCAAATTGGTGGTCAAACTAGAAGATTTATACGACTTGAAAAGTTGGTTCAAAAGGTCAGCTAATGCCAAACTTTACAGTTCGACTCTGAACTATGAATCAGTGAACCTAGGAACCGATGAGAAGCCGCAAAACGTTAATCTAGGCCAAGGCCTGGCTCCTGAAGAAAAATCAGCATATATCCGTCTTCTACGACAGTACAAAAACGTCTTCGCCTGGAATTACGATGAGCTGAAAAACCTACAACACTTCTATCATTCAACACACTATCCCCATGATTGACAACGAGAAACCTGTCCAGCAGAAGCTCAGGAAAATCCACCCCAACTTGGAAAGTCAGATAAAAACTGAGCTGAATAAATTGTTGAGAGCCAGAATAATCTTCCCGACCAGACATTCCAAATGGGTATCTAATATGGTACCCGTTAGGAAGAAAAACGGAGATATTAGAATCTGCATCGACTTCCGGAACCTCAACAAAGCCTGTCAGAAAGACAATTTTCCCCTCCCACCTATGGAGCAAATATTACAGGCAGTCGCAGGCTCAGAGTTAATGTCTTTCCTGGACGGATTTTCAGGATATAACCAAGTGTTGGTACACCCAGATGATCAGTTAAAAACCACCTTTCGAACTAAATGGGGTACCTACGCGTATCGGAAAATGCCGTTCGGTCTGATCAACGTCGGCGCTACTTTTCAAAGGGCTATGGACATCGCTTTTAAAGGTTTAGTCAACAAATTGGTAGTAATTTACCTGGATGATATAACTGTGTACTCCAAGGACCGAAACGACCACCTCAAATATTTGAAGCAAATCTTTCAGAGATGTTTAAGGTATGGGATCTCGCTTAACCCGAAGAAATCCTTTTTCGCGTTGAGTGAATGAAAATTGCTAGGGTTCATAGTGTCCAAATCTGGCATTCACATTGAACCTGACAGAATCAAAGAAATTTCCGAGATATCCATGCCCCATAACAAAAAGACCATGCAATCTTTCCTAGGACAGATCAATTTTGTCAAAAGATTTGTCCCAGATTTTTCACGTATTATTTCTCCTTTACAAAAAATGATAAAAAAGAATTCAAACTTTAAATGGGGTCTAGACGAGCACGAAGCGTTTAACTTAATCAAACAAGCCATCATCAATGCTCCATCTCTAGCAACCCCAAACTTTTCAGAGCCTTTTGTCTTATACACGTTTGCCTCAGAGAATTCTTATGCTGCAATCTTGACTCAAGCGAATCAAGAAAAGGTAGAAGCTCTGATCGCATTCTTTAGCTCAAACTTACAAGGTGCTGAGCTGAAATATTCGGACGTAGAGAAACAGGCATATGCCGTTTTTAAAGCAATTAAATATTTCAGACCATTCTTGCTAAAAGCCCATACCAAGGTCATAGTACCTTTCCCAGTGGTAAGAAATCTCATGATACAGAAGGATGTGGGCGAAAAGAGAGCGAATTGGATCACCGCCTTGCAAGAATACGACCTGGAGATCAAGCTGGCACACATCGTTCGGGGCCAAGGCTTCTGCAAGATGTTAGCTGGAGCATCGCAAATCCCCGAAGAATCGTCCGAAGAGGTACACGCGTATGAGGTAAGCCTAAACGACGCAGAATCATTATATGCTGACATCATTTATTTCCTAAAGAACGGGCATGCTCCATTTCACCTGGATCACATCAAGAAGAGAGCCCTGAGATTAAAAGCCAAACAATACCAACTTGTGAATGATGTCCTATTTAAAAGAAATTATGATTCTGTGCTTCTTAGATGTCTTGAGAAAACTGAAGCCGAAAAGGTTTTGCAGGAACTCCACGATGGACCAGCGGGTGGACACTATGCTGGAGAAGCCACCGCGCACAAAATCTTACGTGCAGGATACTACTGGCCCACGTTGTTCAAAGACTCGTACAATCACGTAAGAAAATTCCAAGTCTGCCAGACTGCTGCAGGAAAACAAAAGAAGTCATCCATGCCACTGTAGCCGGTTAACATCGAACAGCCGTTCAACCAATGGGGCCTGGACATAATAGGTGAGATCATTCCTCACTCCTCTAAACAACATAGGTATATCCTCACGGCAACTGACTATTTTACTAAATGGGTAGAGGTAGTTCCTCTCAAGGCAGCTAATTCTAAAAATATTATTGAATTCATAGATCAATTTATCATTACTAGGTTTGGATTGCCAACGGCCTTAATATTCGATAATGCTTCATATTTTTCTGGAAATACCATGACTGAGTTCGCGCTCAAAAGAGGGTTCAAACTGAAGTATTCTGCCAACTAATATCCGCAAGGTAATGGGTTGGCTGAATCAACGAACAAGAACCTAATCAGGATTATCAAAAAGACAGTCGACCAAAACCAAAAGAATTGGCATAAAGCGCTAGTAAACGCCCTATGGGCAGACAGAATTACAAAGAAAGCCTCTATCGGCACCTCTCCCTTTAATTTACTTTACGGGAGAGAAGCAGTTCTTCCTACTCACTTAGTCATTCCCTCCTTGTCCTTAGTACAATACATTGATGAAGTATCCACTTCTCCCTTACAACTAAGGCAAATGGAAATAATCAAGCTAGAAGAACAATGAGAACAGGCCAAGAAAACCCATGCTCACCGCCAAGCGCTGATAAAATCTTCTTTTGATTCGACCATAATGACCAGAAAAAACTTTCAGATGGGAGATTTAGTTTTGAAGTGGGATAAGGCACATGAAGAAAAGGGCAAGCATACGAAATTCCAGAAGCTGTGGCTTGGTCCTTTTCAGATTGTAGAGGTCATAGGCCCGTCGACTTTTGTGTTGCAGGACTTGACAAGCAGGAGAGATTCTCTGCCTGTAAATGGACAAATCCTCAAAATGTATTTTCCATAGAAGGTTATGCTTCTAATTTTTGTAGGATAATTTTAGTTTTATTTTTTTTTATATAAATAAGGTTGGTTGTGAGTGATCATAAATTGTATTTATGAAGAATATGCCATTTCTCTATCAGATTTTGATTTCACTTGTATAAATAGTAAAACTTTTCGAAAAATCTGACTTTTATTATTAACAGATAGAGTTAACTTTAGCCTGAATATGATGTTAGTTTCAACTTCACAAAGAAATCTGGGATGAAAGTAACTTTTGGCGAAAAATTGTTTTATGCCAACGCAATGAAAAGTATCATCAATAGCAAAATAAATATTCTCTGCAAAACTGCTATTCTTAAACTCTATTATTGTCATCCAGAGCTTTCTTAAAGAAAAATAATGACTTCCTCCTTGTTAAGGAAAATCGCAGCATCCAGAGAAACAATCCAAGAAAACACTATATCTCAAAGAATAAGAGGTCTCATCACGAGCCGACTTATCATGATCACAGATATTATAACTTGTTGACTTTGCCACTACTGTCTATCAAAACAGGGCAATGACTCAAGATTGTTGCAATCAAAAGACAAGGGGTCTCATCGCGAGCCAGCTTGTTCAGCAAAAGTGTAAATCAAGTGAATGACTGTGTCATAATTTGGCCACCAAACCAAGACATTGTTCTTTAGAGAATAAAAAAAAAAAAAAATCGAAAAAGAAAGAGAAGTGTCGAAAGGATTTTTCTCTGGAATGTTGTAAATAACCTCAAGCAGGAAAAAGGATCATTGCTGGATAATATGGTAACCCTGTCGAGGCTATGGACGCTTGTGGGCAGCAGAGGCTCTACCTACGACAAATGAGCATACTTTACAAAGCCAGTACGCAGAGAAGACCTTATTTTGTCTTTGAAAAAATTGAGTAATGTCTAGGTGTGAATACAAGAAATAACCCAGAGGAAGCAAACAATCGGAATAAATAAAAAGTTTTGACGAAACATCATTGAAAGGATAAGGGGTAATACTCTATCCGTCCATAACAAAATTTAGACATAAGAAATTTTTTTTTCTGTTTTGGAAGTGAAAATGCAATAGAACAAGCAGAGATAATTGGTTCTTCACAGTGAATCGCCATTGTTGTGGTCACCAACAACCCCCCCTCTTTGCTTGATATTAGCAATAACGTTGAGCAAAGGGGGGACCCTGAACAAAAATCCCAAAAAGTATTTTGTTAAATTTTTGTATTTTTCTCCCTAATGCTTAAATCGCATCGCAAAGAAAGGCCGAAGCATTGCTTAAAGTGCGAAAAGTAAAACTGCGAGAGAGCGACGCAAAGTTCATCGCGTCGCATGCATCTCAAACGCGCTCTAAAAAAAAGGACCTCCAAGAAGCACCGATCACCGATATGCGACATCGCACATCGCAAACGTCACGCTATGGCACCATGAACCATTGAATAAAATCCACGATCTGCGATCTGCGAGATCTGTGATCTGTGATCACTTCAATCTGCGATATCAAGTAAACTGCGATCTGCGATCTGAAAAGACTCATCACACGATAAACCCAAAGACCAAGCGCGTGCCTTAAAGGAAATTAATGACCGCATGCTTGAGTATCAAGGAATGATTGCATCACATTTATCGAAGAGTCAAGTCATGATGCATGTCAGGATTATGCATTCATTAGAGTTTAATTGCTTTTATGTCAATCTTTTCATTTCCCTTCTTCTTTGCGTAGACTGCAAGACACGCAACTGATATAAATCTATATGCAGGAAACATCTGAGAGAAAGGGGAAAGCGCCAATCAAATAGCAGATAGAAGATGCCTCCGCAAACGAACACCGCATGCAGCAGGACCGCGGATTCCAGACGATCAGACAACCGAAACTGATGAAATTAGACTATCTAGGACTCAGAGTCAAAGGCGCACAAAAGTACCGTGTTCACAAAAGATATTGAGGCTCAGACTGGGTAAAGAAAAAAGAGAAACGCAAGAGAAGGAGGACGCTCCAGAAAAGCCTGGAACAAAGAGTGGAAACAATTCTCGAAACAGGGGATTGTCCATACAGCGCGACTCCTAACCCACTCAGTCATTCACACAACCGGAAACCAAAACAGCAACAGCAAAATCAATTCGAGAAGAACTTGGGTTGTGCTAAGTATACACGCGGCGAGTACACCCAGCTAGAGAAAGGTTTTCGAAAATATCTTCTGGTCTGTCAGAAGGAGGTGCCAGCTCTTGTCATTTCCACTTTTATCTCCCGAGTAAAAGAAGAAGGCAGCCAGCCGACTCTTCCCAGGAAAGCGTTGCGCAGTTGACAGCACTAAAGAGAATATACAGAAACGGTCAGAAATTAGATTTAAAGTTTTAGAAATAAATTTTCTTTTAGTGAAGGGCGGTCATTTGAAGCCGATTCCCTAGATTCGTGTAATTAATATCAACTAGCTAGTAGTATTTAACCCTTCTCATGGCATTTGGAGAAGGGTCCGGAAATCTGTCAAAAAACTTATCCTTAGAACATGCACTTCTGCACCCTCAGAGGAGCTTTTTGATGAATGGATGGATCGAGATTTATTTATGTTTGCATTTTAATGTCTGTTACTGATGTTGCACTTATGTACTCTTAGCAGATATTAGAAACAAGTAGAAGTAAATCATTATTGCTTGAAGTTTATTAGTGAAATCAGTCATAAATGGTACTTTTATCTCTTGACTAAATTCTGCTAGTATCCCTAAAGTGATATATAGCTGAGTTCTTTATATGTTACTGTATGAATGTCTGTATTACCATTTGGCACTTCTGTACGGTGGAGTCATTTATTTATGCTTGACATATAGAAAACTGATTATGCGATATGATGTTCACAACTACTCTGCCTAACTTCTTATGCAGAATGGTTTATCTTTATCGATTTATATTCTGATAACAGTTGAATGATCTTTATTACCAGCTGTTTTTAGAAATCTTTCTAGATCGCATAACAAAAGAGAACACCCCGGGTTAGCGTAGATTAGATGTATTGTTTCTCTTCATTAGATCACATTAGTATAGAAGTAATTTAGCTGTTATAATTAAGACTACTTCAGAGAAACCTTTTAGATTAATATCATCAAACTCTACACACACACGCACACCCTTCACATTGGGAAACTGGTCCCATTACCCCCAGTCGGACCCGCTACTCCAAATGGGCAAGGAGCCGCCAACCAGGTTCCGGACCAGGTGGGTAACCCCCTTGTTGTTGACCCGACTTCGGGGCCCTCAACAGGTTGATAGGGTATTATCGCAAGTTTGTTAAGAATTATGGGAGAATAGCAGCACCTCTAACAACATTATTGAACTGGATAGTGCTAAGTGAACTATTCAAAAATCATGAGAAATTAGTCAGTTACGACTACCTCTCATGGAAATGGTCATACGTTTGAATGACTTACTTAACGCAGTTGAATCCCAAAAATGATATCTAATATAATGCACTGCGTAAATCCCCCATACTTAAATTCAAAAAGAGTCAATGGATCTCTACTTGAATGGTTCATGAGGCACAATACTTGCTAAGGTTTTGCAAATGGGGTAGCAAGCTAAGTGGGCTTGATTGTGGGGAAAACTCCACAGTTAAGCGCGCTTGAGCCAGAGGAGTTCTGGGATGGGTGACCTCCTGGGAAGTCCTGGTTACCGGGTGCAAGCCCCGGAAGTGATGATTGATGCTATGTGATTCGTTCTCCACATTTCACTAGTTTCAATCCCACTTCTTCACCCCTCTGAGCATCACCCGATGCAATGAGTGCTAAGTGAACTATTCAAAAATCATGAGAAATTAGTCAATTACGACTACCTCTCATGGAAATGGTCATACGTTTGAATGACTTACTTAACGCAGTTGAATCCCAAAAATGATATCTAATATAATGCACTGCGTAAATCCCCCATACTTAAATTCAAAAAGAGTCAAGGGATCTCTACTTGAATGGTTCATGAGGCACAATACTTGCTAAGGTTTTGCAAATGGGGTAGCAAGCTAAGTGGGCTTGATTGTGGGGAAAACTCCACAGTTAAGCGCACTTGAGCCAGAGGAGTTCTGGGATGGGTGACCTCCTGGGAAGTCCTGGTTACCGGGTGCAAGCCCCGGAAGTGATGATTGATGCTATGTGATTCGTTCTCCACATTTCACTAGTTTCAATCCCACTTCTTCACCCCTCTGAGCATCACCCGATGCAATGAGTGCTAAGTGAACTATTCAAAAATCATGAGAAATTAGTCAGTTACGACTACCTCTCATGGAAATGGTCATACGTTTGAATGACTTACTTAACGCAGTTGAATCCCAAAAATGATCTCTAATATAATGCACTGCGTAAATCCCCCATACTTAAATTCAAAAAGAGTCAAGGGATCTATTATCACTAGAATCTATAGTTCATGTATATGATATTCGTCCATGAGTTTTTATAAAGTCTTGAGGTCTTGTAGATAGGTTTGTTAGTTTATATCAATTTCAAAATTTGAAATTCAAGGGTTATGGATGAAATTCGTGTAAAGGCAAGGGTATTAGTCATCCTCCATCATTGTTAGTTATGTCATGTCATGTCATTGGTACTTGCGCAGTTTCGCAGCGCGGGTATGATGTCTTAGGTACTTGTGCAGTTTCGCAGCGCGAGTGTGATTGGTCAGTTCTGCTGCGAAATAATGTTTGCGTGTTTTCGTAGCGCCCAGTTTGTCAGCGATTTCGTAGCGCATTCCCTTAAATTTGAACTGCCCGCGCTACGAAATCGCGGTTTCAGGCTTTTGTGCAGCGTTTTTCCCTGAATGTCTAATCCGAGAAGAAGTGAGTCACGAATCCGGTCATGATTGTTTCTTCACACCATTTCTATGTCATGATTAGCCATTACTTTGCCATCTGGTCTGAAGTCATAGAGTTAGGTTTCAGTTTGGAGGACGTTATAGGAGGTGGTCATTCCATAATGTGTTTTCATAACATATGAATGCTTTTGCTCTATGAAAAGCTCGAGCTTTGTTCTAAACAGACTACTGCAAGCGAGCCTGTTCTCTACAGTTAAAGAGTGTTTTGGTGCTGCAAACCTCTGTCATTCCCTTGTGTAGAATTGCGCAAAGAAGCATGGAAAGAAAGGAGCACCGTTCGGGCAAATGTGTAAGAACAGAACCAGAGGGATTAGATGTAACCCTCAGGGATGAGGAGGTAGCAAAGGCGTTTAGAAGTGCTGGTTGTTGGCGGTTTTGTGAAAAACTAAAGGGTGGACATGCAGAAGTGACCAAGGCATTTGCATTGAACTTCACTGGACTCAATTCGAAGGTGGCCATGTTGGAATTTCCGGTTTCCCCTGAAGTCATCTCTACTGTCACAGAGATCCCGAGAAGTGGCCATGAGTGGTTCAAGAATTTCAAGTTTGATATGGGTCCGTGTAAGGAGTTCCTAAAGGCACCATATGTAGACGAAGATCTCACTAAAGCTGTCCCAAGGAGCTATCTAAAGGAGAATTATGCTTTGCTATTGACAAGTATCCAGAAGTACTTGACATGTGAAGGTCGGTATAACAAAGTCTACTCATACCATTTCAAGCTGTTGCTACACTTCACTGGTAAGAGCTCAATAGACATACCTTTTTACCTATTCAGGAGTATTAGTAAGATGTGTGACAAGATTCAGTTGAAGAAGGAAGCTTATGAAACATCTCTTTTTCATCATGGTCTGGTTAAATTACTGGTGTTAGATAGCCTACATAAAATTGGTAAGGACTGGGATTCGTTTGTGTTCATGGCCGGTTTCCCTAGTAAAACGGGCCTCACTCCATTACCTATAAGAGAAAGAGAAGATAGGAGTGAGGAAACTACTTTGGCTGAGATCAGGAAGGAAATAACAGACCATAAGAAGCCCAAAGATAAAACAAAGAAGCCAGAGAGGTCTGTAACAGTTAAAGAAACACCTGAAGCATCAGTAGACAAAACTTCAAAATCATCTAGAGTATCTGAAAAGGAAACTTCTAAGTTATCTCCTAAAGAAACACCTCAATCATCAAAACAGAAGACTCACAAAAGAAAAGATGAAATTAAGTCTAGTGAAGTTGAAAGGGTTTCAAGGGTGAAGACTAGAGGCCAGCTAAGCAAAGAAAAAGGAAAGTCAGCTCCTGTGGAAGAGAGTCCTGTTTCTAAGGGTAGTTTGAATGACTTGTTGGAAGCCATTGAATTAGAACAAGAGTATCCAATTCAAATTGAACCACTTGAGATTGAGCAAGACCAATTGGTATCACCAATGCATATTGATCTAACACAATCTTCACCTGAAAGTTCTAAGAAGTCAAAGGCTTCTAAAAGGTTAAAGTTTGAAGAACCAAGTGAAGAGTATGCCTTTAAACCTCGCAGGCCAATGACTAGAAGACAAATGAAAGAAGTAGAAAGGGCTCAAAAAGAGAAAGTACCTTCAGAAATGCCTAGGACAGAGGCACTTGAAATCTTCTCTGAAATAGTCCAAGCAGCTAAAAACAAGAACAAGGACAATAAGGTGGTTATTAGTCAAAGTGGAAATGTGATTGCCATTAAGAGACAAGCTGGAGCAAGTAAGGAAATACCTCAGGTTCAAAATGTTTTTAAAGAGAAGGCAGTAAGATACACAAGCTATAAGAAAGCTGTAATGAAAGGTAAGACAAGTTTGATCAGTCAAGCTAGTTCAGTATCAGATGCTTATATATGGACAGTGCCAGCTCTCAAGCAGGCAAAGGTTATGAAACAAGTGAATGCAGGTCTAAGAGCAGAGAACAAGAAGTTGAAGGAAAAAGTCATCAGCCTGAAAGAGAAGCTAGATAAGCTAGCTAAATGATTCAAAGAGGAATGTGTTTTTTCCAAATTTTGATATATTTTGGGACCACTGTTTTGTTTAAAAGCTTTTTGAGACTTTTTGATGTTTTCACACCTGTATAGAATGGTTGAAGAAACCACAGGCTTGAGTTATTGCTGTTTCAAGGTTCATGTATTTAATTTTGATAACCTACAGCAATTTCGTAGCGCGCTACGAAACTGCTGTAGGTGACTGGTTATGTTGAAAACTTGAGTTGAAATGCTGAGGTCAGCAAATATTTAAAGAGATGATTTAATGCCAGCATGGAGGTTATAGAAGATCAGTCAGATATTTAAAAAGGAGGCCAGGTGTAAATATTCGAAGTAAAGGTAAAGTTTTGTCTTTTGTTGAAAGTCACTTTATCTCCGAATTTTTAGGGTTTTGATAGAGCTGCTGAGGTGTTGAGTGATACACTTGTCTAGTTATGGGATAGCCAGATCATGAGTTTTCTTCAGTCACACGGGACTATCCAAGGATTAAATGGCTTGAAGATGGATCATTAATATATGAACACCGATGGGAGGCAGCAACCGAGAATATAGGCTTCATTTTCTTATTGGTTGTTGAATCATCTATGCATCAGGTATCCGGAGCTGTTCATACATTGAATCTGCTTTCAGTTTGGGTGTGGTTATTATTGTAATGCTACAGGTGGCAAGCTCCAAAGAATGCAGCAAAGTATACGAGGATAAAGACTTAAAGTGCCAATATGATGGAATCCCCTGTTTTCGTAGCACCATATCTCTTGTAATCAATCAGTTTGTTTATGATATAGTTAAGGTCATTAATGTCAAAATTCCGAGCTCCCTTCATGCTCGTTGGGAAGTCTCATGCAGCAGTGTTTTGATAGTCTATATATAGGAATAACTTCTATGTAAAAAAGGTTGGATACTTTATAGAAAAACAGTGTTGTTTTGGGCCATTGTAAGACCTTTTTGACAGTAATAGTAAAACAGAGTTATTCTCTTCTCAAGATTCTCGAAGGATTGTCATGTTCAAATGTAGTGATGGTGATTTATACTTTATGTTATTTTATAGTCTTGTTGTATGCAATCACTCAGAATTCATAATTATATGCTCTGACTTCCTGTGTATTCAGCAAGCTATGTTTTGGTGGAGTATGTTTGACATGTAATGCTAAGAGCCTTGATTTCCATGAGATCACTGTGTTTTCCTTGTTTACTTAATATTATAGACTCCATAGCCCAATGAGAGCAAGTCTGATGTGTTTCCAACCAGTTATGCTTTCATAAGTGAATAAAGAGTTAGCCATCTAGTGTTTAAAGGATTTTATCAAGAGTTGTGAGAGAGCCCTCTCTGATTAGGAAGGCTAATTCCTAATCTAAAGTATGGTCTGAAACAGTTACATGAACCCTTGCTTGGTTGCAGCCCCTAGTACTGGTTTTGTGATAACAGGATGTCTACTTGAATGGTTCATGAGGCACAATACTTGCTAAGGTTTTGCAAATGGGGTAGCAAGCTAAGTGGGCTTGATTGTGGGGAAAACTCCACAGTTAAGCGCGCTTGAGCCAGAGGAGTTCTGGGATGGGTGACCTCCTGGGAAGTCCTGGTTACCGGGTGCAAGCCCCGGAAGTGATGATTGATGCTATGTGATTCGTTCTTCACATTTCACTAGTTTTAATCCCACTTCTTCACCCCTCTGAGCATCACCCGATGCAATGAGTGCTAAGTGAACTATTCAAAAATCATGAGAAATTAGTCAGTTACGACTACCTCTCATGGAAATGGTCATACGTTTGAATGACTTACTTAACGCAGTTGAATCCCAAAAATGATATCTAATATAATGCACTGCGTAAATCCCCCATACTTAGATAATAACCTTCTTAGGCTGCTGTCTATCCTTTCTTTTCTCAGGCTGTGTCACGTTTATAGTTTTGCTTCTCAATTTGTACTATTTATGAACTTCAAAAACAGTTGTGTCGTAGCCTTGTTTGAAATCAAATGATTCACCTGATTTAGTTTGGAACTGATTGATGTCATTATCCTTGTGATCTTCTTGACTCAGAAAAACTTGCTGATCATCGTTCAGGCCCATCAAATTAATGTGGGTATCATCTATCTGCTCACTAGAAGTGGATGCTTCAGCATAGTTTTCTTGGAACAGAGGTCTAATCTCTGGTTCAGGGTTGGCCTTGCTAACATTAGGATTTTTATTTCTTCTAAAATTGGGATTCCTGATAGGGTTATTCTGTGGTGCCTCCCATGATGATTTCCTCTCAACTGATTCTACTCTGTCACCTAATCTGTGCATACCAGAGATTATTGCATCTAGTTTCTGATCCCAGCCTGAAGGTTCTTCTTTGAAGGTAGTCTTTCTTTCAGTTCTGGTCCTATTTCTCCTAGCTATCAGGTTGGCTTCTACACTAACTGCTATATCTTGAATCTCAGCTAAAGTTCAGGGAGCTCTTTCTCTCAATTGGTATGCCATATCTGAATCCAACCCATCAGGAAAGGTGTATAAGGCCAGATCAGGTGGGGGTCTCATATTTTGGGGAATAGCATTGTACACATTGTTGAATCGAGCACAATAGCCCCAGAAAGTTTCTTGAGGACCTCTTTTGATAGCATTGTATTCAGATAAAATATGAAGGGGATCCTTTTTCTTCTCCCATCTGTTGATAAAGGTTTGGTACAGGGCTTCGGGGTCAGCTATGGAGTTTGCTGGGAGTGACCTGAACCATGATCTTACATCTCCAGTTAGACTTTTCACAAAAAGTTTCATTCTAACCCCATCATCATCTATCTCATAATTTTCAAAATAATCCTGCATTTTCTTAGTATGTTGAAGGGTTGAATAAGAGCCAATACCATCAAAATATGATATCTTGGTTTGATAATCTTGAGGCACAGGCCCTAGATTGGCAGGTAACTGTAGTGGAGCATATCTATTAGCCATGTTTGGTGGTACAATAAGGATAACAGGAACGAATGGGACAAGTGGAGGAAAGGGGACGAGAAGGGTATGTGCAGTTAATGGAGGGTTTGAAAGGACACCTTGTGAAGTGGATGAAGAACTAGGAGAGTGTGGAACGGTGGTATGAGGATGTAAAGAAACCTTAGCAGGGGTTGGGATATTAGTTTCAAATCCTGCCTCAGAACTTGAATCTGATAAAGTCTCTTCTGATTTTTGTTTCTTAAGGATTCTTGAAATCAGGTTTGGATTTTGGAACTCAGGTGATGGATCTGGATCCGGGTTAGATCTTGTATAACGAGTTTTCTTCTTAGGAGCCAGCTTCTATGATTTTCTTTGGGAGAATTTTCTAAGAAATATTAATCTTTGAAAAGGACTGATCAAGTATAACACAACTGTATGGAACTTAAGACTGAATAAAGATTGACTGAGGCATCTTTTATATACTCCTGCAAATGCAAAGAAGAGGCAGTTTCTAAGGCTGTCTGGCTGTCACTCAGGCTTTATCTACAGTATTAAGAATCAGACAGGGGTTTAGGAATTAGGTTTTGTTCCCCAATGGAGTCGCCATTTATGTTAACACCCAGGTTGTTCCCTTTGACTCCTGAGGGAATACGGCCGGGGTAACCACTAACCAAGCTTTGGACTACAGGTTCTAGCCTACCTGTAATCAGAGAGGGCTCTCTCTTTTTAGTTTTAACTTTGTTTTTTGAAGATTTTTAGGCTAGTTATGAGGTGAGAGTTTTATTTGAATTTTGGTTGTCAGCTATTGTTCAAAGAAGGGCAAGCAAGTATCAAAGAGAGTTCAATCCATTGGGCATATGGAGTCCAGAAATGAATAGAATTTGATATCTGTGATAAAGAGAGGTTCACTGCAGGGCCAGATGGGTATTCATGATACAAAATTTGATTTTTTAGACAAGAAACAATATAAATCACACTAGAAAAAGGCAGTTAAGAGTTCTTTCACAGTGTAACAGGGAATAACAGACAAATCCTAATCAGCAGCAAGTGAGAATTACTGAATAAAGACTTATCATATGATTAGAGCAAATAGGAGCATTTAAGAATTCCATAGTTGCAGCTAACCCTGGAGAAAACATATTTAGTAGTAAAGATTGAGTTTAGGGTGTTCTTAGTGGACAAATCCTGAACTATTCTTTTTCTTTTCTACCAAGACTAATCACCATACATCACAAATAGATTATGCAAGGTATGAAACACAAACACAATTAGAAAACACTTATTGTATCATGCCATAACACGAGAATCCTGCAGCAGTCAATAGTTTCATCACATCGCATCCAAGCCAAACCGATTTTTTGGAAACCAACAGCTCCTTTGCATTATATCTTTCAGAGAATATACAACCGAGTTCTCTTGAACAAGTGAGCAACAACAACCCCCAATAAGTTATGCGGGGGTGCATATATACAAAATATCACAAAAATATCTCAACAATGAGTTATTGCACAATAACTGCTCTTACCAACTTTCTAAGATATTTCTTACAAAATTAAAAGCTACTTAAATAAATATACAATAGTTGTTTGCTGTTTTGTTAGAAATTCTTGACTTTTGGGTTTATGGGCCATCTGAGCTCCTTTGCGGCGATTTCAATTGTCTTTGCCTTTATGCTACCGTGTCAGGGCACTGCTGTATTCGGACAGCTCATCTGTGATGCTCAAGCTGTGCATAGCCACTGTCCACCTCATTCAACTGTTTTCCTGTTGCTGTGAAAAACTTTTAGACCAAAATTTAGACTTGATTTAAAGCAAAGTTTTAATCATATTCGTCCACCACTCATCAGTGGGCATTTGATGTCTCTGCATCTTGATTAGGGTCTCATCTGCCTCTGTATACTTATAATAATTAGGGGGCACTTCAAAAAGGTGCTTAATTTCATGTTCAATGAAGAATAAATTCTCTAATTTATCATAAATCTCTTGCCCTGATGGTGGCCCAGCTCCTTCTGGACTGCTTGCTGTAGCTGTCAACTGATTAGCTACATAATTTTTTACCCTTTTAGCATACTGTTCATGGGACAACAGTCTTCCTGCACTGGTCACTAGGCTGGGAAGCCCTCTGCCATGCAATGCTGTGATTTTGCTGGCAAAAGCATTGATCTCTACTTGAATATCTTGGCACTTTCTTTCTAATGTCTGCACATAGTTCCTGAGGGTGAGCACCCTTTTGATTAACAAAATTGTATTAGTCCTATCCCTGATACCCATTGTTTCCAATTGAAGGCCAGTTCTATTATTCATGATATTGATCATCCTAGTAGCAATATCAGGCATACTTCCCAGAGAGGCTCTGGCTCTTTGACTTTCAGCATGAGCCCTGTTCAGCAGATCCATTTGCTCATGAATTGTCTCTATGTATTGCCACTGATCTATGATTAACTGGCCAATCTTATCCCACAGGATCTTCTTGACCTCAGTTATGACCTTGCTCATGGTGAGCTCCTTTTCAAGCTCTTTTATCCTTCTTTCTAGTGTCCTAACTTCCCTGGTCTTTTCTGCCACTTACTGCTTAGATTTGCGTATTACTCGTCCAGCTGGGCCAACTTTTCTTTGGCATCCTTCAGTTCAATCATTTGGGTTTCAAGAGCTTGCAGGTCCTTCATCATATCTCGCATACCGAGGCCTGGGACTTTCTCTACTGCTGCTTCCTTTTCTGTGGCTTGAGGCCCAGCAATTGAGGCACTTGCTTCTGTTGTTTGTACTAGGGGAGGACTTGTAATTTGAGGAGGCTCCTTAAGATTTATTACTAGCTGAGAGGGCTGAGGTATCTGCTCTCCTTGTTTTTGTTTCAGGGCTGCCTCTAATGCACCCTCTGTTGCTACCAATCGTCCTTCTGTTTCTACCAATTGTTTGTGTAATGTCAGCAGCATGGCTGCTACATCTTGATCCTTTCTCTGTTGAGCAACATCTTCTGTTTGGGGGTGAAGGGTTGCTGGAAGTTTGACCATCTTCCTCAAAGCTGATATATCTTCATCTTTTTTCTTCATTAGCACCTGCACAGCTTTGGGATCACTTGGGTCATGCCCAAGCTCTATGATGATATCTTCCAAAGACTTAATCCTGTTGTCTTTGGCTTGAGAAGAAGCTTTCTCCAATTCTAGTTGGGCAGTAGTATTATGGAGAGAATTTTGCAGTTTGTGTGCTAGAAGTGTTTTATCTGCAAGAGTAGAGTAGACCATCTCACCCGTTTTCTTATGTAGCTCTATTTGGTCCATTGGGTGGATGTCTTTTGCAAACACTTCTAGGTTGGTTCTGATGTAATCTGCAGCTGACTGTGGCTGCAGAATGGCAGGCATAAAATGTCTCATAGTCATCTTCCCTTCTGCAATGTCATATGCTGACATGAGCCTCTATTGATTGGTGGGAGCCATCTTGAGCAAATGATTGTAAAGCTGGATTCTGACTGGCTCATTCCTAGCTTTTATATCCATAAATTGTTTTTTGATTCCAGACTCCGCCCTTCTTTGCTGGCTTGAGGAGCTGACCTCTCCTCCAAGTGGTCTCTCTTGTTCCTGCTGGAAGGAACTAGCTGATGCTTCCATACTAGGGGGGCCCATACCCATGGATGGTCCAATAGGCATCTATTCTTCAAAAAAAGGGTTTAGTCTTTGCCTTTTCTCCCCTTGTTGACTTGCTGATGTAATAAGGGGATTTTCTTGCTATTTGTCCCTCTTCCTGGCTCTCTCTTCATTCATCGGGGTTTGGAGCACCGAGGTATCCACTGCTATTTCCTGCCTTGGAGGCACACTTTCTTGAACCTGCTGCTCTGTGGATACAGGGGCCTCAACCATTTCTTCTTGTTGTTCTGCCTGTTCTTTCTGCTGTTCTAATGTTGGGAGTGTCTGATCCTGCTCCATTTCTTTCCCCTTATCTGTGCTAGCTGTTTGAGTAGTTGTTTGAGCCGCTTGCTGGGGAGCTGTAGAAGATGAGGTAGCTGCTCCAAGTTGAGTATGATGAAAAGAATAAACCTGTCCACAATATTCCAAGTCAGCTTCCTTCTCAAGTTTCTTTGCTGCTTTTTGTGCTATTTCCTCTTTAGAACTTGCCTCTTCTAAGGTGCCCTCTTTCCATTCTAATTGATTTGCATATTTTTCAATATGTGGTAACCTGAGATGATCATAGCTAGCCAATTTATATTTGACCCTTCTAAGACTAATGAAGTGATTGGGGTCATAGGGTAACCAGAGGAAACTGGTTTGCAACTCGAGGCACTTTAGGATCTTATCTGCTTCTTGCCATGCCTCTTCTCTTTTGTTATAAATAAATGGGCCTAGCTGGTTTTGACTTTGAGTTGTGCCTTTTTATTTTTTCTCTAGAAATGGATCATGTCTGCATTTCCAAATTGTCTGAAATATTCTAAAGCAAAAAGTCTCATAGGGACATATCTTGGTAGCCTGTATGGGGCTAACTCACAACCATATATCCTGATCACTGTATGGTGTTGGTAAAAGTACCAATCCCCAATGCTGTAGGTCTTTGAGAGCTGGAGGATTCTTTGCATCTCATCTGTCAATATTGGAGGAGGAGAACTCAATAGCAAGGACATGGCTGGATGGATAAAAAGGTCTATGAATTCACAGTAGCTATATGGTGAAAAAGATGTGTGATGAAAGATTGAAGACCAAAATACCACAGACCTTTGGTTCCCCTGGGCATCAAACTTCTTAAGAGTAATAGGGAAGCTGTCAGGCTGATTAAATAGGAACAAGTGATAGATGTAAGAAGTGTATCTAAATATCCTTTCCCTTTCTAAATTTATCAATTGCTCGTGAATTTTGTTGGCAATGAATGTAGCATAATCATAGTGAACCGAAGGAGGCTTTCCAGGGGAGAAGACATACATCATAGCCAGAATGGTTTCATCAATATGCTCAGTTGACCTGTAACCCAGGATATAACTGATCATATCCACAAGAATCCTGCCCAAATCATTGAGATATACATTTCCAATATGAGGAGTCCTCACAGTTTGAGAGCTTGATTGAATGAATAGTTGATTAATCTTTATGATTTGGGCAGTGGACAAATTGCTTCCTTGGTCTATCAAGTGCATCATGGATAGAGGAGTCGATGGCTTTGTAGTATGAAAGTGCAACATTTGATTTATAGCCTCAGGGGTGACATAGAACAAGACTGAGCCTGAGGGACTGAGGACAGCTCTCTGACATGGATCGTAGTTGGCACTGCATCGATGGATTAAATCTGGTAGGATATTGACTTGAGGAAGATTGAAAATGGGCAAATAGGAGTCCCAAATCCCTAGAATATCAATTCCATTGAGATGTTTGGATTTTAGCTCATTGATTAAATGAATATGGTATCTGCTCTAATCTGGGATTGCCTCTGCCATCTGGTAGTCTCTATCAGCCATGGGCAGCCATTCTAGCTCTGTGTGTGGGGAATTTAAAGGTGGAATGTTTAGAGCTACTAGTGTCTCCATCTGTTTGGTGCTCTTCAAGCATAATTTCACTTAGGAATGTAGGCAAATGCAACTTTACGCGGCGAATTTAGGTAAAAAGGATTTCCAGCGAAAACAGGGCAGTTCTGGCATAAAAGGGGCACAATTGGTCACTCTTGGGAGAAATTGAGTCACTTGCAGGACAAGGAAGCTTGAGTTTCAGGGGAAAATGACAGTTCTGGGCATTTTTTACAGTGAAGAACAAACTGAACCAAGTGCAGGAAGGATTGGTAAATACCTGGTCACGGTGCGATGGGTGGTGGCTTATCCAAGCTGAATTTTGGGCGGCCACAGCTTTGAATCAGTTTCTGCAGGTTGGCGGCGAGAACGTTGTGAAATTTCATGCAGGAGGTACAACAGACTTTTTTACAAAAAGCACGAAAAAACGTGATTTTGGGCGAAAATATAGAAAATTTGGCCTTTGGCGCGCTTTTGTCGGATGATGTCAGCATGACGTCATAGGTGGGGTCATGGTACGAAATGATGATGTGGCGGTCTGTGAGGGGTCCACGTGGACAGGGGACGTGGCAGTTAGCTCGGAGCGATGGCGGGTCGGGCGCTGATGTGGTGCTGACTAGGCAATGAAGTGGAGGTGATGTAAAGGCGACTTGGCGGGCGGTAAACAGAAGGCAATAAGCGATATTTTCAGACCGCTTAACGTACGGGCGCGATTTTGGCAGGAGGCCGCCCGATGCAATTAAATTGTGACACGTGTCCAGCGTCCTACGTCATCATTCTGACATTTTCGGGCGCTAAAGTACCGCCACCGGAGGCAGCCCGATATTACAGAGGACCGTCGGATGGGAGGGCCTAGATCCGACGGTCGACGGGGAGCAGACGTGATCAGACAATACGGCGGGGCCCGAAGAATAAACAAATGATATTTCTAGAAAGGCACGGCAGGAACAAAACTTAGGACAACGGCAGATTTGCAGGTTTTGCAATGTTTTTAGAACAAATGGGTTTTCATGTATTTTTTGGTGAAATGCGCTTGGGCTGTTAAATCAACCAGATGTTCATTTAATCCCGAAATAGACCATTTAGCACGCTTTTGCCTTAGCGCTAAACTTCTTTGTGCTCCGACCCTTTGGGACTTAAGGCTATATTGCCTAGGGGGGAATATACATATTTTTGGGTTTTTTATCCTTTTGAAAGCAATATATTAATAGGGAAAAGGGGAACATAGGGAGTTAAGTAATGATAGAGTTAGTAGTTAGTATCGGATGGGAGATATGGAAGAGAGGAAGCAAACACTAAGTTTTTTTGGGAACAAACTTAGTTATGAGAGTAGATCAAAATGAAAAGATTTTTACACAAGAAATGTGGCTCTTCTATATAACAAGAATCAACAAATAAGTTTGATTTCTGTCATGAACCAAGGTGATAGTGGGATGTTAGAAAGAAGTTTGACAGGGAATGATTGGGAAGTTAGACATGCTTCACTTTGTTGCTACAAAATTGCTGAATAGGAAGATCTGCACTGGCCACCATGTGTTTCCTTTGCTTAGGCCAGTGATATGAAAGAAATCATGCTTCTACAATCTCATCTACCTACCCATTCTATTGCCTAGCATTTTTTGTTACTTCAAGGAGGGTGCACTTAGACTGGAAAACCCTCAATTGCTCTCTTTCTTTTTCTTTTTGCATTTTCTTTTGATTTTCTATCTAGGGCTAGCCTTATTACTTCCAACGCCCCAGATTAAGCAGTTGGGAACCTTCATTCTCTACCTAACTACTAATCTGCCAAGATTGAACAGTTTGGACAGATTTCTTTCTCTAATCTACAACAAAAATTGAAATATGGCATGACCCAGTTTAGACTGTTGGATCACCCATTTAGAAGTAGGACAGTATCAAACAACTGTAGATAGGTGTTTTCCACAAAAATATGAGATCTTTGCATCACCAAAGTAGAGCATATTTGGCACTTCCCCTGCCAATCATGAAAAATGAAACCTATTGGTATAGGTAGCTAACACTTTCATTAGAAAATATTATTGATGCTTGGGTGGTAGATTTAGGGGCCTCATTCCATGCCACACCTGATAAGAAACATTTTCATGATTATGTTCAAGGATATTTTGGACAAGTTCAATTTGGTGATGATAAACCCTATAAAATCGTTGGAATGGGTACAGTTTTCATAAACAACAGAATGGAAATCAATGGCTATTGATGGAGGTAAGGCATGTTCTAGATCTGAAGAAAAATCTGATTTCAACAAGGCAGTTTGGAGGTGAAGGTTGTGTAACTACTTCCACAAATTGAACCTAGAAGGTCACTAAAGGATCCCTGGTAATAGCGAAAGGAGGAAAGGTTGGTACATTGTATTTATGCAATGGTATTTCTATTTTTGTTAGTGCTTTAACCTCTACAGGAGAAGATACGAGATTGTGGCATCATAGGCTCAAGCACATGAGTGAGAAGGGGATGCAGATTCTTCACTCAAGAAATTTATTGCCAGGTTTGAAGCATGTCGGTTTAAAATTCTGTGAGAATTGTGTTTATGGAAAGTAGAAGAGAGTCAGATTCCTTAGAGTTGGGAAAGAAAACAAGATTGAAAATTTAGAGCTTGTGCATACAGATGTATGGGGACCTGCTCAGGTATCATCTCTTGGTGGCTCTCGTTATTATGTTACTTTTATTGATGATGCAACCAGAAAAACATGGATTTATTGTATTTGAAATAAATCTGATGTATTTGATACATTCAAGAAATGGAAAGCTTTGGTTGAAAATGAGACAGGAAAAAGGTTGAAGTGTCTCAGATCAGACAATGGAGGTGAATATCATAGCAAAGAGTTTGATAGGTACTGTTCTAAGAATGGAATTCGTAGAGAGAAGACAGTTCCAGGAACACCACAAGAAAATGGTGTGTCAGAAAGGATGAAGAGGACAATCATGGAGTGTGAAAGGTGCATGAGATTGCATGCGAGATTGCCTTTACAATTTTGGGTAGTTGTTGTAGATATTGTTGTTTATCTAATAAACAAAGGGCCTTCAAGTTCCTTGGATGGTGGTATTCCAAAGGAGGCATGGACAGGTAAAAAGGTAAACTACTCTATTTTTAAAGACTTTTCGTTGTGAAGCCTTTGTCCACATTAATAAATAAAATAGAACAAAGCTCGAGGCAAAATCAAAGAAATGTACCTTTATTGGATATGGTGTTAATGGTTTTGGTTATCACTTTTATGATTATGAAATACACAAAATAATTAGGAGTAGATATGTCATATTCAATGAAAAGGTTTTGTATAAGGATCAACTGCAGCATAAGAAACATGAAAAAGAAAATAGAGAATACACAGTGCTTGACAATATCACAGGAAAAGTGATGGTGCCTGAAAATCATAATGATCAACAGCTAGAACAACAACTACAACAGCAACAAGCACCTCAAACACCTGAAAGTGGTGTTAGAAGATTTACTAGGATAAGTAGATCGCCTGAACGATACTCTCCTTCATTATATTATGTATTATTGACTAATTCTAGTGAACCAGAATGTTATGAAGAAGTAGTGCAGGTAGAAACTAGGAAGAAGTGGGAGCAAGCCATGAAAGAAGAGATGGACTCCTTAGCACATAACCAGAATTGGGACTTAGTCAGGTTGCCTATAGGTAAAACTACATTGCAGAATAAATGGGTTTACAAGTTGAAGGAAGAAGATGGAGGTAGAAAAAGGTACAAAGTTAGACTTGTGGTGAAGGGGTTTGCACAGAAGAAAGGTATTGATTTTGATGAAATATTTTATCCTATTGTTAAAATGAATTCAATCATAAATATTTTAAGTCTAGTAGTAGTTGAAGATTTGCATCTTGAGCAGTTAGATGTAAAGACAACCTTTCTCCATGGGGATTTGGAGGAAGAGATATATATGTAGCAGCCACAAGAATATGAGGTAAAAGGGAAGGAGAAACTAGTGTGCAGGTTGAAGAAGAGTTTGTATGGTTTAAAACAGGCTCCAAGGCAGTGGTATCTAAAATTTGACAGGTTTATGTTTGAACAAGGTTATAATAGATGTCACTCTGATCATTGTGTTTATCTCCAAAGGCAAAATTATGGCAGCTACATTATATTGTTATTATATGTAGATGACATGCTTGTTGCAAGTTCTAACATGCAGGAAATAAATGTGCTCAAAAGGAAATTAGCAAACTCATTTGCAATGAAAGATTTGGGTGCTGCAAAACAAATCCTTGGTATGAGAATAACTAAAGACAGGGAGAACCGTAAATTAACATTGTCTCAAAGTGAGTACATAGAAAAGGTGTTGAAAAGGTTTAATATGCAGAATGAAAAACCAGTTAGTATACCTTTGGCTAGCCATTTCAAATTAAGGAGGCATGTCCCAAGACTCAGGAACAAATGGCTCATATGTCTAAAGTTCCATATGCATCAGCAGTTGGAAGCTTAATGTATGCAATGGTCTACACAGGCCTGATATTTCACATGCAGTGGGAGTTGTAAGTAGGCACATGACTAGTCCAAGAAAATAACATTAGATGGCAGTGAAGTGGATTCTCAGGTTTTTGAGAGGTACCACAAATCAAGAATTATGCTTTGGTGGTTCAAACATTGCTCTATAGGGATATGTTGATGCAGATATGGCAGGTGACAGAAATAACAGGAGGAGCACTACAAGATATGTATTTACTGTAGGTGGAACAGTTGTCAGTTGGGTTTCAAAAATCAAAAGTGTTGTTGCACTTTCAACAACATAAGTAGAGTGTGTTGCTGCTACAGAGTCTAGTAAAGAAATGATTTGGTTACAAAGGTTTCTGGATGAATTGGGTAAGAAGCAAGAGTTGGGCAGGTTATACAGTGACAGCCAGAGTGCTAGACATCTTTCAAAGAACTCTGCATTTCATTCCAAGACTAAACATTTACAACTCAAGTACCATTTCATACGGTCAACATTGGAATATGAATAGTTGAAGCTGGAAAAGATACACACTAGCCAGAATCCTGCAGATATACTAACAAAAGTTGTAACCATGGAGAAACTAAGAATCTGCTCAGTTTCAATTCATCTTCAAGTATGATGAAGAAGATGAGAAACAACTAGGTCCAAAGTGGAGTCATTCTCTAGCAAATGAAGTAGCGGTGGAGTTGCTATAATCAGTATCTAAGTGGGAGATTGTTGGGTGTGGAGCCTGATTATCTTATGTATTCAAAGGTTTCAACTGGATGTATACCCCAGGAAGATTGTACACACCTCCATGCGGGGGGGGTGGTGTGGGGGGGACTTGTCCCCCTTACGGGGGTCTGGGGGAGGCTAATCCCCCCCCCAGCTGGGGGGTTCGAGGGCAAGCCGTCCCCCGGAGGGGGTTTAGGGGTAGCACCCCGAAGCTAAAAATAGATGTAAAATTGCCTTGTAAAAGTCTAGTAATTTCTAGTCAATCTGGGTCATTCATTAAGCGGATGATCTGATGGTAGAAGTTATGTTTAGTTTAGGGTTTTTGCCCTAGAAGGCAACCCATCACTATATATGAGGGAATTGTATTGCATCTATGTAGATCTGTATTCTGAGTGAGGAAGAGAGAGGAGATTGAGAGTGAAGAGGGAATTACAATGGATATTTTGTAGGTTGTATTTCTTCAGTTTGCTGGATATTATAAAAAGAAGGAATGGTTGTTTCTCTGTGGACGTAGCCCCAACTGGGTGAACCATGTATATCTGTGTCTCTCTTATTTTATGTGTTTTCTGTGTTTATATTTCTGCAATATTTTATGCATTCCATTGCTCTGTAATATATATTTTTCTAACAGTTGTTATGTCACCAAGTGAGGGAACTTCTCAGTTTAAGCTAAGTCCCAGTCTTCCAATTTCAATAGCGGAACCCGCCCCAAGCACGGTCCTTTAAAGACAATCTCGTCCCACATCATAGGAATGTGCAAGGCGACCTTGCTTTCGGCAATGTCCTTTGGTACCTTGGTCTTGCCCTTGCATGGAGGTATGTATTCGAGCAACTTAGTAATAGGGTCAGAACCCTCGACTTCAACATCCTCCACTTCCACCCCCATATCCTCATCATCCATTAGGATGTCCTCAATCTCTTCCTCCTCTAGTTCCAAGTTAATAGTTTTTCCCTTTTCCTGTGTGGTGGGCTTGTCTTTTTGTGGGTTTATTTTAGGTGACACACACACCGATGTCACAGTCTACTTGCCTTTCTTATCCTTCACACTCTACTTGGTCAGGGTAGGCTTTGGTATAGGCATCCATGGTGACTTTGGGACTTCAACTAGTACCTCTGCAACCTCTCGAGCAGCTCCCTCTACCTCCATAACAACTTCCGGCACAGCCCCCTCGGATGTCACTGCTTCAGCGTCCATAGCTTCTAATCCTGGGATGATGTCACGGATGAAATTGCGGTTAGGCTCTGGAAATTGATCAAACGCTAGGCAGTCAAGAAATTCTTTGAAAAATGCACGGTTCATGCATGTCTGAGAGCTCACCAACTCAAAGCTCAAAATGCCAAGTGCTTTTCATTGGGAAGCCACATGAAATTGATAGGTCATTTTGAATCCAAATCCAACCATTCCCCCCAAATTCGGTTCATTAATGCCAAGTTGGGGGTAGATTTTCAAGGATCTTACCCATATATTTCATCTTAAATCTCACTCGTCTACTCCATTTGGCCGTGTTCTCATCGTCAAATCATGAACATTGAATTTAATGGTCACTTTCGAGCCAACCTGTGAGGTTTTTTCCTGGGTAGCGTAGCTCTCTCTGTGTTGTTGCAAACCCCATGACATCTCCTCGTTCCATGAAATCCCCCAATCACGTAGTGTCCCAACTCGGGCAGTGTAGTTTATAGTCTAGCTACTCCTTTTAGCTGTCGGGAGTGCTAAGACTATGCTACCTTCATATAGTCACCTGGTTAGATCACTGGTGTATGGCTTCAATCAGTTGCCATTCACATTTCCTAGGATGGGATCTCCATTCAATTTAACCAACTAAACTACTCCACCGTTAGTAATCTCCTTAATGACATAGGGCCCTAGCTAGTGCATCCTGAATTTCCCTGGAAATTTATCAAACTTCCTGTCATGTAACAAAACCAGATCATTTACCTTAAAGGTGTGCAGTTTAATGTGTCGATCATGCCATGATTTTTCGCCTTGCTTTTGGACCTGTTGGTAATCCAGCCAGAAACCTTTCTTCCTCAAGCTCAACAATCTACAAGAGCCTCTCTTCCAGGGCTCCGTGATCCATCATACTTGTGAGTGCCACGATGTGTAGACTAGGCACAATGTATTCCATGGGCATCACTACTTGAACACCATATACAAGCCTAAAGGGTGTCTGTCCAGTCAATGTTTTGCACGTTTTTCAATAAGCCCATAGTACTACAGGTATGCGTAGGTCCCAATCATTTTGTTGAGTGTTTCAAACCTTGTCAGCACATTCTCCAGTACCTTATTGAATTCTTCCATCGTCCCATTAGCCTATGGGTGATAAGGCATGATTTTCTGGTGATATACCTGAAACTTCAGCCGTGAGCGTGCTGATAGTTTCATTTAGAAAGTGCATACCGCGATCACTCATCAAAATCTTTGGACACCAAAATCGCATAAGTACATACTCATAGAGAAACTTCACAGTGGTTGCGCCTATGCAGTCCTTCACAGGCTGTGCCTCTACCCATCAAGTCAAATACTTAGTCGTGGTGATGATGTACCACACACTTGTCTTCTTCCCTTGAGGATGAATGGGTCTCACAAAATCTATTGTCCATTTCTCAGAAGGTTGTAATGTCATATGTGGGTTCAGAGACAGTTCATCTCTCCGCGATGGCCTGTCAGTCCTTTGAAACACGTCGCACACCTTGCAGTAGGCTTTTGAATCCTTATGGAGGGTTGGCCACCACAACCCTATGCGTAGAATCTTCTGCGCGGTCACCCTTCCTACGTAATTCCCTCCCGTGGAACCCCCATGAGCATCTACAAGGATACTACTTCTTTCAAACTCCGATACATATCGTCGCAATACTTCATCAGACCCCATTTTGTACAGATGTTCGACAATGACATAAAAGTCTACCACGTGCACCACTAACTCCTTTTTCTATGGGGTGGTGTAGTCTTCTAGGGCAGTTCCTATCGTTAGGAAGTGTATGATGTCTTCAAAGTGACCATCTGTGATGCGCACTGCAAAGATTTGGGTGTCAGACAATCCTTCCTCCAAAGTAGTGGGTTCTTCTCCCATTTCGATACGCAATAAATGGGCTGGTCTTGCGTTCAGTCATCCAGGCTTCAAAATAACTTCAAAATCATACTCCTGGAATAATAACAACCACCTGCATATTCTCCCCCCAAAACAGGCTTATTGACCAGTTCTTTCAACACAGAATGATCTGTATACGTCTTAAAATGTCCACCCAACAAATAGTGTCTAAACTTCTAGAGCGTGTATACCACGGCTAGTCCTTCACCCTCGGTGGTGGAATAGTTCTTCTCAGCGTTGGATAACCTCCTACTTGCAAATGCTAAAGGATGGTCCAATTCTCCTTCACCAGCTTGTGTTAGTACTGCTCCCAGTGCTATACATGACGCGTCTACATTTACATGAAACTCCTTCTTCCTATTCGAGAAGGCTAAAATTGGCGTGGGTGACCATTTTTTCTTTCAGCACATCCAAGATTTTCTGACAGTCCTCATCCCAATAGAACGTGACATCCTTTATCAACAACTTCTCCATAGGCGCGGTGATCTGGGCATAGCCCTTGATAAACTTCCTATAGTACTAGGTATGTCCCAATGTTGAGCGCATCTATTTCCCACTCCTTGGCACCTCTAGGTTAATTATCATTGTGATATTTGCAGGTTCTTCCATCAAACCCTGTCTGCATACCACATGACCCAGCAGAGTCCCCAAAGGGACACAAAACAAACATTTCTTCAGATTGAGCGCAATCTGGTACCTTCGACAAGTATCTAGCATTAAGCACAAACTTTCCACATTGTGTTTTACCAACCCGAACACAGTCTAGTCCTCAGAGTACACCTCCATAAACTTATGAATGAAGTAATGACTACACATGAAAAATTCGCAGGCACATTATTTAATCTGAAAGGCATTACAGTGTACTGAGAACATCCCCATTTAGTTGCGACGATTGTCTTGATTCTATCTTCAGACGCAATTTTGATCTGATGGTACCTAGAGAACCTATCAGTGAAGGAGTACGCTTCCTGGCCACCTACATTATCCAATACCTCATCAGTGAACAGAGTCAGGAAAGGATCATGCACGCAAGCGTCATTCAACTTCCTGATATCTACGCATATCCTTATTTCATCCTTCTGCTTCTTTTCCTATACCACCATTAGGCTCACCCAATCAGATTATTCTATGGGCTCAATGATGCCTGCCGTGAGCATCTCATCTAACTCTAAGTGGACCTTCTCCTTATACTTCCGGTTGAGATGTTAAGGTCTTTGCTTGACTGCTTCGCGTCAAGTTTTAATGTGATCTTCATAATGCCCTGGTCTCCTATTATCCCCTTCAACTCCGTAAACTTGGTAGGGAACAAATCCTGGTATTCATGGAGCAATTCGGTGACCTTATCTACCATCATGTCATCCCAGTAATCTCCTATCTTTGCAAATTTAGGCTCCGCCTCCATGACAATATTTATCTATTTAGATTTCAGTAGTGTGGTTATATAAGGATTCTCGATCGGCAGTCCCTTGACCTCACAATGACCCTTGGTTTCAGGGATATCAATATTTTGGGGGTCCTTGTCTTCTTCTTCAATAGTCACGTTATATCACTCCAGTTCATGGCTTAGTTGAGTAGTCTAATCGAGTTGAATCAGATCCAAAGGATCCTGCGGTATCTTAAATATCACTACTTTAACTTCTTATAGCGCTTCGTTAATACAGTCAAAACCATCTTTGAAGCTGAACATAATTATGAACCCTTCGTGAAAAATATCCCATTCTCCTGTGCCATGGCGGAGCTCTGTCTCCAAGTACCAGTTCATCGGGATGACATCCAGGGTGTGACAAAACAAGTGCACCCATTCAGATTGGGGCTTCACTCCATAGGCCTTAGCCCATTTGGCCAAGTGTTCATTTGAATCATCCTTCCAATCATACTTGTCCATCACTCATACCTTTGGCTTCCCAAAGCATGTTCTCATCATCCTCCTATACTCATGCGAATCATCAAAACTACCCTTGTTTGTACCCCATCATCTTGCTATCGTAGTGTGCTGTGCCTAGTCCAAATCCTAGAAGTGCTAATTCTCTGGTACTTCCCTCTCAAATGCATCCAAAAACACATCCACATCATTCAAGCCATCATAAGTGGGTAGATTTGTTACCTCTGATGACACACAACGCAGCGACCGGGTCATCATGTTACAACTCATCTTAGTTACTTCATGCAGCTGATTCTGCTAGTGCTCTAATTCTTTGTCTAAGTCTGAGTGTAAGAATTCTCACAATACCATGTAATTCTTCCATCCACTATCTGATTCACCCAATTTTGGTCTCACGCTGTTATCTTATATATGAAGTTCAAATTGTCATGGCTTTCGTAATCGTGAACTAGTTCAATATAGCGCAATCCTTCCTTAGGATCTAGGGGTACTATTACGTGAAGTGATTTATTTTCAAATATCATCTTTTTCTTCTTTAGTTTGATTACCCCATTCATGCCAATAAGCTAATCAATGCCAAGGAGCGCAGGGTAGGGGTTGTTGTCATCCACAATTTATATTACTTCAAAATCAGCCAATGTGCTTGTGCCTTCAATATCTATAGTTACTCCCTCCAACCGTCCCATGAGGATGATCTTTTTTTGATTTTCCATCCTTAGCTGAATCGGAGACCACTGCAGTGTAGGTCTCCCCATCCTCTCCCAATTCTACATTGACAAAACATTTGCATTTGACCCCAGATCCAATATAACTTGATCCACTTCATATTCCCCTATCTACACGGTGAGTCTCATCTCACGTCCTATCCTTGCCTTATGCTTACCAATCTTCCATACCACACGCAGTTCACCTGGAGTGTTTCCGGCACATCTATTTATAAGTTCCTGTAACCCCTTCACAACCTTGCTATCATGTAGTAGCTTCATGCAGATCTCTAGAAAGGTCGTAAGCATAGAAGGGTCCATTTCCTTAATAGGTTTATCCTGAATTCCTGAGGTAGAGGCCTCAGCGAAACTCTCCTTTACTTCCATGAACATCTCGCGTGCGCACTCCAAATAAAATTCATCCTCCTTATTTGGATCTTTGTGAACCCACATGTTGTCTTCAGGTTGTTTCCCCTTATTGTCACCTATTGCAATTCCACTTCGGAGCACTATATTCACATTCTGATCTTCTCCGCGAGGCTCAACGCTCATTATCTACAGGTTCCAAGTCAGCTGCGGAGGTAGCACCCCTTTGTCACATATCCTTGTTATCAGTGTAGAATAGTCCTCAGTCTCATGATCAAACTGAGTACAATATTTGCACGATGGATGCGTTGGGTTAGTGCATTTGCGGGCATAGTGTCTTGGTCCTCCACAATTGTAATAGATCAGCTGTCCCCAACCTCTGCGAGTTCCTCCTTTTCCTCAGCCTCGTCTCCACCCCTAAAATCCTATCTGCGGCATCCCAGCACGCAAGTTAGGAGGCCACATTTCTTGCTGAACTCTATAGGCGGGTGTTCTATCCATCATCAATTCATAACTTCGGCAAGTGCGCTCATCATACCCTACCGACCTACAGAAGTTACATAATAGTTGTTGCGGTGTTTGTACAAACTTCTGCAACAAATGATAATTATCAGTCGTATGTTTCCATACTACTTGACACATAGCACACCACAACGCGGGCCCCAAACTTGGCCCTGCTTGGGCTTCCAGCCTCAATGGAATCAGTCCTCCTCCTGCAATATAGTTTGAAAATACCGAGCAGTGGTCTTTTTCATGCTCCTGACCTTTACATTTCAGGCACCATATCTCTTCACATGCCTCTAGCTAAATTCTTTTTTCCTGCTTCAAACTTTACATTTCTAGGTAAATATTTTACAACTGTGCATGGATCTACTAAACCCCCAGACTCAGATCTTGCATCAGTGTTTCATGCAATCTTATTGCAATCTCCAAGGCCTTTGCCTGAGTCGCAATCTTCTGTTGTGACAGCGCAAACCTTAGGTGAGGTAGGAGAAAAGCCATGAACCATTCACGGTGCTGCCCATCCATTAAATTCATGTTGGATTCATGGATTGTACAATTTATCCTCTAATCCAACTCCCAAGGTGTCTCACCTAGTTTCATCACAATTTCCTTGAACCCCAAAATTCACTGCGCTTCGGATTTAGGCCTACTAAACTCTTTATTCAACATGGTCTGGATCTCTGCCAACACAATGTTTGGGTTATCATTAGAGTACTTGATGTACCAAGTTAGCACGTGATCCTGCAAAGCACTAACCAACATCGCCTTCTTCATGTGATCATTTGCGACACCCTGATATTCCCATATAGCTTTTACGATGAACCAAAACTGGTTCGGGTCCTCATTTTCCAAGCCCTTAAACAATGGAAGCTTCACTGAATTCGCCATGTTGAACTGTGGTGGAGGTGATGGTGGTGTGGGAAAAGTTGCAGGTGACAGTGTTGAAGGTGGAGGTGGTGTAGGTAGAGGTGGTAGTCATAAGAACCCTTGTTTTATCAACTGAACTGCACTTCATGGAGAAGCCTGCACTACTCCCTCCTCGTCACTCAAATGAGGTGAAATCAGTGGGCTATATTCAGGACCCTTTATTACTTCGTTCATGTAAGTCTTCCCACTTCGCATAGCTCCAAACATCAAGGTAGATTCATAACCTTATTTTCACATAATAACATCTTAATCCAAGTATTTAAAGACTTCAAGTACTTACCTCACAGACCTTTGAAAAGCGCAGCTCCACCTCACTGTAATTGACTGAGGCATTGACCACGAATTCAGCCACAAACCCTCCTATGATATGATTGAGCCAATGATCGATAGCATGGGTGATCTTATCCTCAGAGACTTCCAGCCTCTACACTAACTCCGAGGTCCAGATAATAGGACCGTAAAGCCTCCACCTTCCTTGGCTATCCACTAGCTTCGCTATCCACTCGTATAACTCAACTGGAAAGGAACATAAAAATATCTCATGGATTTCAGTATACAGGTACCTCTCTAGCCACTGTTCCTTCATTAGCCATGGATTTATGTTCTCCTGCACCGTGAATTCGTGGATATTCCTATCCAACCATCATTCAATCTCTTTCTTAGTTGGATTCCAATGATACAACATCACATATCTCTCATGCAGATTCCTGGTCTCGGCAATGGAACCATTTCTTAGCTTTGTGGGCCTTGACCCAGGTTTAGTGTTAGTCAACCGAACAAATCCCTACACTACTAGCCCTTTCGGCATCAGCCCGCAGAGCGCAGACTAAAGTCTCCCCTGAAGTAGTATGGGGGGATGGTGGAACCAAGTTTCCACACCCTGAGATGGTTGTGATGTCGATTTATACCCCCTTCCCCTACTTTTTCATAGGTTGCTATGCCCTAGGGCTTATCGATCTACCCTCTATCCTTCCCTGTAGTACCTTCATGAAGGTGTACAATTGATCTTCACGTAGCCCTAACCAGTGGTTCAGGTACTTTCACGCTCCTATAATGATGTATTGTGTAGGTTCCCAAGTTATCTCAAGTGTTTTACTTATTCTACCAATCAGTTACAGTTATCATCATGTAAAATGATATTATTACTTGCGTTCAATTAACATATATAATCACATACATTCACGCATCAAATAAACATTGTAATATAAATCCAGGTCGTAATGTGATATAATCAGATGCATTAATAGAGACTAAGTACACAGTAATTGCATAATACTTCTCTTTATTAATATCTCCAGTTTAATATAGACTCTATCCACATTGTGCACACAACTGCGGGGGTTCGTGCACTCATCTATAGACTTCTACCCTAGGCCTCTGCACACTTAGCTGCAGAGCCTCTACCTACACTAAGAACTAAAAGCACTTAGACTTCTCCACTCTACTTTGCTACTAACTCTTAACTTCTTAGAGCTTACTTACTTAGCTCATTTTTATACAATCCCATGGTCTGCGAACCATGGATAGATCTTGTTAAACACACACATGGCGGAAAGCATATGAAAGATAAAACATGAGAGTACATTTTTTATTAACAAATGATATACATTTATAGTACATTGTGTGACCGTTGGGTTCCACATCCCAAGGTCTCTTGGACTTCCTTAGTCTATTCAGCTTCCACACTAACCCATAGAGGATTAGGTGTCCAACATCCCCCCCCCCCCCTAAATCTAAAGGGTTATGTATGAGTCCAAGAAGAGAGCTATAATACAAAACATGCAAAAGATGCATGGAAGCACTAGGCTAAATGTGCTCTCTAAAATTTTGGTATAAAGGGCAGTGGTTTAAGGATGACCACCAACACTGGAATGCTTAGTGCATTTCCTAAAACTCTTCCTAAATTGGCAAGAAGATGCAGTCTTCTGCTAGAGGAAGTGATCCTATTGTTTTGAAGAGGGAAACCTTCACCCATGAAAGGGAGGTCTCACCCCACATAAAAGGGAAAACTTCGACCTGAAAAAGGAAGTCTCAACCTGTGATGGTTTAAGGATGACCAAAAACTCTGGAATGCTTAATGCAATTCCCAGAACTCTTCCAAAACTGGAAAGAAGTTGAAGTCGTCTGCTAGAGGAAGTGTCCCCAATTCTATTTCTGCAACTCTTCCGAAACTGGCAAGAAGTTGAAGTCTTCTACTAGAGGAAGTGTTCTGAATTACCAACTAAAGGCATGCTCAAGGGCATATTTGTCTCTGGCTACCACTCTGAAACTAGTGTGATAGGTTGTGGCTCAGGCTCACTTGATGTGGCTTTGAAGCCTATAGATGACCATAATATCCCCCCAATCAGATACAAGGTGAGATGATGGAGAAAACTCAACTGCAAGATTGTTCAATACTCTTGAATAAGTTCTGACATGTGACTGAAATATCTTCTTGGTTGTTGATGCCCATTGCCAAGAAGTGATCCATCCAAGATGAATCTTTGTTCTTGTAGGAGGTTCTTTACTGAAGCATCTGTTTGAAGAATGACTAGTTTTATGACAGTGCTTACATGGATGAAGATCAAAACAATGATATTTCAGATGGCCAACTCGGTCATAGTGTTGGCATTTCAAAATTTGTTGTGGTTGCTGTGGAAGAGAACCAGAATCTAAAACAGTTGAAGGTGAACTGTCATGAGGAGCATGTGAAGATGAACCGTCGTGAAAAAATCTAGCATTTTGAAATTGAATGGGCTTTGAGTAGTCTGGAATGTGAAAGGAAACGTCCTTGTCATATCCAAGACTAGTTCTATTCTTGTTGTGGACAAGCTCTTCCCAAGGTCTGATGATGGGCTTGGGAAGTGCAAACTAAATTTTTGCATCTGTGTGTACAACTGTTGTTTTATTTGGCACTAGATCTGAATGAACTTCAACAATATTGACTTGCTGTTTATGGGAGTCGGTTTCATTGCTTTGAATAGAAACAGGTTTAGAATGACGAGTCCATTGTTGTAATTTTGCTTGCTATAGCTGAGATTCAACCTTCAAAAATTCAATCTTCTCTTGTGCATTTTGTAGACAAGTACGAATATTAGAGAGACCATTTTAGAAAATTTTTACCATGTCATGAACAATGGAACAAATGAGGCTATTCAACAACTCTAATGCATCATCAATTTTAGCCATTTTTCTCAACAAATCAAACTTACACTTCAAACACTGATCACAACTATGAACCAAGAATCAACACCCACTCACAATACAATATCATTACAATTGGATTATACAACAGCTTGCAATTGTCTTCTTAAGCATACATATCTTTGTGAAGAAGAATATGCAACAACAATCCCAGCTAATATATAAATTATAGAAACCTCAATTAATATATTGGTGACACCGTGTTGCTTCTTCAAAGTGCTCCTCTTTTTGCGCTAAAGGGACCCCTCTAACTGGCTGTTATTAATTAGGGACAGCTATAGCCTGTAAGTGCCCCCTTCCTTTTTAAAACCTCTGCAATGAATCGTGGTTATTTCTTAGAGAATTGCACCCTCTAAGCCAAGGAGAATCTTCACACACTTAATTATTCTTCTCAGGCTTTCATTCAGCAATTTTTGTGGACTATACACCCTCAATTTAGCCTCCAATAGCCCTTTCCACAATGTAATTTGACCCTTATTTCACCGCAAGAATTTCAGACACCAATAGAAGGAGAAGTGTGCCCCAATATCTTTGGAACTTCACTCTTCAAATCTTCAATTACAAATTTATCTCATGGAACAATTATTTGTGGAAAAGTCATGAGATTAGCACCTCAGTGAGTTGCAAATTCTCACAAATCTAAATCTATGCCATTTTTTTTTCTTCCACGACAATGCACCCAATGGCTGAGCCTAGATGACCCCGCTCTAATCCAACTAATCAATTTCAAGGATGCATTTGTGTTCTGGATCGAATATCATCACTGTCCTCATCAAAATCTATATTTTACTGCATTGATGACTTAACTCGCAGCGGTCTACTGGCTGTGCATGCCTCAGAAAGGAAGAGCATTAACTACAACATTCATATGACTATCGAGCGGTAATAAAGAGTATTAAATAGCCAACGTTATATGGAGAGTGTTATGACAACAACAGTTATGAAATAAGTGGTAATACAAAAACTGTGTATTAACCGGACAATGGTGGTAGCCAATGGTGAGTGCCCATATGTATATCCTCTGCTCCTGAACCTTGCAAGAGCACACAGACCATTGAAAGAGAAACTGGATAAAGTAAATCTAATTTTCTGAAATATTGCCAAAGGTAAACGTACTCATGCTTTAAATGACGATATTGCATACATTCTTAGCATCATCAGATTACAAATTCCTTGGAACAGTTTCTTATTACGAGACATATTTGATGTCCAAGAAAATCCCCTAAATATCAGAATCCATTGTAGGAAAATTAGTTATATTTTACAAAGTTCATGTCCATTCACATATGAATTCCAGTCAAGCAACCTTTCTCTTTAACTGCTCTGTGGATGTACTTGTCATCCTCTTAAACACAATTGCTTGTCCTAGACATTATATTTCATTTCCTTAAATAGGCACATGCTAACCAAATTTATGTCCCTTCAACCAAGCTTGCATCATATATGTTGGCGGTTTGTGAGACGTGGATGTTGTGCATCTTTCGATTCTAATCAGATTGATCTATAACACATGACGTGAATCATTTCTGCACTACTCCAGAAATGTGTTGTGAATGGTTTTGAGAAAATGATGTATAATGGCATTACAGATTGATAGTAAAATTCCACTAAACTTTAATGGTTAAGATGACGAGAGGATAGATAACTTTGCAACATTTTCCTTGATTAACTTTAAATGTCACACACTATGAAAAATTAGTTTGTCTGCAGTGTAAATGCCTGGATACACCATACACTCTATTGACAGAAAACTTCAAGTACCTCAGAAAAAAATGGAAAGATACGCATGTTGCAATCCTTTGCTGATATTATTATTACATGAAATTGCAGATACACATCCATCGATTGTCGTAGCCAGGATTTCCTTATCCATGCCCTCCGTGGCCACCCGGATCACCGTGCCCTTCGGGTCCTCCGAGGTCTCAATCCACATAGAGTCCACCCGCTGAGTTTGATAGTCTTTTATATTTCGAGGGAGTCTGAGGTCATCACTGAAATAAGAGCAATGTGAAACTGTGGTAGCAATGTGAAACCCTTTGTCACGACATGTCTAGTTTCCACTTTGCCTCCTCTATTGTTTGTAGAGAAATACATCTAAAATCTATGGATCTGAATCCAAAATCAGGAAGAAATAACTAAACAATGGATAGTGCTTCAGAGATCTCCAAAGAAAATTCCTTGTAAACAGAATAGACAAAGAAAGTGATAACGCTTTCACAGATTTTTTTGTTGTTGAAAATATTCAACACATAGTTAAAGGCATATGCACTTATGCAACAAGTAATTGATGTATAGAGAGCAGTGATAGGAGCAGCGTTTTGTATGTGTTTAGGCCAGTGGAAGCGTTAGAGCTGCCAGGCTAGCCAGTCTGCATAGGATTCAGAATACCATAGGCAGAATAGGGAGTTACAAAGCAAAGGGAGCCAAAAATGGCGCTGGAGAAATGACAGAGGTTGCAGCTAGAATTTAGATGAGAAAATATTCATGAAATGTAGAAGTGATGGCAGAAATGAATTTCACAAAAAGGCCATAAAACAATGGCTCAAAGTAATTATGGAGGGAAAGAACACACCTGCTCTGATACCATGTTAAACACACGCATGGCAGAAAGCATATGAAAGATAAACATGAGAGTACATTTTTTATTAAAAAATGATATACATTTATAGTACATGTGTAACCATTGGGTTCCACATCATGAGGTCTCTTGGACTTCCTTAGTCTATTCGGCTTCCACACTAACCCATAGAGGATTAGGTGTCCAACAGATCTTTACAGCTGACTTGACACTTTACAAAATAAGCGCAGAAAATCCTTTATGACCCTTAACATCTTCGTGCTCCTCGACCACAAAATACAGAGACTTTACAACTTTATTACAAAATTTTCCCAAAACATGGGATTTTAGCCTCAAAACTACTCTTGGGGGAACCCGTTCTCAACAACAAGGTACTCTTCAATCATATCTATTCTAGCACTGTCAGCATAGATGGGATGTAAGATACGTTAGATGGATGTGAAGACAACATTCTTCAATGATATGATTGAGGAAGAGGTGTATATTGAACAGTCAGAAGGATTTAAGACCTTCAATAGAGAGTTGCATGTGTGCAGACTCAAGCGAGTGTTGTATGGACTAAAAAAGTGTCCCATGATTGGTACACCAGAATTGACATCTATTTCATTGGGTTAGGATTCACCAAACGTGAATCAGATGCAAACCTTTACCATATTGTGGTTGAAGGTAAATTCTTGATTATGCCTCAGTGTGTTGTTGGTTCAACCATATCTAAGAAGACCATGCGCATGTTAGCAGATGAGTTGGATGAAGGGGCTGAACCAATGCACCGGTTGCAATGGAGGCAAGAGTTCGCTTCAGCAAGATGTCACCATGGGGTGCATGCACACTATCACGGACGACCAAGCTTGGCATTAGCTCACCACCTTCACCATCACAATCATGTCAAAGAGTTGATCTCATCACACCAGACCAAGTGTCAGTGATGTCTTGCAAGGCTTGCTTAAGCCATGTTGTTTCACATGAGTATATGTGCATTGTAATGTTGATTCATGTCAAGTGTAAGTCAAGGGTCAATGGTTGGATGTAACAGTCATAGCATAGATGAAGATTCATGAGGGTAGTTGAACTATCACAAAGGGGAATGTCAAGGGTCACCCCACCCTTTGCTATAAATAGTCCCTCATAACTCATTGTATAGGCTTTTGTTCAGTCAAGGTTCTACTAAGACTATCTTGAAGAAGGCCTGGATAGTATTGTAACACACCTTGGCTTCTCCACTGCACAGAGCTAGTACATCTCTTTGGAGGTGCAAGTAGATTTGGCTGTAATGTTCCACTATTGGGGCTAGAAGGTTTACATGGATGTATTGTACGATTGAGATTTACACTTCTTTATATAATAAGAGCCAACACATTTTTGTGCATATGTTGTTATTGTAGTTGGACTACTCTAGTTTCCTTAATGATATATTTTGTTTAACTTACATACTTGTGTATGAACTAATTCACATGCAATTATATGAATCTTGTTGTTAATTTGTTGTATATGTTGTTAATGTTGTCGCCTTCCATGTCAATTACTCTATGGGACATCAGATAGACCTTTCACATGAACCTTGTTGTAATAATTGACGCACTCGTCTTGGATTGATCCATAAGTGTTGTACATGCTATCTTACCTTGTATGATGTGACTACCGCATCCAAGTGGAATACTCCACTGGAAGCTGTGCATGTCCTTTTGTGTTGTGTGTTCCTAGCCGAGTTGGGACTGATCCCTTTCAACCTGGAATTCACTTTCCCCATCTTCTCCCTTCGAAATATTAGAAACTCTCATACACCTTCCTTGACTCACTACATCAGTCACACCCTTTCTACTGACAGAGTTATCTTACCTTCCTCTGTGCGACATCGCAGTCAAGGCATTACCTTACGACCCACTGCTAAGACTCCTACACCAAATGGTCTGAGGTCTAATTGGGACTTCTTACTGGGGAGATCCCCTTAACATGTTGGCGGGTCCAGCACTGTCAACAGTCCTCCAGGGGTGTAATATTCCCTTAAGGAGCTGAAAGTCATGGAAATGGCATTATCCACTGACTTATTCTTTGGTATTGGACCACTTCCCAAACACTTTTTCTGACTATGGAATCATATTCCTCTACAATGGCATCAACCCACATTGTTTCTTCACTTATTCCTTGAATGAGGATGGTTCTATTTAAACTAGCCCACTCACGAGAGCCATGTACCTAGTGTACCGATCTGGTGACCTCCTCTTCCTGCGTTGTGATGTGGGTGCTCCCACATTCTCTCTAGCATCATGGAATACTCTATCAGCTTCCCTGGTGTGCTTCCTTCCTTCTTTGGATGTCTCTGCATCAGTGGGTGCCTCCACTTTGTGCTCCTCTTCTTGTGGCTACTCACTAACATCCTGAGGTGATTCCTTTGGAGCCAAAAGCTCCTTATCTGCATGAAGTTGAATCTCCCTCTCAAGGAAACATCTCATGGCCTTCTCTTCATAGAAATTCACATCTCTATAGACAACTATCATCCTATGAGATGGAAGGTACACTCGATAGTTTTGAGGTGTATTAGTGTACCCCACAAATATTCCCAACGCTAATTTCGGATCTATATGTTTCCTTACATCATTGGAAACATGACAGTAAACTGTTGAACCAAATATTCTGAAGTGTGACACAACTAGTTTCTTCCCTAAAAAAACTTCTTCTAGTGTACTCATCTCGAGAATCTGATGAGGACTCCTTTTCTGCACATATACCATTTTGTTGCATGCTTCAACCCACAAGTGCAACAGTAGACCTTGGTCATGCAACATCACCCATGCAACTCCCACAATACTTTTATTCTTCCTCTAAACCACCCCATTTTTTTATGGGTTATGGGGTGCTATTAACTCTCGTCAAATGCATTCTTTTTCAAATAGGTTCTTGAATTCATTTGACACATATTCTCCACCATTACTGCTTAGATCCTTCACTTTCCTACCAATGCATTTATCAACAAGTTCTTCAAATTCACAAAAATTGGAGAATGTATGGTCTTTCTTATGCATGAAGAAAATACAACACTTATGTGAGAAATCATCTACCAATATAACATAATACCTGTGCTTGTTCATGGAGGCTATCAAGAACAGTCCACACACATCTGAGTGAACTCTTTCAAGGAATTCTTGCGCTCTACCTTCCTTTTCATGAATGGTGGCTTTGTTATAATTCCCTACTGTACACCCTTTGCATGTATCTCATTGCTCTATTGCACCCTTGGGAAGTCTTGTAGAAATATGGTACATGATCTTCAAATCTCCATAGTGCAAAGGCCAAGTATCATATGTCATAATTCATTGATGTCTCGTCTCTACACCTTCTCTACTTTCGTGCTCAATGCAACACAATATTCTACACTCAATTTTTAGAGGTTCTTCTCTTGAACCCTAATCTGCTTCACTTGTCCCGTGGTGATGTGTCTAAGGAAATCCTTTCCTTTGCTAAATATCAAATCCTAACCATGGTCTTCCAACATAGAATCTGAAACTAAATTCTTCTTCAAACCTAGAACATGCATGACATATTTTAGTGTGAAAGGGGAGCGAGAATCCCTCTGAAAAGTAACCATAGCGATACTCATCACATTATACCTTCCATCATCTCCCATCTCGATGTCCATCTGGAGGTCCTTATCCTCCAAGTCACTGAAAAATTCTTTGTTTCTCATCATATGCAATGATGCTCCACTATCCAAATACCACACACTACCCATCATCGATGTCACCATGCATGAAAAGAGGGTGAAATCCAACTCGAATTATGAAGATAGAGATTCACCTGCCACTCCTCTTAAGGGATTCTTGTCGACCTTATTTTTTGGACACTTTGTGGCATAGTGTCCCAACTCATGACAGCGAAAGCACTTGATTTTCAAAAAGTATTTCTTCTTTCTTGCCTGACCATATTTCGCTTTGGATTGGGATTTCTTCTCTTTCCCTTTCTTTTCCTTTCCATCCAAGGTAGAGTTCTCCTCATCCTCAACCTTGGATGAGGTCTCATCTTTGGTGTTCTACCTGAACTCTTCCTCTACCAAATTTTACCATAATCTGTCCCAATTTGGTAGCTTCTCCCTCCCATTGACCGAATCCTAGTAGTTGTGCCAGCTCTTGGGAAGGCCTAGAAGTGTTAGGCTTACTAGATTATCTTCTATAACCATAATACCAACACTCCCAAGTTCATCATGTCATTGTGTGAACTGGCTCAAGTACTATGGTATTGTGTTTCCCTTCTTCATTTTGATATCCTGAAGCTTATCTTTGAGGGCCAACTTCATGTGGTCACCACTGTTCTGGAACAAATATGTCAATTCCTACCACATTGCATATGGAATTTCTTTCCTATGGATATTAGAGACAATATGGTCTCATACTCCCTCCAATATGATCTTCCTCGCCTTAGCTACACTCTTCTGTCAATCTATTAGATTTTGAGCATCAACTCATGTTTGCCTCTAGACACTATTATCAATACATTCCTTCTGCCCATTGTCTTCCATGACTTCTTTCATGCGATCCTTCCAAGCAATATAATTTGAGCTACTATTAAGGGCATACTTGAGCCTTAAACCATATAATGCCATCCTGTTATATAATATATTTGAAAACTTGTTCCTACTGCAAAGAACAATTCGAACTCTCTTCCCTATTGCCAATCAAGATTTGATACCATGTAGAAATTAACTGTAGATTCAAAACTACTCATGTGATGTTATAAAACACAAGATTCAAATCTACTCTACTCATTTGCGAAAATAAATTCACGATTGAGAAGAAATATCAAAAACATGTGAAATTAATTAACACACATACACGAGGATATATCTAGGGGAAAGCAACTACTCAAAACCCCTTCCTATCTATATTGCATTAGTCAAAAAATAGAGAAGACATACAATGCTTTCTCAATCCTGAGCAACCTCTATGCTAGTACAATCTATCTCACTACTTCATAAGCTTCCTCTGTTCAATAATTAAATAAATTTATTCTTTTTCAAATCCCTATTTCCTTGGATTGTTTCCTTTGGAATTATCCCCTATTATTTAGGGAAATTCCTCATCCATAACTGCACAATCCCTATATGCCCTTCATCGACTATATGCACCACTTGTACATCTTGGATAATTATACAACTAATAGTACACTTCCCTTGAACTACAATCTTAAATGGGTAACTCATATTTCATGGATGCATTAGTTATGGCTGATTTATTAGTTAACTAGTTGAACACTAAAGTTGTACCCCACTGCTAGACCTCCTACTAGTTCGTCCAACAGTTAGAACTAGTTTCACTGACTTCAACTCAATTTAACTGAATTAAATTTTTACAACTGAAACTAACTCAACCTAGGCTCCTAAACTTTAGGAATCACTTTACACAACTAAATTTATTCCCTCAACTTGAATTAACTGGGCCAACTAAGTGAAACTAACTTAATTATCTCATTCAATTTATCCTGTGATGTGGAATTACAAATTTCTCCTAATTTAATTCAAGGGAAAATTAAACCAAGATTTTCTTGTTGAATTTTTAACAAATCCAGTGATAAATCTGGTACTAAAAAGGGAGCTAACCAAGTCACTAATTTAGGCACTAAAAGATGAGATAAATACGGTACTATTACTAGCACTATTTCTCACGCAATTTCTCGCACAATTTCTGGATAGTCCTTTGAAGAAAAAATGGGAGCAAAAGAAGGGAACTAATCATATGGATTTGTTGTAGTGAATCTCAAACAAAAGGGTTCAGTTCAGGAGCACAATGAATAATTTCAAATATTGAATATCAAGGTAACTTATATTCTAGAGGAGCATCTGATTGATGTTTTCATAGGGACTTTAAAGGATAACATCCAACATGAGGTTCACCTTTGGGAACATAAGTCATTGGAGAATGCATTCAAGGTGACAAGAAAAGTTGAAAGAAAAATTATGGCAATAAGGATATCTACCACTCACAACTAGAAAGATGCAAGTATTGTCACTCCTAGCTTTCCACAACCTACAAAGTTGGCATTGTAACAACTGGAGGAAAAAAGAGAAAATGGGATTTTCAATAGTTGTGATAGAAAATACACTAAAGGTCATAAGTGTGGTGATAATAAGTTATTTTACATATATTGTGAAAAGGATGAAGAAAATAAATAAGAAGCATCAAAAGAAGAAGATATACACCAAGAACCAACCCTACGGGTTGAAAAAATAGAAATGAATCTAACCATATATTGTAATGCATTGGTGGGAATTACCACTCCTCAAACTCTTAATATAAAAGGTATATCAAGAAGAGAAATGTAATAGTGTTGATTGTTTCAGGTAGTTATCATAGTTTTGTTCATTGCAATATAACCAATGATTTGAATTTGTTTCTATATCCAATACCAAAGTGTCGTGATGGTTGAAAATGGAGGAACTATAAATTTCTTAGGAAAGTGCCATAATATAAATCTAACCATGGTGGAATATGTATTGAATAGACCAATGCTTGTCATTCCAATGGGTGGTGTGGATTTTGTATTAGGAGTCAAATGGTTACAATCTATGGGGACGATAGCTTTTAATTTTCAATAACATTTCTTTACTTTTTTCTTAAAAGGAAAGGAAATTGAATTAAGGGGTATTGTAGGGAAACCTGGGAAGATAATTAGTTCAAGTGGCATGACAAATATTTTGAACAAGGAACAATGAGGGGTAATTGCACAATTATGTTCACTAGATGTTCAAACATCTAATTCATCCATTTCTTTAGATCTCGAAAGAGCCCTTGACAATTATTCCAAGTCATTTGAGACTCCCAAAGGCATCCCACCTATTTGTGATCATGACCATGATATTCACTTGATTCCAGGAAGTGGTCCTCCAAACATTGCATCTTGTAAATATCCTTATTCCTAGAAGAGTGAAATTGAATATATGGTTGCAAAAATTCTAGAGGCGGGTATAATTCAACCCAGCCAAAGTTATTTCTCTTCTTCGGTAATATTGGTGCAAAAGAAGGATGAATCATGGCGTATGTGTCTGAATCATAGAGAGACCAACAAACTCACTATTAAAGATAAGTTTCCCGTTCCTGTCATTGATGAATTGTTGGATGAACTACATGGAGAAATTGACTTCATGAAGCTAGATCTTCATTTAGGATATCATCAAAATATAATTAAGATAAAAGACATTTTGAAAACAACATTTAGAACTCATGAAGGTTGTTACGAATCTTTGGTCATGCCTTTTGGCCTTACTAATGCACCTTCCACATTTAAAGTTTTGAGTAATTCCACTTTCAAACCCTTCCATAAAAAAATTGTGTTAGTACTTTTTGATGATATACTAATCTATAGCAAGTCTTGGAAACATCACGTTCAATATGTTGACAGGTTTCTCAAACTATTGGAGGAGAAACAATTATATGCAAAATCCTCCAAATGTTTCTTTGGGTACAGGAAGTGGAATATTTGGGTCATATTATATCTAATGAGGGTGTTAAGGTGGAGCCTAAAACAATTAAATCCATCAAGGAATGGGAAATTCCCACAACCTTAAGGCATCTTCGAGGGTTTCTCAGGTTAACAAAGTATTATTGAAAGTTTGTTAAGAATTATGGGAAGATAGTAACACCTTTAACAAAATTACTGAAGAAAGATGCATATTTTTGGACTCTAGAAGAAACTAAGGCCTTTGAACATCTTAAAGAGGCAATGTTTGAAGCTCTAATATGTGACTTCAAAAAAACTTTATTGTGGAATGTGATGCCTCAAAAAATGGAATTGGTGCTATTTTAATGTAGGAAGGAAGACTCGTTGCTTTTGAAAGTTGTCTAATCAAGGGAAGTTATTTATAGAAACTTATTTATGAGAAGAAATTGTTGACAATACTACATGCACTGAATAAATGGCACCCTTACCTAATGGGAAGAGACTTGAAGGTAAAAATAGATCATGAAAGTCTTAAATACTTCTTGGAACAAATATATCTTCAGAAGAGTAGCAAAAATGGGTCACAAAGATGTTGGGTTACGAATTTGAAATCATCTACAAAAAATGGCAACAAAATGTTGTTGCATATGCACTCTCAAGAAGTGATGAGGATGTGGAAGCATTTCTTTGTTCCGTTTCTATTATCCAACTTGTTTGGATAACATAAGCAAGGGATGAATGGAAGAATGATGAAGAAGTATAGACACTCATTCAAAAGTTGTACCAAGATCCCAGTGCATATGATTCATTCATTTGGAAAATTGATTCACTTTGGTACAAAGATCTCTTATATCTATGTGAGAAATCCCAACTTAAAAAAAAAAAGCTTCTTTTGGAATTGCACACCTCTCCTCTAGGAGGACATTTAATATTTTTTAAAACTTACCATAGAGTCAAGAAGGAAATTTTTTGGGATGGAATTAAATCTGATATTCACAATTTTTTGGTGGAATGTTTGGTTTGCCAACAAAATAAAGTTGATACAATTAAGACCTTATCTTTTACAACCATCAATCATTCCAATTCAGCATTGGAAAGAGGTCTCGATGGATTTTATCATAGGTTTACACAATTCTAAAGCAAAGAGTGTCATCATGGTGGTATTTGATAGACTTATGAAGTATGCACACTTTTGTGCAATGTCTCATCCGTTCAAATCTAGTACAGTTGCTATTGCATTTGTGGAAACAATTCAAAAGCTACATGGAAACTGAAAGAATATTGTAAGTAATATAGATCCCATTTTCCTTGGAAACTTTTGGACAATTATTTCTTGTAATTGTACTCAATTAGCTCAGAGCTCATCTTTTCATCCTCAATCCGATGGGAAAATTGAGATAGTGAGAAAATGTTTGGAAGGATATCTTCATTTCATTATATCTAATAAAAAAACACAATGGATCAAGTATTACCCCTCAAAGAATGATGGTATAACACTTTTTTCCATACAGTAGTAAAAATGACCCCATTTATGGTGCTTTATGGATATCATACACCTTCCATCACATTGTGTTTAAGAGACAATTATAAGGTTCAAGGAGTGGAATATAACATCAAGCATCAACAACAAGGTCTCAAACTATTAAAGGATAATCTGAGTCTGACACAAAATCAAATAAACCAAAAGGTGGATCATCGTCTTAGAGAAATAAGTTTTTATGTGGGAGATTTGGTATTTTTATGACTACAACCATACAACAAATGTTTGTCAAGAAAGCTAACAAGGATAATAGATTATCACCCAAGTACTATGGCCCTTACAAGGTGTTGCAAAATATTGATACTATGGCATACAAATTGGAGTTTCCTACACCTTGGTGAGTACACCTAGTTTTCGATGTTTCATGCTTAAAGAAAGTTATCAGTGACAAGCTCCCAGTTCAAACAATGTTGCTAGAACTTGATGAAGAAGTTAAAATAATATTGGAGCTTGAAGAAATCATTGAAAAAAGAATCCAGCAACTACGAAATAGATCAATTTTAAAGTATCTCATTACATGGAAGAACTTACTATTGAAGTCTCCACATGGGAGGATGAATATTTTATTCAAAAACATCCAACACTACCCAAGTGTTGAGGACAACACCTTTTTGAAGGAGAGGGGCATGTTAGGTCCCTATAATAATAGTGTGGCCCCCATATTGTTATTGTTGTACCCCATAGAAGCTGACTATCGTTAGTTTTGTGCCTTTACATTATTATTGTTATATAGGCCCTAATTATATTTTGACCCCTTAGACTCCTATATTTAACAAGGAGGCCTTTTCATTTAAATAATCTAAGAATTGTTCATTTATGTGATGTAAAATGAGGTTCCCCCGTCAAAGAGGATTATTTTCAAGTTGTTGATATATCTTTTCTTGTATTTTTATGATTTGGTTACATAATAAAAATTATCAATGACATAACAAATTCATTGGAAGAAAACATACTTTTGAACAAGCTCTTACCGGCATACCGCATGGGAAGGGATGAGAGGAGCGTTGGAGCTCGACTGCTAGGGTTCTGTACTCTCCTCAGATGGCGCAGTCTGATCTGCTCAGACAGCCATCACGGACCTGAATTTGCGCCCAGAAAATACCCAACTGCACTGTGAAGGATCGAAGGGCAAATGGAAAACCCCTAGGGGGGGCTACGGCGACCTCCCCCAAGGCAAATAAACTGCAGCACCAAACTGAAAGAACGATACTATTTGGATCGGTCAGCGAGAATGTGATCAACCAGGAAATCCCGCGCTGGCATGAGCACACTGGAAAAGACAAACTGGAAAATAAGGCGGATGAAGAAACAGGATGGAATAACCGACCAGACGGAACCCCGAAGGTCTCCTCAACCACCTGCAAACCAATAGCAACAGATCGACCCAGAATCGAACTACCGGGAGAAAAAATAGAAGAATGAATCCAATTTATGATAGATCATGCGCTCATTGGAAAATTTATAGGGTTCTGGCCGACGGAAAAAGCCTTATACAGTTGGATCGCAGTAAAGTGGAAGCCTAAGGGCGATGTGACTCTGCAGCTAGGCCCAAAAGGATTCTTCACAGTGATCTTCTTCTGCCTGGAAGACAAATACAAAATCCTGGTTGAAGGACCCTACTTCTTCAACTCAGCTGGCTTATACTTAAGGGACTAGGCACCCAGATTCAACCCGGATAACGAGGACCTCACATGGGCACCAGTTTGGATAAGACTATACTCACTTCCAGATGAGTATTGGGGTGAGGATATCCTGAGAAACATTGGAAATGGTTTGGGGGAATGCATAAAGGCTGCAGAAGAAATGAAAATGCGTAGATACACATCATATGCCCGCATTTGCGTCTTCATGCGCCTGGACAAAGCTTTTCCAGAATCGGTAAGTCTCTCTCACCGTGACTATGAATGGATTCAACCCTTAGACTATGAACATGTCCCGTTTCGATGCCGTAAATGCCATGCCATAGGGCATCTTTTCAGGGATTGCCCCCTAAATGTTAAAGCTACTACCCCTGCCCCCACTGACTCTCTGACCCATGACGGCTTCACCAAGGCCCCTACCCACAAACGAGCACATAAAAAATCAACAACAGGGAAGAAACCCCAGCAAAATAACACCTCTGACCCTGCGGTCAGAAATAGCTTTGGAATCCTGGCTCAATCCACGGAAGAGAAAAACACATCCTCTCCTCCCAACTCTGCTCTCCCCTCCTCCTCCACCCAGCCACCTCCTTCAGCCCCCTCCTCTGATTCCCCTCCAACCAAAGATGCCCCAGGTAACCTCACGGAAAGCAAGGAGAAGCAGGTGGAAAAAGACAATGAAATGGAGGTTGACGGATCCTCAGACCCCCTCCAAAGCCCAGACATGCCCACGGAAGAAGATAACCAGGTGCAATGAATGGAGAAAGAACTAGAAAGCATAGATCTGAATGTACTAGACATATTAGAACTAGAAGTAGCATGTAAAAAGAAAGCCTATGAAAGCATCCCAGAGCTTCAGCTTAACAAACTGGAAATGGTCATTTCCAGATCCTACCAATAGTATCATCTCGGCATCCAATCAGGAAGTCAATGGGATTTAGGCCCAACTCCAAAAGACTCCAAAAAAAGGGGAAGAAGAACTGATCTCCAAAGAAGAATAGCGGTAGGGAAGATCCTGGTGGACTCAGGCAGGTATGTTAAGCTTATGAAGTACTATAAGCCCTCTACCAATAGCGAATCATGAAGCTCATTTCATGGAACCTAATAGGGCTCAATAGCCCAGGAAAACTCAGAATGTTAAAAAATATGTTAAAAATTGAAAAGCTGCAAATATGCTTTCTCCAAGAGACAAAATGTAACAGCTCAACTCTAGAAACGATCCTCTCTAAAGCTTGGCCAGGATGTCAATCGGTGGCTGTGGATGCATCTGGCGCATCTGGAGGGCTAGCTATTGCGTGGAACTCTCAAGCACTCACCCTCTCAGACTTTCACGCTTCTCATAGTCTAATTTAGGCTGCTTTCCACATAGTAGGCACGAATATTCATGGGAATCTCTCGAATGTATACTTCCCTCAGGAAGCAAGGGAAAAAATTGCTCTCCTCCACACCCTAGAAGCTCTAAACTTCAATAGAAGGCACCCACTCTGGATTGTTGGAGGGGATTTTAACATGATAACAAAATTGGAGGAAAAGATTGGGGGCAGAAACAGGCTGGAACAGGAAAACACCCACTTTAAAGACTTCATCCAGAACGCATCTCTGATAGATTTGCATTTCTGCAATGGCACTTTTATGTGGAGCAACCGAAGAGCAGGCAAGCATCAAATAGCCTCCAAGCTGGATCGGTTTCTAATCTCAGACAACTCGATTCACCTAGGGGGAGACTTCTCGGCGGCCATTCTTCCACACTCAGGATCCGATCACTGGCCTGTTGCCCTTCAATGGCAACGTCCTGGCAGCACCACAAGAATACCTTTTCACTTCGAGGAATTTTGGTTCACCCACCCCTCACTCAAAGATTTGGTTCACTCTACATGGACATCCTTCAGCCCTCCAGACGGCTCCAAGATGTTCTAGTTCCAACAAAAACTCAAACATCTAAAGTTCTGCCTTAAGCGATGGAACAAAGAGACCTTCGGAAAGATCTTCAAGGCGCAACATGATCTTCAAAAAGCCCTCGCAGATCTGCAGCAAGAAATAAGTACAGGAGGCCACACAGAGAGAACCCTTGAGCAGGAGTAGCGCATCCACAATCAGCTTGAGGAGAGAAGAAAGCAGGAGGAGATATACTGGAAGCAAAAGTCCAGAATCAGATGGTTGAAAGAGGGAGAACGAAACACCAAATTCTTCCACAGAACCACTGTTCAACGTAGAATGTGCAATAATATCCCTTACATTCAAAAATTAGGAGGAGAAAGGGTGGAATAGCATGAGGAAATTGAGAAGGAATTCCTCAATCACTTCAAGCAAGTCCATCAAGAGCCTGAAATCAACAGACGTCCTGCAATTGAAAGAATCATACACAATGTGCCAAAATTAATCACAGTGGAGCACAATGAACTCCTCCTCAGTCCAATTCAAATACAGGAAGTGGACATTGCTATGGCTCAGCTTAAAGAAGGAAAAGCTCCCGGCCCAGACGGCTTCACCACCACTTTCTTTCACAAGTTCTGGGAATTGATAAAGTTGGAAGTCTGGGAAGTGGTAGAGGAATCGCGAGCATATCACTGGCTGCTTCCCTCACTTAACTCCACTTTTATAGCCCTAATCCCAAAAGAGGAGGACTCGATCAAACCGGACAAATTCAGGCCGATTGCACTCTGCAACGTAATATACAAAGTCATCTCTAAAGTCATTGCAAACAAGCTAAAGCCCCTCTTTCCAATGCTCATTTCTCCGGAACAGTCAGGATATGTGGAGGGGAGACAGATTATGGATGGCATCATCCTCTCGCATGAGATCACACACACTCTCAAGCATTCAAAACAGGCAGGTATGCTCCTAAAACTTGATCTTTCCAAAGCATTTGATAAACTCAGCTGGAATTATGTACAACAAATGCTAATTGCTTTCGGATTCAGTCCCACATGGATTCACTGGATTATGAGCCTAATTTCCTCCACTAGCTTCTCCATTCTAGTGAATGGGATCCCCTCTCGCCCCTTCTCCCCCTCCCGAGGTATCAGGCAAGGTGACCCTCTATCCCCCTTCCTCTTTGTATTAATGGCTAAAGGACTGGGACGTCACATTAAAAATGCCCTTCACTCTCATCAGCTTAGAGGTCTCTCCATTCATCAATTGCCTGCCATTTCTGGTTGAAGGGAAAATACCCCTAGGGTCCTTTGGGCTAAGACTCTACCAGACTGAAAATTGCTTATTCAAAGAAACACACATACAGCCATTATCTTTACTTCAAGCAAATTCTAATGTTAAGGGTACGTACCTAAGGTCCTACATTCGAGAAGGCCTTTAGGGTCCAAACCCTTCTTGGAGTTCCCTTCTTCTTCCTTTGACCTGCAAGACAAACAAATCAAAGAACACAACAGTACATGTACAAATACTTATGTATAAACCATCTTTATGCTATAGAGTTAGTTATAAAAAATCTTTAAGTAACCACTTGCATAAGAATTCAAAACAAGAATCTCATAAGCATAAAGAAAGATTGCTTCGGGAACAAATACATGTTTCTTTATATATAAAGGCAAATAAAGTACATATAATGGAAAGATATCACCTGAACACCTTCAGCAGGCTCCAAGCAAAGCTTCCTCCAGGATTCGTTCCAGCCTCAAGCCTCCAACAAGAGCTCCTTCCAAGTCTTACTCAATGATGATATCAAGGATGAATGATCACCAATACACATGGAAACAAGGGTTTCCTATGCAAAATGGGGGAAGTGCAGAAAGCACCAAGGACTTCAGACCTGGTCTAAGGGGAAAATCTCAGAATAATAATCTTGCTCTCCCTTTTTTCTCTCCCCTTGGCCTTCCCTTTGATGTCTTTTTATACCATCTCCAAAGTAGTTTTTTAGTTAGGAGTTGGTTGGGAACAGTTGGGCCACGGGCACTAACAGGTGATCCAGTAGGTAAAACCCGCGATCTCCGCCCGAAAATAAGGAATTTATTATTTTTTTAAGTGTTTTAATACATACACGCGGGTTGGGTATACACAGACCCGCGTGTACACGCGTTTAACTCAGGGCAATGTCGCGTATAGGGAATAAAACACTTTTTTTTTAATTTTAGGACCAGGTCTGGAAGGAGGGGTTGCCCTAGGCCATGAGTGCAGCATCACAAACCATAAGAGTGAGATTTGGAGCTATAACAGATGCCCCCTAATGTATGAGGTCAGAAGGGGAACATGATGGCCGAAATATATTATGTAAGTACAAGGAAAGGAACTCTGTCGAAAAACCGAGGAGGACTTCACCAGAATTCAGCCTGCCAAGCCACCGAAAGGAGATCAGAAAGAAACACTGTCTGAGGCGGGCATACCCATGCTCAGGAAAAGTAAAGCATGTCCGCATATCAAGTACAAGCGGATCCACTAAGTATACAAGTATAAATGACTGGGAGATACATAATGGATCATCTGATCATAATAAGTAAGTACATGTCTGAATATCACATATAAAACTGTCAATGATGCTGAAAGATGCAACGGATCACTGATATCAAAGACTGATCCCAAAAGGTACCAACTGAACATGATGGAATAGGATGGTACTGCACTACAAACTTAGGTGCCAGCATATAGAATGTCGCCATGACTGACTGCAACATATAAGGTGGAGTGGTATCAACTAGCAGCAACAAGAGCAACTGTCAAGTGAACCAATGAATGTTGATACAACCTGAGGTCTTCACCGACCACCGTGGTACATTTCTACGCCATGGGAATAAATGATCTGAAGTCGACCATGTGAGAAATTGTTTGATTACCGGTCATTGATGTATACCGTTAACAAACGCGAGACTACTCACCGATAATGATAATGAGCGTCAAGGTACCCAGTACAATCTAACAAGTGTGAATAGATGAGCTGAAGTCGAACACCTATAAGAATCTATCGATCAGGAGACAATGATGGTTTCCCACTGTCGATAGTGAAGGATCTGCCACTAATGACTGCAAACCCCAAGGTACTGCCAAATAGACTCTAGATCTTTACCCCAGAGCAATGAGTCAGAGTCGATAGGGAAAGATCCGCTAGAAGGAAGGCATTAAGGCATCCTCCATCAATCTAGCGCGAATGTAACCCGTAGGCCAATAATGTGGAAGGAATCGGACGAAAAAGATGTAGTAACCCAACCGAAGTACGTTTCTGGCATACACAAGATGTGGCTAGCGCACGGCAGAAACCCTCTAAACCAACCAATAATGAAAGCTGACACAGAGGCGAGGTATCCACCAATAGGGTCAAATGGAAACCAAGGTACTGCACGAATCCCAATGTGTGATAATGTATGCTGACGTCGAACACAAGGGAAACCACTCAGTCAAAGACCCATGATACTGATCGATGCTGAACACAAGGTGACCTATCAATAATGAAAATAGGGCCAGGGTGCGACTCTAGGCCTGTCCTCAGAGCAAGGTGTCGTTGTCGATAAGGACAAGACCTGCCAGCAAGAAGTCAATGGGGACCTTCTCAAACCAGCACGAGTAAAGGACCAATATAACTGATGTGATGATAGACATGACACTGACAACCAGGGATGGCCGACTGAAAAATGAGTCAAGAGACACCGCAGAAAGGCCGACCCAGGTTAACTTCCCTTGAACAAAAGCACGACTCAATGTGACTATGTGGCAGCATATAATGAATCTGTATAAGTTCGTCATGCAGGAGGCACGAACGAACCCTCCATATGATTGGAAGAGATAACCAATCGGGGGAGAACTGACTCGATAACAAGGTTATGGCGTACCTAAGTCAAACTAAATCCCACCCATGCGGAGGAGACTTTGTTTTGAGTGCTTTGTTCAAGGGCGACATGATCGACTCTAGCTGCCAACAATAAATGGAAATAATGTCCCTGTTCCCGCTCTTTTTTGGAATATTTAATTTTTTTTTGTCTTTTTCTGATAAGCCGGAAAAAGAATAAAAGAATGCTATGGTACAGTGGAAAGAATGAGTGTCGGTGAAACAGATGATCTAGTTCCTGGGAAAGGAACGTTCCTATGCTCAATGCAGGGAGGTGAAAACTGGTCAGTGACACTCAAAGGTATGTTCCTTCCACGGATCTGGGTATGTCAAGCTGCAGAAGTCAAAGGTATGCAAGGTTGATTTTGCAGACGTCATGGTCAAAAGTTTGCTTAAACACGAGTCCAAGTGAAGTCGGCTCTAGGCCAAAAGGTGCAAATGGTCAACATGCAATGCAAAAGTACAACTCGACACTCATAGGAGCCTCTAGGGTATAAGGCTAGAACGAAGCGAAGAAGCAAAGAGGAATGAGTCTTCAACGCATAAGTCATGGCGGGACTACAGAGGACTCCCGAGCCTACTCAAAACGAAGCAGCATGGGCAACAAATGTCAGTGAGGTGCTAACTAGGATGCCCATGTAAAGAATGGTTCTACCATCGTGTCATGATTTAAAGAATCGGCAAGTGAAAATGGCTTACGAACCATAACATGATGGGGTCGACCCTATGGTAGATGTATCGGTCAAATGGAGGCTAGTATGCATAATGCAACGGAAAAATGGTGTCCCTAACCTATATTCCAGTGAGAACACGATACCTGCCATGACGGGTTAGCAGTCATGGAACCGTCTCGAACCGTCAAAAAATGTCCAAAATGTCCTGAAAAACAACCCAATCTCGACATTCCAAGCTCCCAAGTTAAAAGTGACATGAAACCAAACAAAATAAAATTTTGAAAAAAGTTTGTATTTTCAAAACTTATAAAAAGAAATTTTGGACTTACCATTTTCACCGTTTGACTTGGAGAGCAGAAATTGTGGAGCAAAAGGAGCAAACTTCCCTGTGACTTATTCAACCGTTCAAACTTGCCGAAAACTTCCAGGTAAGCACTAAACTTGTCTTGCCATTAATTGTGATGGTTTTTAGGAAGTTTAATTGATTTTTTACTGTTGGATTTTTGCAAAAAATTCCTTTGCGGCGTACACGCGGGTTGGCTATATAGAACTCGCGTATACGACGGCCCTACACGCGACTGTATACAAAGGAACCCGCGTGTGCGCAACAAACTAATTTTATACACAAAACTAACGGATGAAAATGATTTTTTCTTCCAGGATGACTCTCACATGGCGTGAAAGAGAGCACTTAGCTGTGGATAATGAAGTTATGAACAATGATGAGGCATTAGATGCCCTACGGGGATGCGGGTTGCTAAAGTTCTTCAAATTGCCAAATATGAAAGCCAACACGCGTTTGCTCGAGAGACTCATTGATTATTGGGATGTCGATGAGGAAGCATTCATCATTGATCAGATGCCACTCAGGGTAGAAGTGGAAGATATATATTTTATCACGGGCCTTTCCCGAAGGGGAGAGGTAGTGCATTCCCAGGGCAGGACACGGAATAGCCTCAGTATAGATGACTATGTACAGATTTATTGCCCAGGTCATCGGAAGGTCGGGAGTCAGATCTCTATCCCACATGTGGCGATTTTTTCACTCAGGATAATCTTATTCACCATAGGTCGAGTGAACGGATCATCCTCACTACATCAGGCATCACAGGTAAACATGAGCGTGGCAGTGGACTGTCTCACTACAGTGTTTGACTGGTGTACTCCTCTCCTTGACAACATGAAGGAACAACTGACTTCTATCAGGAGGGGACAGACCAAGAACTTTGAGTTCGGAACCATCTTGTGCACTTTCTTCTTCGAGAAGGTTCTCGCACTCCGCCCCAGGGTAGCAGTTTCCATCAGTAGTCCACGTGATCCACGCATGGGCCGGTGGGCTGACTTGATGAAACGTCTGGGGGTGGGGAAGTCCCTAGGAATGCATTCGATGATGATTTCTTTACCTGGTGGGAGCAGCAAATCATCGCCGTGGATGATTACCCCTATGCCGGACTGGATTTCCGAGGAGATCCTGATCTAGTGTTACCACCGGATGCAGCATGTGGCGAGATTGGTGAGATTTTTTATTTTTATGATTTTATGATTTTTTTTTGGATTTTTCAAATATAATGATGAACTTTGAAAAATATTTTTCGATGAGATTCAAATGACTAATATGATGATCATGTTCCAGAAATTGGGCCCGTACGACCAGATGGATTCCCGCGGCATGGACGGCGTGGCCAAGGAGCCGAAGAGGCAGCTGCGGATGCGGAACGGACCTTAAACAACGTCCAACGGCACTTGGCGAGACTGAGCTGCCAAGTACCGATGGCCGAGATAGAGGACCTTCCTCCAGATATGCAGCGTCATGTGGTTGGCATGCCACGTGACTGGGTTCGCATCTTTCGGCGCGTGGCCCACGCTGTAGTGACATACTTAGATGCTCATCCTGAGCCGAGGCGCTAGATATGCCTGACATGATTATGGGCATTTGAGTCCCAATTTTGTATATTTTTGGACACACATATGTACACTCGAGATGCTTTGCGATATATATATATATATATATATATATATATAGTTTGACTTTTTGATGCATGATTTTATGATGATGAATGATTGATATGCCAGTCTAATGCTTGATGAACGATAGAATCAGCTAACCAATTTTGAGATCTTGGAATGTGCAAATAATTAATGTAAATAAATGATCTTTGCAACAACCTCACCCTTAAATATTGGTGATATAATAATGGATCTCTAACCCGATAAATGTTATTTAACTGAGACACTATCAATTGAGAATCAAGATATACTACCAACGAGTCGATCCCTTAAGAGATTGCCTCGGATAATAAATTGATAACAGCTGTATACTCGGCCATATTGTTTGAGGCAGGACCGATACACACGCCTCTCGATATCATCAACTGACCAGTTGGGTAATAAAGTACCCAAGCTGCGGAAGCAAGATTCCAAGTGTGCCGACTAGCACCATCGGCGAACCCAAAATAGACCAAATCATCCATCAGCACCTGCCACAGCAGACCAAAAAGTACTGATATCGGAAAACGCTCGACAATATATGTATAAATATATACATAAAATACAAAGAAATCATTTCCCAGCCTGAACTAAGCAAAGTACTTCTTTAGGTAGAGCCCATTTCGGGGCTCCGCCAGCTTGTTTCCTTCGAAACAAATTAACTCATACGATCCTTTTTCTAAAACTCGTTTGATAATGAAAGGACCGTACCACATAGGCTTAAATTTTCCTACCCCCAAGGCGTCCTTATCTTGGTCATAGACCAAGACAAGGTCACCTTCAGAAAAGACACGAGGACGGACAGACTTATCATATTGTGTTTTGACCCTTTTCTTATGGGCCTCATTCATCGTGGCGGCATCTCGACGCTGCTCATCGAGATGTTCCAAGTGAACAAGGTGCTCCTCGAGACTTGACGTCTCAGGAAGAAGCTCAACAGCCAACTTTAGAGATGGGATTTCACATTCAATCGGAAAGATAGATTCCATCACGTAAACCAACTGAAAAGGAGTAAAACCAGTAGCTATTTTGACGGAGGTTCGGTATGCCCAAAGTGTTGAATACAACATAATGTGCCAATTGGACCGATTTTTATCGATTGTCCATTGGAGTATCGTCTTAAGAGTTTTATTGACCGCCTCGACCTGTCCATTGGTCTGAGGATAATAAGGGGACGAATGCTCCTGACGGAATCCTAATTTAAGGGCCAATTCGAACATTAGCTGATTTTGGAAATGACTGCCATGGTCAGTGACAATCTCCCTTGGGATACCGAATCTTGAGATAACCTGGTTGAAAAGAAACAAAGCTACTGTGTCATTGTCATTCTTATAAGTAGGCATGGCTTCAGCCCACTTCGTGAAGTAGTCTACAGCCACTATAATATACTTGTGATTTGCCACTGAAGGCGGATTACAAGTCGTAAAATCAATTCCCCACTTAATGAAGGGACCGACGGTGACAACGGGAAAAAGGGGAGCTGGATGCGCGTGCATCTTGCGAGTAAAAATTTGACACGGGTGGCAGCATCTGACCGCTTCCACACAGTCTTTAAAGAGTGAAGGCCAAAAGTAGCCGCCACGTAAGATGCGCTGGGTTGTAGCAAGCCCTGATAGATGACCACCACAAGCTCCACTGTGGAAGTCATTAAGAACAGACTCTGCTTCCTCTAAGGTTAAACAACGTCGAAGAATTGAATCAACCCCTCGATGGTATAATGTGTCACCAATGATAACATAGTTTTTAGCCAGGTGACGTAACTTGCGACGTTCATCCTTGGAGAAAGTAGAGGGAAACTTCGAAGTCTGGAGATAAACAATGATATCTCCATACCAAGGGTCTTGTGAAGAGATGAGGAATATATGTTCGTCGGGTAAAATTTCCTCATAAACAATATCCTCTCCACAAGGAAGCTCAGAAATTAGCTCCGCGAAGACCATAGATTTCTTAGACTTGGCGGACAAGAATTCGAGATCGAATTCTTGTAAAATGACTATCCATCTATTATATTTGCCCCCAATCACTCGCCTACTGAGGACAAATTGAAATGGATTGACCGCCGCTAAGACAAAAGTTTTGCGTAGCAAAATATAATGCCGGAGTCTCTGAACAGCATGGACAGCTACCAAGGCCAATTTCTTAACCGGAGAATAGCGGAGTTCAGGACCTATTAAGCCTCGGCTCAAATAATAAATCACGTGCTCGACAAGAGCATCGCCCTCCTGAACTAGAACCATACCAATGGTAGATTCTGCTACAGCAAGATATAAAAGGAAGTCTCTACCATAATCCGGTGGACTCAAAAGCGGGGCAGAGACTAATGCTTTTTTCAAAGCATCAAACGACCGTTGCGTGAAGTCGTCCCACACAAATGGAACTCCTTTTCGTAGCAAACGCATGAACCCTTTAGTGATCTCGGCATAGTTTGCTATAAACCGTCTTAAGAAATTAGCCTTCCCTTGAAGACTTTGAAGTTGACGAATTGAGGACGGGGGATCAACCCGAATCCCTTCATTGGACACAATAAACCCTAACAACCGACCGGATGTAACCGCGAAAACACATTTATTGGGATTCAACCGGATTTTATAGAAACGACATCGCTCAAAAACTAATCGAAGATGACTAGGATGATCAGTTCTCTTTCGAGAACGAGCAGCGAGATCATCTAAGTATGCCTCGATGACATGTTTGAGGTCGTGGAAAGCGTATGACATGGCCCGCTGAAAGGTGGCTCCAGCATTTTTAAGACCAAAAGGCATCTTTCGATATGCAAAGGTACCCCAGGGACATATGAAGGTTGTCTTATGCTGGTCTTCAGGACGGATAGAGATTTGATTATAACCCGAAAAACCGTCCATGAAGGAAAAAATTTCATTACCTGCACACTCGTCGATAATCTGATCAATGAATGGCGTGGGGTAATTGTCTTTTGGACAAGCCTTGTTTAAGTCCCTAAAATCGATGCATACGCGGATTGTTCCTTGCTTTTTGTCCACAGGGACTGGGTTAGAAACCCAATCCGTAAGAGGAACATGGTATATAAAACCCGCCCTTAGCAGCTTCTCAACCTCAGCTTTGATAGCCGCTGCTTTCCTAGGGTTAACCGGCCGAAGCCTTTGACGAATCAGTTTTGCGTTTTCGTACGTCTTGATCTCATGTTGGACTATAGACGGATCAATGCCGGGCATTTCCTCATAAGACCAAGCAAACACATCACGATATTCCTTGAATAGGTCGGTGTAAATTTGAATTTCTTCAGGGGAACACTCAATTCTGATGAAGATATTCTCGATGATGTTAGGATCCTTAGAGATGTTTATAGGTATCGTTTTTGAGATTACCGACATATTACCTTCGGCACGTGTGTGTGTTGGAGCCAAAGGGTTCGATACCGTACAAACATCACTACCAACGAGCTCGGAGAATCTAGATTCTACTTCCTGCAATGGAGGAGGAAAATATGAACGATGGTGTAAGTATTCCCAAGGTCGATCTATACCCATCATTACTCCGAGGATTGCTTCTTCAGAAGGTAGAACCGAATCTAAGTAGTCCAAGGCAGAGGTAGAATCAAAGCTCCAAGCCGGGGCCACATGACCATCTAACTCCTCTTCGGAAAAAGGAATAGAATGGTTACCTGTAGAGTGTACGATAGACTGATATCTAAGCTCAGCTGCAGATATAGGAAACGCCATTCCATTAACTTGTCCTTCAACTAATGTGGTCGTAGGTGAAGGCAAGGTCCAAGGGTCGGAAAAATAATGAGTTCGAAAGAACTCTTCTCGAGGAGACTCCTTGGATGATGAAATAACATTGATTCTTGCAAAAGGAGAGGGAAGATCAAACGTACCCATCAATGAGGAATACATCCCTACTCCTAAATTCTCAGTCGGCGGGCGAGGGTTATCCACCAAAGGAACAGTAGAGTCGGAGCTTGCTTGAGGATCGATTGGGGAATAGTCCAATTGATCAACCTTAACGGTTTTCCCCTCATGAGGAAAGCAAATGACACGAAACAGAGTTGACACGACGGCTTCCATCTCGTACACCCAGTTCCTTCCTAATAGGAGATTATAGTCTAGGTTAGCATCTACGACTTCAACTTCGATATTAACGACCTTCCCTCCAACACATATAGGAAAGGCTGGGATAATCCCATGCGGCTTGTGAGAATGGCCATCAAATGCAGTTAAGACGGTTGGTGAAGGAACAGCCGAAGGTGAACCAATAGCCTTCCAACATGACATGGAAATGACACATGTGGAAGCTCCTTCATCTATAACGGTGCGAAAAATATTGATTTTCCGGTATGTAGACTTTATCTGAAAAGCCATCTGATGAGGGAGTCTCTTTTTGACATTTGACATGTCAAAAGAGAGCATTAAAGAATTAGCTGGATCGACTGCTCCAATTGCGGAGAGTAAAGAACTTCTCAGAGACAGACATGACTGGAGAACCTCCAAAGCGGACATAGCACATGGGTTTTGAGCCAAATCCTCCACAATGGAGTAATTTTGGGTGGCCCTAGCATTAGGGTTAATCGTCGCGCGTTTGGCAGAACCTTTCGGTATCCTAGGTATAGTCTCAACAGGAGGTCGCTCAATATGAAGGTCACTACCTCCGGGAACAATTTTATCCTCAGATGTTTCAGCTTCACCATAATCACATGACCGAGTAGTCACATGGACGTTTGAAACCATCATAAAAACATTTGATGCTTTTTCCCCTTCCTGGTTGCCCCCTGAGGAGGTCCCAGGATTTGAATTCGCGCCAGCAAGAAGTTGCTGCCCTTGGGGAAACGGGTTAGTTAACACAGCTTGCGAACTAGAAGTCCCTTGCTGTCCTAAAAAGCACTGAGCGTCTTCAATTCTAGGGCAGAGATGAGTTAGATGGTCCCCGCTGCATAACTTGCAAGGGAACTTAACTTTCTTTCTCGACTCACTTTTACCACCACCAGCGTTGTTGCCGGATTTATTTGCATCGGGCTTCCCATCTGAGTTCTTCTTTTTACCACGTCCTTTATTTTTCCCATTGGAATTTTGATTTCCTTTGGGGTTATCGGATTGGACGGCGTTAATGGAAGAATTTTGGGAAGCAGGAGGATTAGACAATGTGACTTGGTTGTTAGAAGCAGTTTTTAAAGACAACTGTTGCAATTGATTCAACAAGTTCACTGTAGATGTGTCTACAGACCCAACGATACCGTCTGCGTGCGGACCTGGCTTCAGCTTAGCTAAATCAACCTTAGATCCAGGAGCATCTGGCAAGTACTTTTGGAGGATCCCAGACTGAGAGTAAATCAGTTCTAACTGCTAGGCCCTGAAAATGGCTTGCTCCTCAGAATAGACCCTAGACATGGAGACATCCTTGGAGATCTCGGGTTGCAAAGACTTCAAAAACCACTGTAGATGGTACTCCGGAGGGATTTCGGCTTTAATGAGCCTCTTTCTCTGTCTCCATTCCTGAATGTGATCAGAAATGTGGGTTACCTTATCCTGACGAAAGGTGGCCAGAAGTTCAGTTCCGGCATCATAGCGGACAGGAAACTGGAAGTGATTTAAGAAGATATTGGCTGAGTCAGCGAACAATGTAAAGCTACCCCCTGGCAACTCTATGTACCATTTAGTCGCTTTACCAGTCAAGGTGCGCTGAAAGAGTCTCAACCTAATCGAATCCTCGATGAGGGAGTTGGATGAGCACCACAAATGGAATGTGGTTACATGATCGCCCGGATCTTCACCACTTTTCCCTTCGAATTTTGGTATATCCGAAGGGAGTTTGGTTGGGACTGGAGGCCAGGCCGGATTGTATCTGATAGGGTCATTCGTTAGCTTAGTGAGATCTGGCAAGTTTAACGTTGCCAGAAACGGAAGCCTAGGAGGACCTAGGGGATTCCACCCAGACTGGGCAGAACTCCCTAATTTCTGAAAAGATTGTCCTGGGATTTGGGAGGCACCAGGCTGCCCGAAGTGACCAGTAGAACCGGCTGAACCAAAAGGCAAGCCTTGTGGTCCAGCAAAATTCGGAGTTTGACCAACTCCTGCCGTATAACCTCCATAGCCCGCAAAGTTTCCTCCTAAATAATGGTAAGGAGTTGATAACCCCTGATATGGGTTCCAAGCCGAAGCAAGGGGAGGAATACTTTGAAACGAACTAACCGTGGTGTACGGCCTATTCCCTTGTTGGCCAATAAATGGATTCGCAGTTCCTGCGCTACTAACCCCAGGGTTATTCCAACCTTGGAAAGGATTGCTGCTTTGTCCTATAGAAGAAAAAGGCATGGATCCTACCATTGGGTTGGAATGTGGTATATGACCACTTCCGAAAGGAAAACCCTGGAATGAGGCTGATCTTCCCATCATGGACGTAGCCGCACTAAACGGAACCGATGGAATACCCTGTGATTGGGTGCCAAAAGAGAAGAGTCCAGTACTAAAAGCATTGGTTTGGGCATTTCCACTCGTGGACGGAATGGAGGTAGACCCAAGTAGAGATGTGCTCGCAAAAGATCCAAACAAGGAAGTGGAGGGGATGGAAATGGTTCCTCCCCCTTGCACCGATGTAGGGGTTTGCATGGTCGCAGCACTCGTAGAAGCCATGCTTCCAGTAGTGGTCATGAATAGTAAGCGCGTAGCGTAACCTGGACTTTCCGGTCTATGTGACGGAGTCCCAACATATTGCAATACGTTTGGATGACTAAATGGTAGAGGAGAATTCGGAACCACTAATGATTTTGAAAGTTCTTCTACCTCTATGTTATTCTCCGCTTGAAAGCGAACTCGAGAAAGGACTGGAGTGTCCCTCTCTTGCTCAAAAGTACCAGGCCTTGCTTGGCCGCTAATATCCCCGAGAGGAGGATCAATCTCCGATGCGTCAACCGGCGTGGGACGGACCCCACCGGTAGTACTACCTCTGTGCCTTCTAGGAGAAGGCTCTAAACTTGGTGGCGAGAGACCACGAAGTCTTCGAGACCGTCTTGGAGATCGGTTAGCCACTTTGAATTTTTTGAAAGACTCAAAAAATTAAAAGCTAAGCCGACTAGGAGCACAGAGCACACACTATAAAGTCCCTAAAGATACAGCCAGTCAAACAACTTCCAAGTATTTCCGCTCCGGGTGATTAGGACCGGACACCAAAATATGAGAAAGTGAATCAAGGGGCCTTCCGAAGATAGTCTGGGATGATGAGGGCCCAGTCCTATCAGTGAAGGTATCAAAGGAAGTTACGCTGACCTCCTAACAACAGCCTGCGCCGGTGCAAGCCCCCAAGCTTCGCAAGGGTGCCCTCCAGTAGTACTATCGAGAGTGATACAACGTCGACCTCAGGTGCCACGGGATTCCCCTCCGTAGCCACCTATGCAGATCCCTAGGAGAGGCAACTATGGGTACCAACTCGTCGCAGAAGCCAGGCGGAACAGTCGTGAGGTAAGTTCGGACAAGTAGGAGAGGGGGTATCTCTCTTCCCTGTCTTCACAGACCCTCGTTCTTAACTCCCAGATCCGGAGCTTTCCTGGTCTTCCTAACACTATTGGATTTACTCTCGTTAATTAGACTCTTATGTTTGACGTTTTATGTGGCCTTGGAGAGTTAACTCTCCACTCGCCTAATCCAAGGCCCTAAAATCCTAAACTTGTTGGTGTAACTGACTAAAACAAAAAGTTCTAGTGGATTTTAATTTAGCGCTTGATTTTATTAGGCTGTTCTTTAAGTCACAAGGTAATGGAGATGAAACTTGTGGTGTTTTTATGGATGAAAAAGAAATTAATAAAACTTAGCTACATGCACATGCACTTTTTGTTTTCGATGAAGAGCAATTTCTATGAGGTTCAGAGGTACTTCTAATATAAACAAATTTTCTTTTTCTTTTCAAACTCCACGCTCACAAAAACTAACAAAACTAAATATGCCTAAAAAGAGATGCAAATCTATCCTAATGCAAGAACTATATGTGGATGCAAGATTTAAAGACTACTTCTAAAAACAAAGAAGGAAAGTTGCTGCTTTACCAAATTTTGTCTTGCCACTAAAATGCTTAGATAGAAGATGATATGTTACCAATCATTTTGTCCAAACAATAAAAACAAGTTTTAAGGTAAAAACAAAGCACTTTCACTTCGCAAAAAAGGAAATCAAATGAAAAGCAAGTTTAAGAAAGCGAAACTCAAAACTTTCAAAAGATTTTCTTTCAATCAAACCAAAAAGTCTTTTTCAAAGGAAAGCTCTCAAAAATACTGACACCAATGATTGATAAATAGGAAACCAAACACTTTTGTGAATTGACACCTTTCAAATGATGAAAACTCAACAAAAATAAAATGTGTTTGAAATCGCTTTTGACAATCAAAAGTAGCAATGAAAGTCCAAAATATCAAAAGACAAGTTTCAAGAAAATGGTAACAAACAACTTTCCCGAAACAAAGGAGCAAATGGTCACAAAAATGATTTCGTTAAGCAAACAAAAGTGTCATGAAAGCAAAATGGACACAAAGCTTGAAATCCAATCTTCCTACTCTGCCAAATCAGAGCAGTCAAGATTCTTAACCAGAAATCTTGTGTGTCAAAAATCAATGACGCTTGCAATCAACAAAAACAAGACTAGTACTCCTTATAACTAGAGAGAGTTCAGAACAAGATGCCCCCTGTTAAACAAAGGACTGTTACTGGAAAATGACTGCTTGAAACTGACCCAAACCACCAGACAAACATTCAGCAACAAGAAAATTTATAAATCTTGAAAATTATGTAATATACGCGCTTGCAATTATGTGCAGAATGCGTGTACACGCGACTGTAACTAAGGAAACCTGCGTATACGCGGGTTCGCTTAGTGCAACTTGCGTATATACGCTTCTGTAATCCAGAAAAAAAGCGTATCTGAAGTCTTTCAAGAAAAATAAAAAACACAGACTGAAAAAATGGAAAAGCTTGGAGTTCAAGAACAGATCAGATAGTCAGAGCCAACAAACAGAGGGGTTGAGCCTTGATTGGCTTGAAGACTACCCAAAATAGGAACAACAAGAGTGTTGTCCCCAGCGGAGTCGCCAATTCTGGTTGAAGGGAAAATACCCCTAGGGTCCTTTGGGCTAAGACTCTACCAGACTGAAAATTGCTTATTCAAAGAAACACACATACAACCATTATCTTTACTTCAAGCAAATTATAATGTTAAGGGTACGTACCTAAGGTCCTACGTTCGAGAATGCCTTTAGGGTCCAAACCCTTGTTGGAGTTCCCTTCTTCTTCCTTTGACCTGCAAGACAAACAAATCAAAGAACACAACAGTACATGTACAAATACTTATGTATAAACCATCTTTATGCTATAGAGTTAGTTATAAAAAATCTTTAAGTAACCACTTGCATAAGAATTCAAAACAAGAATCTCATAAGCATAAAGAAAGATTGTTTCAGGAACAAAGACATGTTTCTTTATATATAAAGGCAAATAAAGTACATATAACGGAAAGATATCACATGAACACCTTCAGCAGGCTCCAAGCAAAGCTTCCTCCCGGATTCGTTCCAGCCTCAAGCCTCCAACAAGAGCTCCTTCCAAGTCTTACTCAATGATGATATCAAGGATGAATGATCACCAATACACATGGAAACAAGGGTTTCCTATGCAAAATGGGGGAAGTGCAGAAAGCACCAAGGACTTCAGACCTGGTCTAAGGGGAAAATCTCAGCATAATAATCTTGCTCTCCCTTTTTCTCTCCCCTTGACCTTCCCTTTGATGTCTTTTTATACCATCTCCAAAGTAGTTTTTTAGTTAGGAGTTGGTTGGGAACAGTTGGGCCACGGGCACTAACAGGTGATCCAGCAGGTAAAACCCGCGATCTCCGCCCGAAAATAAGGAATTTATTATTTTTTTAAGTGTTTTAATACATACACGCGGGTTGGGTATACACAGACCCGCGTGTACACGCATTTAACTCAGGGAAATGTCACGTATAGGGAATAAAACACTGTTTTTTAAATTTTAGGACTAGGTCTGGAAGGAGGGGTTGCCTAGGCCATGAGTGCAGCATCACAAACCATAAGAGTGAGATTTGGAGCTATAACAATTTCCCATCAGCAATTTGTTGATGACACTATGCTCTTTGGTTACCCCTCCGTTCAAGAAGCCTCCAAATTTAAAGTCGTGCTCAATGACTTTGCCGAAGCCTCTGGAACCAGCGTCAACTGTTCAAAATCGCAGATCTTCTTCTTTAATACCCCTCCGGTTGTCAAGTCTTCTATAGTCTGCATTTTGGGGTTCCCTATCGCCACCCTTCCCTCCAAATACAATAGAGCCCCCCTCACTATCTTTGCCATCAAGCATTCCTCATGGCGCAACCTTATTAAAAAGCTTGAATCCCATCTCAACCAATGGACACACAGAGCTTTGAACTTAGTCAGCCACGTAGTGCTCATAAAGGCCATTCTTCAAGCAATGCCGCTGTACTTATTCTCCATCATGGTTGCGCCAAAGTGGGTCCTAAAAAGACTAAGAAATATTCAGAGAGGATTCCTATGGGGAAGCAATGCAACTAATCGCAAATGGGCACTGGTAAAGTGGAGCACAGTTTGCAAACCAAAAGCAAAAGGAGGCATAGGCCTAAGAGATCCCGAGCACAACAATGCCATCATGGGAGCCAAAATATGGTGGCAATGGTTCACCAATCCAGGTAAACCTTGGGTCACATTATGGATGGAAAAGTATGCCAATCACCGACCCCAGGAAGAACTCATCAGATTAAAGCCCAATGATAAAGGATCGCTAATTTGGAATGCAGCCAAAGAACACTATCAAATGATCCAGCAGCACAGTTTCTGGGAGGTAAGAAACGGTTACACCACTAGATTATGGATAGACGCCTGGAATCAAATTCCTATTCTCAGCCATGTTCTTAACCTGGCACCGGACATCATTAGGGAGGAGACACAGCAAGCTAAGATTAGGTAGTATTGGACCCAGGAAACTGAGAAGGGCTTCAGGATTTGGAAACAGGGCAACCAAGTACTCAGAAATGAAGATCTCCAAATTTCCATGGATCTGGGAAGGGAACTAAGCAAAGGGAGAATCAGGTACGACGAGAGCAGAGACATTCTAAGGTGGGGATATCAGCCGAAAGGAGCCTTCATGTTGGGTCCCTATAATACTAGTGATTACCCCATTACTATTGTAGTTATACCCCTTATTTATATTGATGTACCCATGTAGTGCCCATATTGTTACCATTGTGCCACATAGAAGCCCACTATTGTTATTGTTGTGCCCTACAATATTATTGTTATGTAGGCTTTGATTGTATTGGGACCACTTAGACTCCTATATATAGAAAGGAGGTATTTTCATTTGTATCATCCAAGAATTGTTCATTTATGTAATGTAAAGGAGGTTTACCCCTCGAAGAGGCTGAATTCTAAGGCGTGGATCTCTCTTTTCTATCTTTTTGTGAGCTGGTTTCATAACATTTGGTATCAGAGCTTTGGATTCTAGGGTTTCGCTGCTCCAAACAGGTCATCGTGGCATTTTCCCTATAACGTTTTTTCTGTGACGTTTCAGAAGTCGCAAAAAAAACCCATTTGAGAAGAATTGGCGCTGAACCTTGGGTCCGAATTTCAGAGCTTTTCCCGCGATATTTTCGGAGATATGATCTGAGGAAGTTGGTCTTTTTGCAGACTCCTGAATTACATTCAAAACAGGTGACCTGGGGAAAATCGTCATAACTCTCTCTCTGAGGATCGGATTGAAATTTCGTAAAAAGGTACAGAAAGAGGACGGAATGTAGTTTCTTTTGTGTGTGTTTCAGATTCAAAGGTTGAAACAGTGACTCGTGGCACGTCGTACAAGTTCGCTCTACTGAACCAGTCTAAAAGCAAGTCACTGTGGGAGATTTCACATAACTCTTCCTTGGAGAATCCAATTTGGCTCAGACTTGTGGCATTGGAAAGAGGACGTAGAAGGCTACTACAGGTAGCAATTTTAGAATTGGATGATCCGAAATTACAGAGATACATCAGATTCAATATCAGGCTTCTATAAAGTGAAAAAAGGTGTGTAGTTTTTTTTTTATTTTTGTGTAAGCTTGGTTTAATGGAATTCAAAGGGCATAGTAAAACATTATTATCGGTAACTGATGCCCCGAGGAAAGAAAATGCAAACACCTAGTAAGGAACCTGAAAGCTCTAGCATGACTCATGAAGAAGAGGAAGAAATGCTACATGATATATCAAAATTACAAGAACAAGTGCAACAAATGTCACGCTCACAAAAGCTAACAGAAGCTAAGATAAGTGGCGTGGAATCTAAGGTAAATGGCGTGGAATCTAAGATAAAGGGAATGGAAGCTAAGATGGATGGCATGGAAGCTAAGATTGACGCTAAAATTGATGGCATGGACGCTAAAATTGATGGCATGGATGATAAGATGGATGAATTGAAGAAGTTGCTACAAGAAAGGGTCACTAATGGTGAAAAGGTAGTAAAGGAAACTCATGATGAGAATAAAAGAAATGTTAATCATGATTCCATAGACTCTAATGTTGGATCGAAGACTCACCATGTTCCAAAAATCGATATGAGGAAGTTTGATGGCAAGGATCCCGCCACATGGATATTACAGATGGAGCAATTCTTCGATCTCAATAATGTGCAAAACACACAAAAGGTACGTATGGCAACTTTATATTTGGAACCAAATCAGTTTGTATGGTATCAATGGCTTTGTTCTCGTAAACAATTTATCACTTGGGCAATTTTTACGGAAGAATTGATAGCACATTATGAGGATACAAAAAGCAACACTTTTTTTAGCCAATTGATAAGTCTCAAACAAAAGGGTTCAATAATGGAGCACATTGAGGAGTTCCAAAAATTGAACATAAGGGTAAAAGATATTCCAGAGGAGCATAGGATTGATGTGTTCATAGGGTCTTTAAAGGATAATATCCAACATGATGTGCGCCTTTGGGAACCTGATTCATTAGAGAAGGCATTCAGGTTAGCAAGAAAAATGGAAAGCAAAATTATGGCAACTAGGAAGCATACCATTCACAACTATAAAGACGGAAGTGTTGTTGCCCATAGTCTTCCACAACCTACAAGGTTGACACCACAACAATTGGAAGAAAAAAGAGCAAAAGGGCTTTGTTACAATTGTGATAGCAAATACACAAAAGGTCATAAGTGTGCTGAGAAGAAATTATTCTACATAGATTGTGAAGAGGAAGAAGAAAAGGAGCAAGAAAGGTCAAAAGAAGAGGATATATTCCAGGAACAAAGCCTAGATGAAGAACAAATAAATCCGACCATATCTTGTAATGCATTGGCGGGAATTACCACTCCTCAAACCATCAAGATAGAAGGACAAATCAAGAAGAAAAAGGTAATAGTGTTGATTGATTCAGGAAGCACCCACAATTTTATTCATTGTAGGGTAGCAAAAGAATTGAATTGCTTCCTATATCCAGCACCAGAGTGTCAAGTGATGATTGCAAATGGAGGAACAATAAATTGCTCTGGAAAGTGCCATAATATCAAGCTATCCATGGGAGAATATGTATTGACTAGCCCAATGCTTTCCATTCCAATGGGAGGTGCTGATGTTGTACTAGGAGTCCAATGGCTACAATCCTTGGGTACAATAGCTTTTAATTTTCAAGAACTTTTCATGAAATTTTCTGTGGAAGGAAAGGAAGTTGAATTAAGGGGTATTGCAGGGAAACCAGGAAAGATAATCAGCTCTAATGGTATGACAAAGCTTCTAAAAAAGGAGCAAAGAGGTGTAATTGCACAATTATGTTCGCTAGATGTTTCCACATTGGAATCATCTATTTCTCCAGATCTCCAAAAAGTCCTGGACAATCATTCCAAGGTATTTGAGACTCCCAAAGGTCTCCCACCTATGCGTGATCATGATCATGCTATTCATCTGATTCCAGGAAGTGTTCCTCCAAACATCAGGCCGTACAGATATCCCTATGTCCAAAAAAGTGAAATTGAACGGCAGAAATGCTAGAGGCTGGTATAATTCAACCGAGTCAAAGTTCTTTCTCTGCTCCAGTAGTATTGGTGCACAAGAAGGATGGATCATGGCGCATGTGTCCGGATTATAGGGAGCTCAACAAGCTCACTATTAAAGATAAGTTCCCCATTCCTGTCATTGATGAATTACTGGATGAATTGCATGGATCAATTTACTTCACCAAGTTGGATCTTCGTTCAGGATATCATCAAATCAGAATGAAGATTGAAGACATTCCGAAAACGGCATTTAGAACTCATGAGGGTCATTATGAATTTTTGGTCATGCCTTTTGGCCTTACCAATGCACCTTCAACATTTCAAGGTTTGATGAATTCAATTTTCAAACCATTCCTTAGAAAATTTGTGTTAGTATTTTTTGATGATATACTAATCTACAGCAAGTCTTGGAAGGATCATGTTGAACATGTTGACAGGGTGCTACAACTATTGGAGGAGAAACAATTATATGCAAAAAGATCCAAATGTTTCTTTGGAGTCCAGGAGGTGGAATATTTGGGTCATATTGTATCTCATGAAGGAGTTAAGGTAGACCCTAGCAAAATTAAAGCCATTAAGGAATGGAAAATCCCCACATCCATAAAGCATCTGCGAGGATTTCTTGGGTTGACAGGGTATTATCGCAAGTTTGTTAAGAATTATGGGAGAATAGCAGCACCTCTAACAACATTATTGAAGAAAGATGCATTTTCATGGACTCCGGAAGCAACAAAGGCCTTTGAACATCTTAAAGAGGCAATGTGCCAAGCACCGGTCTTAGCTACACCGGACTTCACAAAAACCTTTATTGTGGAATGTGATGCTTCAGGAAATGGAATTGGTGCTGTTCTAATGCAAGATGAAAGACCCATTGCTTTTGAAAGTCGTCCAATCAAGGGAAAGTTTTTAAGCAAAGCTATTTATGAGAAGGAAATGTTGGCAATACTCCATGCACTTAAGAAATGGCGACCCTACCTAATGGGAAGACACTTCAAGGTAAAAACGGATCATGATAGCCTTAAATACTTTTTAGAACAAAGATTATCCTCTGAAGAGCAACAAAAGTGGGTCACAAAGATGTTGGGTTATGACTTTGAAATCATCTACAAAAAGGGAAGCAAAATGTGGTGGCAGATGCACTCTCAAGAAAGGATGAGGATGTGGAAGCATTGTTGTGCGCCATTTCTATTATCCAACCAGATTGGATAAACGAAGCAAGGGAGGAATGGAAGAATGACGAAGAAGTGTGGGCACTTATTCGAAAGCTACAACAAGATTCCAGTACGTCTGATACATTTAGCTGGAAAAATGATTCGTTATGGTACAAAGATCGCTTATACCTCTGTAAGAATTCCCAGCTAAAACAAAAGATTCTTATGGAATTGCACACTTCTCCCTTAGGAGGGCACTCAGGATTTTTAAAAACTTACCACAGGGTTAAGAAGGAATTTTTTTGGGATGGCCTTAAATCAGATATTCAAAAGTTTGTGGCAGAATGTTTGGTTTGCCAACAAAATAAAGTTGAAACAATTAAGACACCGGTCTATTACAACCTTTATCCATTCCAAGCCAACGTTGGGAGGAGGTTTCAATGGATTTTATCACAGGTTTACCCAAGTCTGAGGGAAAGAGTGTCATCATGGTGGTAGTTGACAGACTTACCAAGTATGCACACTTTTGTGCATTATCACATCCATTTAAAGCCAGTACAGTTTCTACTGCATTTATGGAAACAATTCAAAAGCTACATGGAAACCCAAAGATTATTGTAAGTGACAGAGATCCCATTTTCACTGGAAATTTTTGGACAGAATTATTTTCTTGTCTTGGTACTCAGTTAGCTCATAGCTCATCTTATCATCCTCAATCTGATGGGCAAACTGAGATAGTAAACAAATGTTTGGAAGGATATCTTCGTTGCTTTGTATCTGATAAACAGACACAATGGGTCAAATGGTTGCCTCTGGCTGAATGGTGGTATAACACTTCCTTCCATACAGCAACAAAAATGACCCCATTTATGGCACTTTATGGGTATCAACCACCATCCATCACATCATATTTAAGAGAAAATTCTAAGGTTCAGGCAGTGGAACATCACATCGAACATCAACAACAAGTCCTCCAACTCTTAAAGGATAACCTCGTGTTGGCACAGAATAGAATGAAACAACAGGCAGATCAACATCGCAGTGAAAGAAGTTTTGATGTAGGTGATTGGGTATTCCTACGGCTACAACCATATAAGCAAATGTCCCTCAAGCAAGCTAAGAAGGATAATAAATTATCACCAAAGTATTATGGTCCGTACAAGGTGTTGCAAAAGATTGGTACTATGGCATACAAATTGGAGCTTCCTGCAGCTTCTCGATTGCACCCAGTTTTCCATGTTTCATGTTTAAAGAAGGTTATAGGCGACAAGCTCCCAGTTCAAACAATATTGCCAGAACTTGACGAGGAAGGAAAAATTATATTGGAACCGGAAGCAGTCACAGAAACAAGAACTCGACAGCTACGAAATCGATCAATTTCAGAGTATCTTATCAAGTGGAAGAACTTATCCGCTGAAGATTCCACATGGGAGGATGAGAATTTTATGCAGAAGTATCCAGAACTACTCAAGCGTTGAGGACAACACTTTTTTGAAGGAGAGGGGCATGTTGGGTCCCTATAATACTAGTGATTACCCCATTACTATTGTAGTTATACCCCTTATTTATATTGTTGTACCCATGTAGTGCCCATATTGTTATTATTGTGCCACATAGAATCCCTCTATTGTTATTGTTGTGCCTTACAATATTATTGTTAGGTAGGCTTTGATTATATTGTGACCCTTAGACTCCTATATATAGAAAGGAGGTTTTTCATTTGTATCATCCAAGAATTGTTCATTTATGTAATGTAAAGGAGGTTGCCCCCTCGAAGAGGCTGAATTCTAAGGCGTGGATCTCTCTTTTCTATCTTTTTGTGAGCTGGTTTCATAACACTTCACCACGTCCGAGGCCTACAAAATCATCTGCAATGATTCTGCTCCCCAGGACCCAATCTGGAGCAAAATCTGGAGCTCTGGCTCCTGGCCCAAAATCTGTCATTTTCTCTAGTTGGTAGGACATCAGAGAATTCTAACCTGGGACAAGCTTAGAAGAAGAAACTTTCATGGCCCCTCCATCTGTTTCAACTGCAATGCCCATGAGGAAACTCTCCAACATCTGCTGGACTCTTGCCCCTTGGCCAATCAGCTATGGGAAAAGGCAAGCTTTCGGTGTCAAAGAAGATGCAGACTTGAGAATGAAATCACGAATTCTATACGTCAGTGGCAACGGGACCCTTACAAGAGTGAAATCCTCAATCATCTATGGAGACTAGTTCCCGGGCTAGTTCTATGGAGCATATGGAAGGAGCGAAATAAGCGCATATTTAAAAATCAGTGCTCTTCGATAGACAATATTTGGAACCTGCTCTGCAGAAATCTTCAAGAGACTCTTATGCTAAGATCTTGGAAGGAGGAGGACTGGCCTACGCTAGACAACGAGAAAACCATTATGGAAAACTGGCAAATACATCGTACTCAAGGCTCTCACAAGCAGGACCACTCTGAAACCAGCACTAAAAATCAGGTCACATGGAAGCCCCCACCAAAGCATACATTCAAACTCAACTTTGATGGTGCCTCCAAAGGGAATCCCGGACTTGCAGGCTTTGGAGGAATAATAAGGAATCATGAAGGTGCTCCCCTGATACTATATTTCGGAAACATTGGATGGGACACCAACAACTCAGCTGAGTTAGAGGGTCTATGGCAGGGGCTTTACTTGCTGGGGGACACAACTTTGACCCTATGGAGGTGGAAGGAGATTCTTAGATCCTCATAAACATGGCCAAAAAAATCCTAAATGGATCTCAGGCTAGGAAAATAGCCACCAGTTGGAGGCTTGAAGCAAGACTGGAGGCCATAGAACTTGAGCTCCACAGAAATAGAGCAATCACCTTCACACACACAAGACGGGAGGGCAACAGGGTTGCAGACTTCATGGCCAATGTGGGGGTGGATAATGACCACTCACTAATCACAGGGCAGCTGAATACTATTTTAACACATGAAAAAGCTCAAGAATGCTCTCAACTGGTCCAAAAGGATGCAGTTCCCCCATATGCGGGTGCTAAATAAGATGGGACAGGCGTGGATGGATGGCCACATGCTGGCCACTAGCCATCACGCGGCAGACGTTGAAAATGCAAGTAAGGGACGCAGCGGGTATAAGGTGAAGCTGTAGCGAATAGTTAATGACCGACACGGTAATTCGGCTCAGGTGGAGGCAGCAGTTATGGCGGTGTTGTGGCCAGCAACAACCCCCCCCCCCCCCCCCCCCCCCTTCTCATTTAAGTGTTATCCAAAATGCTAAATTAATGGGGACCCTTAGTTAAAATTCAGGAAAAGCAAGAGTTTCCTTTCTTCAGAATAAGGTTACCATCGTAAACTTAGGAAGACCTTTTGAATACTTTAAAACCTCAGTCTATGATAAGGAGAAAATCTTTAAAGCCGCGTTGCAAAAAAGATAGGAAGTTGCCTCCATTTCGCTATAATCCCGGTATGTACAAGACTCTCATGCTAAGAAATATATCGCATCGCAATAAAGTAATACTCATAAGGGAAAAACTTCAAGATTTACCGATCTACGATAACACCGATCGCAAGATCGCATATCGCAGAAAATGAGCTGACAAGATTTGGCAAGCATAAAACTTCTGCGATCTGCAATGTTGCGATATCGCGATAAAATGATGGTTGTGATATTAAGCCAGACCAACGTTGCGATGTTATATTTGTGTGTTTGTGCGATTTGCGATGGTGCGATTTGTGATGGCGCGATCTGCGATGTTACGTAAGCAAATCATAAAATCACTTCATCACGAATCCTTCGGGCACACTAGTCGAGAAAAGCCACTTACCATAATCTGACTCAAGATCGCGTGCTTTTAATAATAGTAAAGGAATTAGTTGTCAGCTATTAATGAAATGTAGACGCGTGATTCTATAAAGAATTACTTCACGTAAGGTGGCATATTTGATATATTTGTTGCATTTAAAACTCTCCCATCACCTTTCTTGATCAGTCATTTCCATTTCACTTGTGAGCTGCAGGAACGAAGAACGAAGGATTATTCAAAGCCAAACGCAGGAAGAAATGGGAAAGAAAAATAAAGGTCAGGGCACTGAGACGAAGGAGAAGGTGAAGGAAATGGCACCTTTGTATACTGACACAACATGCAACAGAGACACAGGGATATTGACGTGGGAAAGCATGTACAGACTGCTTGAAGAAGAGAATCCCAGAATAATGAAGGTTACTATTGTCGCAGGCTCACAACGCTCTTCCGAAGCATCCTTAGAAGAGCTAGCATGCTCATTTCTTAAGCGGATAGCAGCGAGGCCCAAAATTCTACCATATACGGATATGATCAAGTGGATACTTGACAATACAGAGATGAACAACAGACAATTCAAGATTCAAGGACATGGGCTCATCGGATCATTCGCTGCACAAGATTTAAAGCTTATGTATCATCTCCTTGAACCGCAGGCGACTTACAATACAAAATTCGTTAAGAAATTTGTGACGGAGAACCCAAATCTATCATAGACCACCAAAGATTGGTCCAGAAAAGAGGAACCGCTCAAGAAAGACAAAAACGGTATGTACAACACTGGTTCCCTCACCTCTCCTTATTGTTTTGCTGCGGCCATGCTTTGTAGATTATTTGGGATGCCAGATATCAATAATTTTTCGTCTGAATGGTTACCATTAATAGATGTTGCCACAAATGCCGATATTATGGATTGGGCCAATATCTTTTCTAATAATCTATACACGACTATTATCAATTACCGGTCTAAAAGATCCTTGTCTCAAAGGATATATCCTCCTTTTTATCTATCCGCATATGTTATGGATTCTATTTGTTATGTGTCTAAATTTCCCATTATGGGTTGAAAATGGACTACCCAGGACCCATTACCTATCCATGTTTATCATAAGATATTATGGGATTCTCAGTTCATCCCACATTTCTACCAGATCTGTCACGGGCTTATCTTACCCTTGTATAGAACGATGTATGATGAAGACCCCCCGAGGTGCTCACCCGAGGCACAGATAGATATCATCCTTATCGCAAGATGGTTCGAGGAAGAATGGTTCACCTATATTAGAGTATTTGGAAGCACCGCCCCTCCTCATGTCCTGCCTTTGTATATTCCTGACAAACTATTGGCCCGAGAAATTGCATATCAAACCTGTTCAAAAGGCGGCCTAACTAAAGACCTAAAAGACAAAAAGAAGGCCATATGGCCTCAGTTTCCTGTAGCTTCTGGGGCCTTTTCATTGTTCGATGTAGGTCACACGTTCATTGAAGTGGAGAATGTGATGTGTCTACAATTATTTAAATTCCCGGCAAGGCCATTTGACCCAAATGAAGTTGCCCAAGATTTCACAGCGAACGTCAAAATAAAAGTATTTGTTGGAAAGAAATATTTATTTGATGATTTATTTCAGAATAAAAGCTCACTCCAGGAAATTTTTCGGGAAGCTCAGTCGAAATTGTCTCCAGATGACCTCCAAAGATTCATGTTATACAGGGAAAGAAGACTAGCCAGTGTTCCTCTAGAAAAGCTGTGACTGCCTGCCAGAGAACCAACTCCAAGCGTTAGCCTTAGTGGGAACTCAAGCACTTCCGGATCTAAATCTAACACTGCGCAAGGAGTACCTGAACATTCTAAAGGGTCTGGAAGCGACAAAAGAAAGAAAGAAGAAACGGCTAAGGACATGGCTCAGTCAAGTGCAATGTCGCAACAACAGGTTATCGCCTCCCTGCCAAGAGATGTCCCCCCTCTTGTCATTGAAGCACCACCCGTCACGACATAATTAGACAAAGAATGGGAAACCTTCAACGAGATGATCAATCTTGAAGGGCAAGCCCCAAGAACACTTGTGAGCAATACACAGGTAGCACAAGAAGTGGTTTCGACCATAGTTAGCAGTGTCACAGAAATGGAGCACATTTCTATCGCTCCACCTTCTGAGCTTCTACTTAATGTTGAAGAAATTACCCCACTGGACGTATTATATAGTCCCCAACATAAATCAGTTGTTAGAAGACAGAGAAAGAAAAGAAAACTAGAAAATACACTGTCACAAGATGCTGAACAATTGGACGTCTTATGGAAAGACCCCAACAATAACCCAACTGAAAATCTCACTAAATTGTCTCAGATCGCAAGAGCATATGCTTCTGCAACTATTGACAAGGCATCAGAAGCTCAGCAACTGTTGAAAGAACAAGAAGATCAAATACAGCTACTACAACGACAATTGCAACAAGCCAATGCTAATATTGAAGTTCACAAACAGCTCGAGAAGTTGCAAGAAGACTTTCAGCAGATGCAGATAGGCTATCAAAGAAGTCTAGATGAGAGAGGAAAACAATTACAAATTTTACAAGATATGCACAAAGATGAGCCTAAGCTTACAGAATTTATTTCAGAGTCTATTGGCTTAAATGAACAACTTCTGCAGCAACAGGAAGAGTTGGGACGAAAGATATCACAGTGGAGTCATTAATGCAAACTGAGTGATAAAATCACCAATCAAGTGGTAGACTTGCGAGCTGACTATAATCAGATTGACAAACGAGTGACGGAGTACTTGGCTTGGCAGGATGAAGATGAGGAAAAAAGATAAAGTGCACCCAGAATAAACGAGAATCATAAAGAGCTGCTCTTCAACAAGTGGGACGATCAGATAAGAGAGGTGGAACAAGCAGCGGAAACAACAACCATGTAAGAAAGCATTCTTATCGACTGTGTAAATGAGAATTTGCACAGAGAAAATTTAATCAAAGAGACCACCCCGGGGTATCTACCAAATAAACTATGACTGGAAGCAGAATGGAAGCAGAAGGCGCAGGGAAAGGGAAAAGTGATCCAAGCACTAAACAAGTTAAATTGGGAGTGTTACTGGGCATACTTGGTGAAGCCGCATAGTCAGTGGATGACGGTGAAATGTATCGTAAATGCGGCCAAGAAAGTGGTGCCAGCTCTCATAGATTCTGTTTTCTCAGCCCAGCTCAAAGCAGAAATCAGCCAGTCGACTCTCCTCAATCCCATGATGAACACTTGCAGCTTTAAAGATCAGATTCAGAAGTAGCCTTATTTAGAATGTTGTTTTTTTCTTTAAAACTAGATTAGAAAAAGGATGGTCATTTGAAAAACGCATCCTAAATTTTGTAAATAAACTATTATTAGAATAAGGAAGTAGTATTTTAACCCTTCTCATGCATTTGGAGAAGGGTCCAGAAATTTTTCAAAAACTTGTCCTCAAAACACGCACTTCTGCACCCTCAGAGGAGGTTTTGATGAATGGATGGATCGAGGTTTATTAATGTTTGCATTTGATGTCTGCTACTGATGTTGCACTTTTGTACTCTTAGTAGATGTTAGAACAAGTAGAGATAAATCATTTTTGCTTGAAGCTTATGAGTAGGACCAGTCATAAATGGTACTTTTATCTCTTGGCCATTTCTGCTTATATTCTTAAAGTGATATACAATTTTGGTTGTTTATATGTCATTGCATGAATGTGTGAGTTACCATTTGGCACTTTTGTATGGTGGAGCCATTTATTTATGTCTGATATATGAATAACTTATTATGCGATATACTGTTCACAACTATTTTGCCTAACTTTTTATGCAAAGTGGTTTATCTTAATTGATTTCCATTATTATGATAGCTGAATGATCTTTATTACCAGTTATTGTTTGAAATCTCTTTAGATCGCATAATAGAATAAATACACCCCGGGTTATCATAGATTAGATGTGCTGTTTTTAATTAGATTACAATAGCATAGAGTTAATTTAAAAGTTTGAATTAGATTAGCTTTAAGTATTCTTAGATCAGCAACATCCAACTCTGCACGCACACACACACCCTTAGATTGGGAAACTGGTCCCATTATCCCCAGTCGGACCCGCTATACCAAACAGATAAGGAGTTGCCAACCAAGGTCCAGATTGGGTGGGTATCCTCCTTGTTGTTGACCCGATTTTCAGGGCTTCAACATAATTGGCGCTAGAAGGAGGGCCTGAAGCATATTGTCTATTGGAATGGGTTGAAATCATAACATTTGAATTAGGATGGCTGCTCACAAACTTCCCATTTGGAGTTGCATCCATGTTCGTGCCTCTTCCAACACTCCACCTTAAGTGGTAAGACTCTTGTCTCAGGTAAAATTCAATGGTAAGAATAATTCTTCTGCTTTTAATCATGCTCTTCAATTTATTCAAAGAGTTTCAAGTTCGAACGTTCAAAGAATTGATGAAGGCGTTTTATGCAGAATTTTTACTCTTACATTCACGGCGGAAGCTAGAAAATGGTGTAGAACCCTCCTAGTTGCCTCAATTCATAGCTGGGACCAATTCGTCAAGGCTTTCATTTGTAAATTTGATTGTTATGGCTATGACCAGGTATATGATGAAATTGATTATCTACGGAAACAAGATGAATCTGTTAGGGATTTTAATATGCGATTTCATCTTAATTGTCTAAAGTATAATCTTGAAAGTGAACTCATGGATGAAGAATCTTCAGATTATGCTGAGCATTCCCTGCCTCCTATGTCTGGTCCAGCAGAAAATAGTCCAAGCTTTGTCTCATTTTCTTCTAATATGAATGAGAATTCCAATTTGAATATACAAATCAGCCATGATGAAGAAGGTTCCCAAAGCCTAGGAAACATGCATGCTCTAATGCAAGAAGACAAAAGCGAGAATGTTGGAGGAAACCATGCCTTGGAACCAGGAGATTACTTTGATACAAGGTCAGATAATATCATTGCAAGTCAACAAATGCAGATGCCAAGGTTAGAACAACAAACTAATTCTCTTTCGAAAAGTATCAGTACACAAATGTATGATGTAAAGCCCGATGTCTATGATGAATCTGATGAACAAAGATTTTTCCACGATGATATTTTCAAATACATTGTCCCAAAATCACATTTTTCTCTTTATCCTGATGTTTTTAGTGATGATAATTTTCCCCCTCTCAGTATTAAAGATATCTCAAAAAGTACAAAGGATTACTCAAATGAGTCATCATTAGGTTTTCAAGATAAAAAGACAGCTATAGAACATCCTTTGATCATTTTCAAACAAGAACCACTTGACCTTCCTTGTCTGAAAATATTGGATAAAAAAGAGAAATCTAGGGAAACTTGTAAAATCATTTATGATAGCTACTTTGATGATGATGATGTTGATTTATCTCAAGTAACTCAAAAAAACTGAGATAATGATAGATATTCTAATTCAAGAATCATATCAGTCAATCCTCATTCCAGAGTGACAGATCATTTATATGATTTTACTATCCAAGACAATATTCTGATCTATGATTCATATCATGAGCAAACCCCCATGCTTGTTCCCAATCATAACTTGTTTTCTGATTCACAAGATGGAATTCGAAATTGCTCGGATCCCATAATTCTGGCCAGTTCTTGTGAAAAAGAAGATCTTTCAAGTCAATCCCAGTTGTGCTGTAACGTTAGTTGTACAGATAATCATTTCATTCTTTCTCACTTGCACTCATTTTGTACAAAATCGGATTGTGTTTTAAATTTTCAGACTTTTGATATATTACTATGGTATACTGAGCACCTTATCAAAGAACATTCGAAAGATGTGCTACCATTTGGAAAACTAAATTGTGTCAAGGAAGTATAGAACTTTTTCAATTACAAGATCAATCGATATCAGACTTCCTTAAAAAACTTCTTTGGCATCCAAAGCATCATCAACGAAAGAAAGTACTTTTGGAAACTTGCCGGCAATTCACGCTAATTAATAAATCTCTTTCTAGAAATTTCCATCTATTCTTCATTGATTTATTTAGTGATTTATATGTGGAAACTTTCCTTTTACGGGAAATTACTAAAAGCTTGAACTTGACGCGTAGTATATTACAGGTCATTAAAACTAAAAAGTCATATTTGCAATCTGGATTGTCATCTTTCCTATTGCACGATCACCAATACATAATGAAGATTCATCCTGATTTTTATGATCCAATAGGTATCCAATTGGAAAAAAGTTTTCATAAGAAAGAAATTTCAGACAGAATTCCAACTGAAGTTACACATTCTTATTCCACATCCAACGTTAACAGTCCAAGAAAAGTTTTGTTCTTAACACTGATGTTTGAAAGTCACATACGTGCAGGAATAAAAATGAAAAAATGGTTCCACTGGAAATATCATTTCACCTAGTTAATTCTTCTGTGTATAGTTAGAATAGGAGTAGGAGTAATTTAGCTAGGTTATTAGGTTGATAATTTACTTTTAATAGTTGGTAGGCAAAGTAAGAGAAGAGATTATCCCTATTATGTACATAATCCTAGGGAATGTCTACCTCTCATTTCTTTAAATGTTTTTGTTTCCTAATAAAATTTGTTGTGGTTAACAACATTTGACATTTACTAAAGACACCTTTTCTCTATCAAGATTTTGAACTTCTGCTTCTATAAATAGCAAATCTTTTGGAAACTTGATCTTTATTATTAATAGATACAGTTTAAAAAACTTTAACCATGATATGATACTAGTTTCAACTTCAAGAAATTTGATGAAAGCAATCTTAGTGAAGAAATTGTTTTATATCAGTACAATGAAAGGTATCAATAACAAAATAAGGATTCCCTGTAGAAACAGCCATTTCCAAAAAACTCTATTATTGTCTTCCAAAGCTTTCTTAAGAAAAAAAAGGACTTCCTATCTGCTAAAGAAAATCGCAGCATTTAGAAAAATGACCCAAGGATACACTATATCTTGAAGAATAAGAGGTCTCATCATGAGCCGGCTTATCATGATCACAGATATTATAACTCGATGACTTTGCCATTACTGTCCACCAAAACAGGGAAACGACTTAAGATTATTGAAATCACAAGACAAGAGGTCTCATCACGAGCCAGCTTGTTCAACAAAAGTGTAAATCAAGTGAATGACTGTGTCATAATTTGGCTACCAAACCAAGACATTGTTCTTTAAGAATAAAAAAAAGGAAAAAGTGTCAATCTGGGTTTTTTCTTTGAAAGTTGTGGATCACCTTAAGCAGGATAAAGGATCATTATTGGGTAATAGGTAACCCTGTTGAGGTTATGGATGCCTGCTGGCAGCAGAGGCTCTACGTGCGACAAAGGAGCATATTTAAAAATTTGCTACACAGGGAAGAATTTAATTTATCATTACAAGACCAAGTAATGGCTGATGTAAATGCAAGGACAAGTTGAGGAAACAAACAATTAAAATAGAAAGAAGTTGAAACAAAATATCATTGACAGTTTGGAGTACAATATGCTTGATCTTTTTATAATAAAGTTTAAATTTTCTGAGAAAATTTATTTTTGTTTCGGAAGTTTGAAAAATTCAATAGAAAATGCAGAGATAACTGGTTCTCCCAAGTGAATCGCCAATTGTTGTGGCCAGCAACACCCCCCCCTTTTTCATATAAGTGTTATCCAAAATGCTAAATGAATGGGGACCCTTAGTTAAAATTAAGGAAAAGCAAGAGTTTCCTTTCTTCAGAATAAGGTTAGCATCGTAAATTTAGGAAGACCTTTTGAACACTTTAAAACCTAAGTCTATGATAAGGGAAAAATATTTAAAGCCGCGTTGCAAAAAAGATAGGAAGTTTCCTCCATTTCGCTATAATCCCGGTATGTACAAGACTCTCATGCTAAGCAATATATCGCATCGCAATAAAGTAATACTCATAAGGGAAGAACTTCAAGATTTACCGATCTGTGATAACACCGATCGCAAGATCGCATATCGCAAAAAATGAGCTGACAAGATTTGGCAAGCATAAAACTTCTGCAATCTGCGATGTTGCGATATCGCGATAAAATGATGGTTGCGATATTAAGCCAGACCAACGCTGCGATGTTATATTCGTGTGTTTCCGCGATCTACGATGGTGCGATTTGCGATGGCGCGATCTACGATGTTACGTAAGCAAATCATAAAATCACTTCATCACGAATCCTTCGGGCATGCTAGTCGAGAAAAGCCACTTACCATAATCTGACTCAAGATCATGCACTTTTAATAATAGTAAAGGAATTAGTTGTCAGCTATTAATGAAATGTAGACGCGTGCTTCTATAAAGAATTACTTCACGTAAGTTGGCATATTTGATATATCTGTTGCATTTAAAACTCTCCCATCACCTTTCTTGATCAGTCATTTCCATTTCACTTGTGAGCTACAGGAACAAAGAACAGAGGACGATTCAAAGCCAAACGCAGGAAGAAATGGGAAAGAAAAATAAAGAGAAGGTGAAGGAAACGGTGCCTTTGTATACAGACACAGCATGCAACAAAGACGCAGGGATATCGACGTGGGAAAGAATGTACAGACTGCTTGAAGAATAGAATCCCAGAATAATGAAGGTTACTGCTGTCGCAGGCTCACAACGCTCTTCCGAAGCATCCTTAGAAGAGCTAGCATGCTCATTTCTTCATCGAATAGCAGCAAGGCCCAAAATTCTACCATATACGGATATGATCAAGTGGATACTTGACAATGCAAAGATGAACAACAGACAATTCAAGATTCAAGGACATGGGCTCATCGGATCATTCGCTGCACAAGATTTAAAGCTTATGTATCATCTCCCTGAACCGCAGGCGACTTAAAATGCACAATTCATTAAGAAATTTGTGGCGGAGAACCGAAATCTATCAGAGACCACCAAATATTGGTCCAAAAAAGAGGAACCGCTCAAGAAAGACAAAAACGGTATGTACAGCACTGGTTCCCTCACCTCTCCGTATTGTTTTGCTGCGGCCATGCTTTGTAGATTATTTGGGATGCCAAATATCAATAAGTTTTCGTCTGAATGGTTACCATTAATAGATGCTGCCACAAATGTCGATATTATGGATTGGGCCAAGATATTTTCTGATAATCTATACACGGCTATTATCAATTACCGGTCTAAAAGATCCTTGTCTCAAAGGATCTATCCTCCTTTTTATCTATCCGCATATGTTATGGATTCTATTTGTTATGTGTTTAAATTTCCCATTATGGGTTGGAAATGGACTACCCAGGACACATTACCTATCCATGTTTATCATAAGATATTATGGGATTCTCAGTTCATCCCACATTTCTACCAGATTTGTCACGGGCTTATCTTATCCTTGTATAGAATGATGTATGATGAAGACCCCCCGAGGTGCTCACCCGAGGCACAGATAGATATCATCCCCATCGCAAGATGGTTCGGGGAAGAATGGTTCACCTATATTAGAGTATTTGGAAGCACCGTCCCTCCTCATGTCATGTCTTTGTATATTCCTGACAAACTATTGGCTCGAGAAATTGCATATCAAACATGTTCAGAAGGCGGCCTAACTAAAGACCTAAAAGACAAAAAGAAGGCCATATGGCCTCAGTTTCCTGTAGCTTGTGGGGCCTTTTCATTGTTCGATGTAGGTCACGCGTTCACCGAAGTGGAGAATGTGACGTGTCTGCAATTATTTAAATTCCCAGCAAGGCCATTTGACCCAAATGAAGTTGCCCAAGATTTCACAATGAATGTCAAAATAAAAGTATTCGTTGGAAAGAAATATTTATTTGATGACTTATTTCAGAATAAAAGCTCACTCCAGGAATTTTTTCGGGAAACGCAGTCGAAATTGTCTCCAGATGATCTCCAAAGGTTCATGTTATACAGGGAAAGAAGACTAGCCACTGTTCCTCTAGAAAAGCTGCGACTGCCTGCCAGAGAACCAACTCCAAGCGTTAGCCTTAGTGGGAACTCAAGCACTTCCAGATCTAAATCTAACACTACGCAAGGAGTACCTGAACATTCTAAAGGGTCTGGAAGCGACCAAGGAAAGAACGAAGAAACGGCTAAGGACACAGCTCAGTCAAGTGCAATGTCGCAACAACAGGTTATCGTCTCCCCACCAAGAGATGTCCCCCCTCTCGTCATTGAAGCACCACCCGTCACGACAGAATTAGACAAAGAATGGGAAACCTTCAACGAGTTGATCAATCTTGAAGGGAAAGCCCCAAGAACGCCTGTGAGCAATACACGGGTAGCACAAGAAGTGGTTTCGACCATAGTTAGCAGTGTCATAGAAACGGAGCACATTCCTATCGCTCCACCTTTTGAGCTTCTACTTAATGTAGAAGAAATTCCCCCACTGGACGTATTCTATAGTCCCCAACATAAAGCAGTTGTAAGAAGACAGAGAAATTAAAGAAAACTAGAAAATATACTGTCACAAGATGCTGAACAATTGGACGTCTTATGGAAAGACCCCAACAATAACCCAACTGAAAATCTCACTAAATTGTCTCAGATCGCATGAGCATATGCTTCTGAAACTATTGACAAGGCATCGGAAGTTCAGCAACTGTTGAAAGAAAAAGAAGATCAAATACAGCTACTACAACGACAATTGCAACAAGCCAATGCTAATATTGAAGTTCACAAACAACTCGAGAAGTTGCAGGAAGACTTTCAGCAGATGCAGATAGGCTATCAAAGAAGTCTAGACGAGAAAGGAAAACAATTACAAATTTTACAAGAAATGCACAAATATGAGCCTAAGCTTACATAATTTATTTCAGAGTCTATTGGCTTTAATGAACAACTACTGCAGCAACAGGAAGAGTTGGGACGGAAGATATCACAGTGGAGTCATTATTGCGAACTGAGTGATAAAATCACCAATCAAGTGGTAGACTTGCGAGCTGACTATGATCAGATTGACAAACGAGTGACGGAGTACTTGGCTTGGCAGGATGAAGACAAGGGAAAAAGAGCAAGTGCACCCAGAATAAACGAGAATCATAAAGAGCTGCTCTTCAACAAGTGGGACGATCAGATCAGAGAGGCGGAACAAGTAGCGGAAACAGCGGCCACGCAAGCAAGCATTCTTATCGACTGTGTAAATGAGAATTTGCACAGAGAAAATTTAATCGAAGAGACCACCCCGGGGTATCTACCAAATAAACTATGACTGGAAGCAGAATGGAAGCAGAAGGTGCGGGAAAAGGGAAAAGCGATCCAAGCACTAAACAGGTTAAATTGGGAGTGTTACTGGGCATACTTGGTGAAGCCGCATAGTCAGTGGATGACGGTGAAATGTATCGTAAATGCGGCCGAGAAAGTGGTGCCAACTCTCATAGATTCTATTTTCTCAGCCTAGCTCAAAGCAGAAGTCAGCCAGCCGACTCTCCTCAAGCCCATGATGAAGACTTGCAGCTTTAAAGATCAGATTCAAAAGTAGCCTTATTTAGAATGTTGTTTTTTTTTTTTTTAATTATATTAGAACAAGGACGGTCATTTGAAAACTGCATCCTAAATTTTGTAAATAAACTATTATTAGAATTAGGAAGTAGTATTTTACCCCTTCTCATGCATTTGGAGAAGGGTCCAGAAATTTGTCAAAAACTTGTCCTTAGGACATGCACTTCTGCACCCTCAGAGGAGGTTTTGATGAATGAATGGATCGAGGTTTATTAATGTTTGCATTTGATGTTGCACTTTTGTACTCTTAGTAGATGTTAGAACAAGTAGAGATAAATCATTTTTGCTTGAAGCTTATGAGTAGGACCAGTCATAAATGGTACTTTTATCTCTTGGTCATTTCTGCTTATATTCTTAAAGTGATATACAGTTTTTGTTGTTTATATGTCATTGCATGAATGTGTGAGTTACCATTTGGCACTTTTGTACGTTGGAGCCATTTATTTATGTCTGATATATGAATAACTTATTATGCGATTTACTGTTCAAAACTGTTTTGCCTAACTTTTTATGCAAAGTGGTTTATCTTAATTCATTTCCATTCTTATGATAGTTGAATGATATTTATTACCAGTTATTGTTTGAAATCTCTTTAGATCACATAATAGAATAAATACACCCCGGGTTAGCATAGATTAGATGTGTTGTTTTTCATTAGATTACAATAGCATAGAGTTAATTTAAAAGTTTGAATTAGATTAGCTTTAAGTATTCTTAGATCAGCAACATCCAACTCTGCACACACACACACACACCCTTAGATTGGGAAACCGGTCCCATTATCCCTAGTCGGACCCGCTATACCAAATGGATAAGGAGCTGCCAACCAAGGTCCGGACCGGGTGGGTATCCCCCTTGTTGTTGACCCGATTTTTGGGGCTTCAACAGGCGGGTGAGCTCCAAAGCAAAGCAGGTGAGGTTATAAGTGATGTTGCAGCGAATGATCAGAGAATGTTGGTGGCTCCTCTGTCAAGCAGGACTCTGCAACTCCGGTTGCCCTGCCTATCTGTCTCCGTCGGGATATCCTCTCCGTCTGTCTGGCTCATCCCACAATCGGTTCTAGTAGCTGGGTGTTTGGATTACCCTGTAGTCTGTTGGAATTTCCTCCCCTTGCCCCCTGTGAGAATCGTGAGACCTCGACAGAATCTGCTTAGCCGTCGAGGCACCTCTAGAAGGGGAACCTCTCGCAGTCACGAGGCGGATAATGTTGTCCATTGCTGCCATTGCAATATTACTCACTCCACTGGAGCTAATCCCCTCCACTCCAGTCAATTCATGGATGCAGGGGATTCGAGCTCGGCTGCCTCGCCTGCCTTCGGCTCTGATATCTTCAATTTTAGCAGTTCCATGAATAACCCGCGGATTAGTGCGCATGTCTCGGTCCTGTTCATTGAAAATTCCTGGGAAGACAATGATTCCCTGGATGAACATGGGCAGAGGAAAACAGATAACCAGATGCATGAAGCACAGGTTCCTGAAGCTGATACGGAGCAGGAGGTTAAAGGTCATGCCTCATACTCGGAAAACGCATCGCAAAGCAAGCACGTTCAGAGGGCGGGGACCAGCAAAGAGGAAGATACTTTTCCCACTGCTGCTGAAAGGGAAGCCTACGGTTGGTGCCGGGTAGAGGAAGTGCAAATGGACGACTGATGACGCTCGAGCAGAAGGTTCCTTTGGCTCTTCTGTCTGGTCTTCTTGTCTCTTTTGTTGTTCGTTTTGGCTCAATTATAGCATCAATGCTTTTGGTCTCTTTCGCTGTTTGTTTTTCTGTCTTTGTTTCTAAAACTTTGTTAATGGGATGGGTAAGGTCAGTCTCCCCTGCGTGGGATAAAACGGTTGGTGCCTCTGCGTGGGCTTGCTCTTTTGGACAATCTCGCTTATATGTTTGGCGCCCATGCGTGGGCTAGTTTCCTGGTTGGCCTCAACGGCTCTCGGGTGACATACCCAGAGCCTGGTTCTCTCTTTATTTACCATGGTGTAATTTTTGACTCCTGTACATAATATAATAGTATAATTTTTTACCGAGAAAAAAAAACAAATTCATTGCAAAAAATCAGTTTTCATTGATCTATCAATGCTAATTGTTCCATCATTCATTGAACTCTTATGCTTAGTGATGTTGGTAGAGTGACTTCAACTTCTTTTAATATTCCGAGGACCCATTTCATCGACATATGTATGATTTTGGAAACTGACTAACCGTCGGTATAATCCATCATGAGACACCACAAGGATCCTACATCCATTGATCTTTTGATGAAATATTTCATTGAAACATGTATTATTTTGGAAGTAGATCGACCACCCCTGTCGTCAATTGTGAAACACCAGAAGAATGCCCTTTTTTTGGTTTACCAACATTTGATAGACACCAAAATTATGACAAATTTGGAAAACTACGATAATGCAACTATACAATGTTTCATGTTTAGTAAAACCTCATTTTGTCCTTATAACGACAAAACTTCGTGGGAATAGCAACAAAAGGCCATTGAAAATTAGCTCAATTTTTATTAGTGAATAGTAAGGAAGACATTAATACAATAATAGAAATGTAATAATTCAATATTCCAATATTAACAAGACATGGATATATTTGCATGCAACTTGTCCATGAACACACTTAATAGTCGTAGACACACACATTTGTTGATACCCTTAAGATTGTTGGTATGAAGATAAAGACTTTCAAGCTTGATTAAAATGACAACTACCTCAAGCATGTTTCTTGTTAACATGTTTGAATAAAAAAATAGAAGGGTCAAGTTGCCTAATTTTTTATTGCCTTTAAGTATACTATCAAGTAGCATGTTTGAAGCAAGAAATTGTAAAAAGGAGAAGAGCAGTTTCCTAGAGATAGAGGAATTTTAGCCCAACATGTTTTCGAATATAGATAAAGGATTCTAAGTTCTATAGAATGTCAAATTGAACTAGAAATAGTCCACTTTATTTTTTTATAGAAAAAACAATACTTGATGACTAAGTGTAATTTCCTATAGTTTGAAGGATGTGACCAACAATATTGTTAAAATAAATGTCCAATACATAGAGACAGGTGCATTTTCTCAAAGAAGTTCAATACTTCAATTCATAAGACTAATGAATAAGGAGATATATTCTAACTTGAATAGATGGCCCAATTATCTTATTCTAGTCTTTGTTGAAATTTTTTTGAAAGAATGATTGGTTATTATAAATACCACCCTGAAGGCTATTATAACCAACACCTAAAACTCGTAATGATTGAAAAGATGCATAATGTTTAGGAAGCTGGCCTATCGATTTATTTTCCCTTAAATATAGTGCTAGAAGTTTGGTGCAATTGGAGAAAGATGATGAAAGATTCCTGGAAAAACTGTTGGAATGAGTAGAGAAAACCTACAAGAAAATTGGAAAGAATATGTTTAGGGGTCCACTAAATTTGTTCTCATACATCTTGACATGACTTAACCATGTATAATTCTGTAAATATGTGGGAATCTTTCCATTCAACAGGTTTTTGGATAAATCTAACATTGATATATAGACACATTTGCCAATATTCTCAGGGATTTTTCCACTAATCTTGTTGACAAACAACAACAAATCCAACATCATTATGCAATTCCCTAGAGATGTAGGAATCCTTCCAGACAAGTTGTTGGATGACAGATGTAGGTTCAATAAGTTCTGCAGTGAGCCCAATTCTCATGTAATTCTCCACTCAAGTTGTTGGATTACAAATCCAAACTCTCTAATTTCTGTAGTGAGCCAAAGTATCCTAGAATTATTCCATTCAAGTTGTTGGATGATGAATCCAACCTCTATAAGTTCTACAGTGAGCCCAATTCTCATGGAATTCTTCCACTCAAGTTGTTGGATAACAAATGTAGTGTCCATAAGTTTTGCAAGGAGCCCAATTCTTCTAGATTTCTTCCACTCAAATTGTTGGATGACAAATGAAAACTCTCTAATTTTTGTAGTGAGCCCAATTCTCCTGGAATTCTTCCACTCAAGTTGTTGGACGAAAAATCCAACCTCTCTAAGTTCTACAACGAGTCCAATTCTCTTGGAATTCTTCCACTCAAGTTGTTCGAATGTAGATCCAGTTGTTGTAAGTTTTGCAGTGAGCCCAATTCCACTGCAATTATTCTAATCAAGTGGTTTTCAACTAGAGGTAGGTGCTCTAGGTTCGGCAGCAAGCCGAATTCCACCAGAATTATTACGCTCAAGGAGTTGGAATAAAAAGAAAGATACAATAGTTGTGTACAACTTCCTAACGTTGGAGGGATTTGACCAATCAGCTTGTTCTTGTAAATGACCAACTCTTGTAGGGATGTACAATTTCTCAGAGAAGTTAGGATACTTCCAATGTGAGAATTCCAGGATAAATCGAATTATTTCAACTTGACTAGACGGCCCAATTCCATTTGTATGGTCCTGGTCAAATCATCGTCTAAAATATCCAAAGTTCGTAGTAATGAGAGGCTACCAAGAGATGGAGATAGAGTACCGTTGAGACGATTGTCGCCAATATTAAGCATTTCTAGCACTTTGAGCTACCCAAACTCGAGCGGAATTCTTCCACTGAAAAGATTATATGAAATATTGAATGTACGCAATAAGGAAAGGTTTCCCAGAGTTGACGAAAGAGTACCCTCGAAATATCACCAAGGAAGTAATAGGGAAATGACTATATTAGTGTTGTTCTCACAAGAAACACCATTCCACGAGAATACCTTCGTTGAATTCTCAGTTGTCCAGTTGGACAACCATCCTCTTGGATCCAATGTGATGGCCTTCTTGAACGATAGAAGCAAGAACAAGAAGAGAAGAAGTAGGAAGAAGAAGGGAGGCAAAGCGCAATAACATAAGAAACGGCACAAAAATAAGCTAAAGAGAAAGAATAAACTGACCACCAGTAGAGGAGGTGAGCAGAAAGATTCATGACAAGGAGCTTGCTTAGCAAATTGAAGAGTTGATAAATATTATAGATATGGAAGAGGGACTAGAGCCACAGAATCAATATGTTGACTTGAAGCCAAGTACATGATAGGTCACCATTCAATCTCTGCCACCACCAACAATAGAGTTAGCTCTAACCGAGGAAGAGAAAGTTTCTCCTCTTGATGACAATCTGGTTATGGACACGTACAATCTGTCATACAATGAACTTTAGAACAATATTGTACAATAACATAAGAAGCTTTTTCTGGTTGACCTCGTATCACTTGCATTCATTAGAGAAAAGTTGATAGTGGCAGACACCAGGAAGAATCTCGATGCCATTGTCATAGCCAAATTGGCCTTCGTGGGTGTAGCTAAGTCAAACACTGAGTATTTGATGGTCGAGAATAAGCAATTGGAAAAAAAACTTGTAGGTTGTGAGGCAAGAGGTAGAACAGATCCACGCAGCAGCTCAGAATGTAGCTTCTAACCAGTTCCATCTGGAGGAAATGAAGGCATCGATACTTGCTAAAGTATCGACACTTGGAGAGACCATGTGGAACCTTTATGAGGAGCTTCTTACTATGCATATGGTAGTTTTCCACTTGCATGGATTACAACAAAAATGTAAAGAATTTTTCAAAACTCTTAGGAATATACAAGCTTCCATCGTTGTCATCCATGAATGGTCAATGTGATACAAAGGGGCATTTCTTGACTTGGGAAAGAAAACAAAGAAATAGGAAGAGCTAAAGAAATCAAGAGTACCAATGTTGATCCAGAATAGAAAACATTTCACCCAGTTCATTGGTAGCATTCAAGCCTCGTATTTACAGTTATACAACAGTCTGGTTTTCTTGGTGAAATTAGACAGGATCCTATAAGTTAGCTCACTCACTAAAGCCAAACCCAGGAACTAGGTAAGGCAAGATATTGAAGAATACTTGGAGCAGATTATACATATTTCCACCAAGGAATATTTGGAGGTGAATAGACAAAACATGCAGAACTACATTGGTGGCCCTGTCCAAGTGAGAACAATGTTGCTCCTACTCTAGAAGGAAGTTCAAAATAGTTCCAAATCATTGTACCTGGATTCCATGGAGGATAGAGTCTGCCTCCAACCAGACATCATCGCATAGTTTCGAGATGTCATTGCATAATACCATGCTTGGCACTGATACATGATCGAAAAACATCAAGTGCAAGTTTTGAGCTAAAATTTCCCCAAACTCAAGCATGATAATAGTTTTTCTTGTTAGGTTGTGTAGTTGGCTCTACCCTATTTTGTCTTATACAGGTATGAGTGTATTGTAATATTCTTTTGTAAATAATTTGTAAGTGAAATTCCAAGTGTCAATTGTGGAATATGAAGAGTCATGATGTAATGTAATTGAATAGTCATTTGTAAATAAGTTGAAAAGTCACGAGGGAAGTCGAAGAGTCACAAAGGGGAATGTGGAGAGTCAACACTTTTGTTATAAATACATCCTCATAACTCATGTAAAGGGATTTTGGGGAGCCAAGCTCTTGGTTAGGCTTAGGCTTATAATTAGGAGCTTGGGAGTTTTGTGAGAGCCTTGGCTTCTCTGTAGCATAGAGGGAGTATATTTCTTTGGAGGAGTAGGTGATCTTGACTTCATCTTCCACTATTGGGGCAAATGATCCATCAAATGGTATATATGTGATTGGAACTTTCACTTTAATAAAAGCTTAGAGGTTGCACATTTTTTTGCATCTGTTGTGAATATAGTAGGACTATTCTTGTTGTATTTTCAATGTATGTTATTTAAATTAGGCTCATGCTTATGAACTATTTCATTTGCATTGGTATTAATCTTGTTTAATGTGTGTTGTTGTATTATTTCATTATTATTAACTTGTGAACTATTTCGCATATTATCTTATGATGTCTTTATGCTCATGTGTCCCTTTTATGTTTTGTATTGTTATAGGCTTCTAAGGGGCTCACTCATTTTCCCTTCGTGTGTTAGAACCTTCATGCATCGCACTTAACTCTTCGCACGGTCACACACTTTTTCTCACCAAAGTCACCATACATCACTCTATGTGTATTTGCAGCCAAGGCATATCATTAACACCCACTGCATCAACAACCAGTTTGTAATCCATATGGGACTCCTACACCAAATGGTGTGAGATCTAATTGGGACTTCATATTAGGGATATCCCCTGAATGTTGGCAAATCCAACATCGTCAACAAGGTCCTAATCATATTTTGACCCCTTAGACTCATATATATACCAAGGAGGTCTTATCATTTGAATAATCCAAGAATTATTCATTTATGTGATGTAAAAGAAGGTTTCCCCCTCAAATACGCTTATTTTCAAGTTGTTGATCTATCTTTTCTTTTGTTTTTGTGATCCAGTTACATAACAAAAAGTGTCGATGACATAAAAAAATTGTTGCGAAAAATCAGTTGTCATCAATCTATCAACGCTAATTACTCCATCATTATTTTTGCTCCTATGGTCAATGATGTTGGTAGAGTGACTCCCACTTCTCTCAATATTCCAAGGACCCATTTCATAGAATTATGTAAGACTTTGGCAATCAACCAACCATCGTTATCATCCATCATGCGACACCACAAGGCTCCTACATCCATTGGTATTCTTATGACATGTTTCATTGAAACATGCATGTTTTCGATAGTTGATCGATCAACCCTATCGTCAATTGTGCAACGCCATAAGTTCTCCCTTTCATTGGTTTACCGAAGTACGATAGACATCAGAATTACAAAAAAATTGAAAAACTTCGATAATGCAATTATACCGTGTTTCATGTTTAGTAAAACCTCATTTTGTCCTTATAGCAACAAAACCTCATGGATATAACAACAAAAGGCCATTGAAAATTGGCTCAATTTTTATTAGTGACTAATATGTAAAACATTAATACAAATATAGAAATTCAATAACTCAATATTTCGGCCTTAAAAATACATGGATATATTTGCATGCAACTCATCCATGAACAAACTTAATAGTCGTACACACACACATTTGTTGATACCCTTAATATTGTTGGTTTGAATACACATACTTTCAAGCTTGATTAAAATGTGAATTACCTCAAGTATGTTGTTGGTTAACATCTTTGAATAAAATATTAGAAGGGTCAACTTGCCTAATTTTGTATGGGCTTTAAGGATACTATCATTTAGCATGTTTGAACCAAGAAATTGTAAAAAGGAGAAGAGAAGTTTCCTAGAGATAGAGGAATTTTAGCCCACCATGTTTTTGAATATAGGTAAATGAGTCTAAGTTGTATAAAAAGTACAATTCAGCTATAAATATTCCACTTTAATTGTTTATGGAAAAATCAATACTTGATGACTAAGTGTAATTTCCTAGGTTTGAAAGGACATGACGAAAAGATTGCTAAAATAAATGTTGATTACTTAGAGAGGTGCATTTTCTAAAAGAAGTTCAATACTTCAACTCATAACACTAATCTTGGTCTAGTTTTGTTTTAATATTTTTTGAAAGAATTATTGGTTAATTGTGTGTACAATTACAAAATATTTTGTAGTATAGACCTTGTTGAGATAAAGTGTTTGGAGCACTTTCCAAATTATGGTGGAATTCTTGCTATGAAACATTTTTCTCAAAGCTGCAAAGTTCACAATAAGGAGAAGCTACCAAGAGATGGAGAGATACTACCTTCTAAATGTAATCCATAAAGGATTATTACAAAGACTTTTAGTGTGTTTTTTGCAGGAAAAAATCTTCTATGATTATAGCTTCTTTGAGTTATCAATTGTCTAGTTGTACAACATCCTTGTGGATTTAATGTAATAACCTTTTTCAAATGATTTTTTTTCCTCCATGTTCCTTTTATTTGTACATGATGTCAATTGACACAAGAAATCCTCCAAAGTGCATTGCATCCAAACAAAATTGTAGGGTTAAAGTGAAGTACTTTCACTAGGTGTGAGGTCATAGAGATGATCATATTCCTTGTGAAATATCATAAGAAGAAGAATATAATGATATCCTTGAGAAATTAAATGTTACAACAGTTGGAATGTCCAATGATATTATTATTTCAATGATCACAAACCACAAAAACATCAACATGACTTCTTTTTAAATTGATTGGTTCCACGAATTATATATCATATTTTTATTGATTTAATAATTGATTAATAATAATTAAATTTATATGCAAAAAATATTTATTAAATTAATAATTGTGAGGTGTCCAACAATTATATAGCTTGAGTGGGACTAATGGTTAAGAGCATGTGTTTCCTCTTAAGAGGTTGCAAGTTCAAAACCAAAGGGGAGTAGAGTATGTATGCATTTGTAGACTTAGGGTCCCTTGTCCCACAAACAAGAAATTGGATAATAATAATAATAATATATTTCTCTTTAAAGATTTGTTGAAATTTTCCACTTTACTTTTATTTTAAAATTTTCCATAATAATAAAGTAAACATCTTTTTATCTTTTCAATACAAATCTGTTAATATTTATCTTCAAAAATATTTTTCTCAATAAAATGAATTTTAAGATTACAATATTCATTGAAGTTTTTACCCCAATTAAAATATGAACACGAAGAATCATCAATTTCAGCTCATAAGTAACCATAATTTATAAAATAAATTAAAAATGGCTTAATCAAATAACATATGAAAAACATTGGGAAGGAGAGGAAAAACATAAAGAAAAAATATGTTAATTTTTCACAAATATTCTCAACCAAGAATGTTGCTTTCAAAATATATGAAAAAGCTCAAACATAAGAACCATATGTCACTTCATTGTGTACACTTTTCAAATTACTTAAAATATATATGTGAACTATAAAGTAAAAGACTAAAAAATATGGAAAAAATCATATTCAAGTGGATATGGAAAACATAAATAGATAACATAATAACCATTAGCATTTTATTCATCAAAATATTAGATATTATTTTAATTTTCAGTACATATTTGATGAAAATAGTATTATGGTTGAATAAAAGATAAGTCATTTAGGGAACCAATACACTCCATAAAATGGTTTTATTTTTGGAGATACCATCCAATGCCATGCTTTATCCCACATAATTATTAATGTTACAACTCCACCAAAGCCAAGTCCTACCCCTAACCCTAATGCAATTAATGAAATATGTTCATCCACATGATTCAACTATTTTTGGATAAATTAATTAAATATGTTCATCCAAACGATTCAACCATTTTTAGATAAATCTAATGTTGATAACCCTAATGCTTTGCCTATTCCTCTCTCTCCCTTTTATAGCAATTGCAAAGATAGAGGAGGTTGAAGAGTTGTAAAAATTGGCGTGATGAGTGGGGAACACAGAGGCGATTTTGGGAAACAAATTCCGTGGAAAATTCTGGAGTCAAATTCCGTGGAAATTTGATAGTTGCGCCGATGGTCTTTTTGCTTTCACATGACACAATATTGAGGGGAAGATATGTCATGGTTTTTCAAAATCATTATTTTGCTCGTCTCCATCCCAATTTAAATTAAACACTGAAGATTAAAAGGAAGTGGAAAATATATTAATTTTTAAACATGGCTCCATTTTGCAATTCGACAATATCATGATTTCGTAAAATTAGGAAGAATTTATAACTCAATAAATCATAGTTTTGTTATATCCTAAAAAGTAGGAATAATTTTTAAATGAATAAATCATTTAAAATTGTGGTAAATGAAAATACATATTAATTTTTAAACACGGCTCCATTTTGCAATTCGACAATATCATGATTTCATAAAATAGGAAGAATTTATAACTCAATAAATCATAGTTTTGTTATATCCTAAAAAGTAGGAAGAATTTTTAATTGAATAAATCATTTAAAATTGTGGCAAATGAGTGGACGTGTGGAATCAAATTCCATGGAAAATTGGCATGATGAGTGGGCGAACATATAGGTGATGAAAGTCTTTGGCTCTCTCAAACTATGATTCTAATAATTTGTAACTCGCTTTTGCACAAAAATGATTGCAAAAACGTGACCATAAATGGTTGAATTTGTATAATGTTTATACTATGATATACTTTATATATTTGTCCACTTTATTAAGTCTCTTCTCGTAATATGGGACAACACCAACATGTAATTGAAAGCCATATTTTATAATTATGTTCATGTGTGGCATAGAGATATAGTGATTTTGTAGCAATGTTTCTCTCTATCAAAGATGGCTAGGATTTTGTTTTAACTACAAGTTTGCTGAAGTTGAGGTTTTAATTTTCTATATGCATTTTTTCAACATGTCTTGATGCTTTCAAGTACATTTAGCAATGTGTCTCGGCACATATATATTGTTTAGTGATGTGGGGTGTTCTTAGTTGGTTTTGCCTACTCTAACATCTTCCATTAGGATTTGCATCCAAGGATGCAACAATGGGTTAGTGTGGGTTTATGGAGGAATAATTTTGTCATGATATTCTCATGGTTTGGAGCAATTTTGTACTCTATACTTGAGGTTTATGTTATATTTATAGTGGATTTTTCTTTGAGTTTTGTGTGTATTGGATCCATTTATGTTGTGAGTGTAGGCAAAGGATGGTTGTGGTTTCTAGTTTATGTTGTGTTGGTTTTTCATGTCCTTTCTGGTTATCCATTCAATCCATCAGATTTAAAATGTTAGGTTATGATGGTGGAGATGTGAATTGTGGTTTTGTCATGGTGGGTGCATTTGAAGATTAATGTTATATTGTTAATGGTTTTGTCTCAATGTTTTGCCGAAAACGGAGATCTTTATGTTGGAAATGTAGGTTGATCATATATATGGGTGTTGGTTTATGTTGCAATAGTTTTTTGTGCTCTTATGGTTAGCATTCTCCCTTCATGTCATCTTATAAACAATTTTTTACTCTAGATTTGTTTGATAGAGGTGTTTCTCATGGGGTTGTCATGATGAGTGTCTTAGATTTTCCTACTATGGTTTAGACATCTATCTTGGTTGACTCTACCAATGTTGACATCTTATGTGGGGATTTTCATTCAAGGACATAGTGGTGGGATGACTTGGTTTCCTAGAGGGGCATTTTCATTGTCATACTAGAGTGGTTTCAAAGTAGTTTAATTATTTATATGTAAGGTTTAACTCTATGTCGTCAATGACTTTCTTCCTATCTATATGGTATTCTGCTTGTAGTGGATCTTTTTTCGTAAGGAATGTAGCCTATGGGTGCTAGTTTTTGCTTTCTCATGGTCTCAAAAACAATGGTTTATTGTTCATTTATATGGTGGTTGTGCTCATGGTGTTTATGGTGGTGGGTGTTCTAGGTTTTTCTTTATGGTTTTGGAATTTAGGGTGGCATATTGTTCTTGGTGTTCTAGTGGGAATTTAGCTTTCATGTGTGGTTCTAGGTGTTTCAGATTTGTTCTTTGGCCTTTAAAAACTAGATTATGATGGAGGAGGTTTTGGTATGTTTTCTTTGTTACGTGAACAATGATGATAACTCATCATTTGACAAGATTCAATATATTCTTTTAACTTTGTTTGTAATTTTCAAAACATTATTGTAATTAGGCATTTTGAATGTCTCTCTATAAGTGCTTTTTTAATTTGAGTTAGTAGCTAGTTGTTAGTGGTGATCTTGGTGCATTGTTTGGGATTTTCCTCCTTTTGTAATGCTCCATTTCTAGTTGGGTTATGGTGAACATGAGTGCCAAGGTTTTTATGTGTCATCATAGTAGGAAAAAATAGTGACTTTGTTGTGACATTCCTCCCTATTATACACGATCTAATTATTTTATTTAACTATACTAGCACTAAAGGGAAAGGTCTCCTCTACTATAAGATTTTATTAACTTTGGAAACATGTTTATGGGGTAGACAAATAAACTAAACATTTTGTGAGATTTGTCCATGGCCTAGTTTAAATCCATTAGTGATGTGTCTTGGCACTTTAAACTACATTTAATGACAAGATTGTATGCTCTTATGTTGTTTTTCAACATGGGGTCCTCTTAGTTGGTTCTACTCATGCCAAGGTCCTATATTGGGATTTGCATGCCATGATGTGGTAAGACATTCCTTGTCTTCTATATTCTGCTATAGGGTTTTGGTGACATTTGGCATTTTGTTTACATTTTTGGGTTTTCTAGATCTGGAATTTGGTGTTTGGGTTGTATATAATGGTGGGTTGTGTGCCTATGGTAGATAAGTTAGTTAAGTTTGGTATTATATCTGTTGTTTTGGATGTCCAAGGTTTGGTATTTTTCCTTCCAACTTTACAAAATATATAGTTTGGCTTACTTGGTGGTTTGTTATGCAATAGTGTCACCACGGTTATTCATTTTATTGGTGAGCATTATTGTTGTGAATTATGTGAAGGCTTATAATGTAGTTTCATTGCATTTTAAACTTTTTTCTATTATTTGATGTGCACAATATGGCCACCCAACATCTCATTTTCTCTTCTAGTTTTGTTACATTTTAAATACTTAGCTATTATTATGTCCCTAAATAAAATGGTTATCCAATATTGTTTTTTGTTTGGATGAAATCGTTAAAGGAATTTTATAGATTTAGTGTAATTTTAAATTGTTTTAAATTATGAAGAGGTGACGGTAATGTTGAAAATCAATACTAATATACTCATATTTTATGTTGGATTTCTAGATATTTATTGGTTTTGAGGTAATTTCTTTGTTATAAGGATTATTTAACAATTAATAAACAATATATTTGTACATAATTAATAGGGAAAAATCTAGTCATTGAGAAAACATCAAACTCATATCTTCTACTGGATTGAAGATGAAAATACCTTTCTCTTAAATTGTCCAACTTATAATCACGTTCGATTTAAATTTCAAAATTGTTGTCCTTCCACCAACCTTTTGGATCTCTTAGCTCAACAATATTGAGTTAAAAGAGTCTATCAAATATGTGACACTAAAAAGATTAAACATAAAAAATTCTTAATTCAATAAAGATATGATAATCTTAAAATACTTGTTTTCATCTCTTTAAATCAATAAATAAAACTTTAAAAAATTTCAAATAATATCTTACCTTTTGAATAAGATACACCACACCACCATTTTAATGTTAATAAAGGTTAAAAATATCAAGGTTAAGAATTTGGTTGGGTGCCACTTTAGTGCAATGCGTGCTTGACGGTATATCATATGCAGTCAAGGGCGTCGTACACAAAGCTTAGATTACCGTATTGACACGGGTGAAAACAAAGTTTGAATTACCATATTGACATGGGTGAAAAGCACAGTTTGAATCGCCGTAATTACTGGGAGCATATCGAGTTGAAAGTCCGAAGATAGTAAATACAACGATGAAAAATTTGCAAACATGACGGTAACATTTAAGATTAATTAATTTACTAACGCCGACGATTGGGATTTTAATAAATAAAATTATTTATTTGTAGTCTTCCAGGACTGTGGGTATATTAGGTCACCTTGTCGGATCTCTCTAGCTGTGCATTATTACTAGCATTTGCACCAAATGTTGCAAAGGGAACGCCGTACACATCAATGTCCCATTAACTGGAACCACTTAGTAGAACATATCTATGAACATTAGAATTACACACAATGATCAGTGAATTTCTCATATAGAAACAATACCTTCCACAACAACCTTTTCTCACATCCACATTTTAAAGTAGACATATCTATCAACATTAGGATTACATACGATGACCAGGAAATTTCCCATATACAAACAACACCTTCCACAACAACCTTTTCTCACATCCACATTTTAAAAAATGGCTTGGAACATGATTGGAATATCCCATATTGCCTTTTTCATTATGTAGATAAATCTTTCCCATATACAAACAACACCTTCCACAACAACCTTTTCTCAAATCCACATTTTAAAAAATGCCTTGGAACGTGATTGGAATATCCCATTATGTAAATAAATTTTCCACATTACTATTTTCATCATGAAGATTGTTAGTTCATTGTTGTAAAGTGTCAGTGTGTTAAATTCAATACTACAAGTTCAACAAGTGAAAAACATTCCTTAATTAGCGTAATATGCATTTTTCTCTCACCGTGTATTTTTCAGTCATTCATTACAAAACTTGCATCAAATAACACAAGTAACAAATTAACATGTATTTTGTCTTCATTATTTTCATCACGAACCCAAGAAACACGAAATCCTAGAGTGGGTGTTCGTTATATCCAAATTGTTGCAATGGATGTGACCTGCCATCAAAAAGAGCATTCCCATCCTTAGATGAACCCCATTCTTCTTCACTTGACCACTTGATTTTATTGAATTCCCATCATTTTTTCTCCATTCATTTGCCCCATCTTACCCCATTCTTCTTCATTTGACCACTTGATTTTATTCAATTCCCATCATTTTTTCTCCATTCATTTGCCCCATCTTCTTATCTATCAAAGGACTGCCCTGGTCCTTCAAAGCATTACCACTAGTAACAAGGAGATCATCAGAAAACACACTTTACAACTTTGAATAGGGCTGAGACATATCACATACAAGAGTCTTCAAGCTGCAATATTTTGTTCAAATAATGCATGCTAAGATCATTTTTCTTAAAATTCAATTTATAGTAGATTGTAATTTAATATTTAAAATAATTATTTAAAAAAATGTAGTAAACTAACAAAAAAAACGTATGCAATAATGTGCCAAATTATATAGAGTAAGTTATGTATGAGTGGGTACTATGAGATATTAAGTGTAATAAAAAGTAATTGAATGGTGTTTCTCACAACTTTGGAAATTATAATAATTGTTATTTTATTTTTTAATTATTAATAATTATAATACATTTAATATAGATGAAATATTATTAATTAAACAGAAATCGAAATAAACAACTTCTAAAAACACCATTTTGCACTTTCAATTATATTTTAAATTATCCCACATGGATGTCAACAATATTTCATGTAATTGTTTTGTTTTATTAATGATAATGACCATAAAAGTACATCGAAGCATATTCAATGCAGCTTAGTTGCAAATTGTGATAATTGTCCGGACTTCAAAGATACAGAATATACGGAATGTAATGCAGGGCATCTTGTCACGCTTTGACAATATTTAACAAGTACTCGCTTTCATTACGTTCATTCTTAACATACGGTCGACACACGCAATTGCGAAACTTGGCAAACAAGACGCCAAGATAAGATTATGGCATACACAGTTCTGGTATTGATATTAAAACTGCTCCCATGAATGTCATTGCTCTCTGACAACATGACCTCTCCCCGCATCAATCGTGATGTAATACAAGACTATGTGTATCTCGAAAGTCATTAAATTATTCCTTACGTCTGCCACTATCCCAAAATCACTAACGAATTTATTAGTGTTGATCCACTCTTAGATATAACCTCCAACTCCTCTTTTCTTCTTTCAATTTTTATCAAATTGATTGATGCGCACATTTATGCCAGAATTACACACATCCAATAGAATGGATCGGAACTGGTTGCTAAATGTATTCCATATAAATGCAACTAACTGCATACGAGAAAGATTAAAAGGGATATTACAATTTAAAGAACCTTCTCCCTAAAGGGAACTTTTCCTTCAGCTGTATGGACTTCTAGTAAGATTGAAAGAAATGGTTTCACAAGATGCAGCACATGAAACCCACCACTTGGCATTTTCCCTTCTCCAAAGAACTGTTGTCATGTAATAACATAGTTACCATGTGATGCCAGATCCCTCTCAAAAAAATACCCAAGGAGATTACATTCTATAACTATTTTATTATTTACTATTAATAAAAGTAACTACAAGAATATAAACCCTAGTTGATTTATGATAAAAAGAGTTGTCACACCCCAAACAAAAGCTGGAGTACTGTGACACCTAGAAACAAAAAAAAACTAGTGATATCTACCAAACCCAAAACAAAACCTTGGCCATCTCAGAGAGGCACTTTTGAGCAAATGGAAAATGCTCAAGAAAACAAAACTCTCATTACCGACGTGAAAATCACCATCGAAATCCTCTCTTAGGCATTAGCAAGTAATGCACATGCAAGGGGGTAAGAGTACAATAATGCAATACCTACCTTACAAATTTGAGCCCAGAAAACTACTGATCCACTGCAAGGGAATTAATGATCTGCAATAGATGCACCTCTGCCTTCAAAATACCAGCTTCCTAACCTGAAAATATGAAGAAAAACCTTGTTCACGAAGCAAAATATTATCGATATAATAAGTTAAGTCGGTTGACGATGTGTAAGGAAGATAGTTGACAGTTATTGCAGGATCCAACGACCCAGTAACAACTGTCACGGCTGGAATTCCTCAATTCAAATCAACAAGTAATGATTACCCATTTGTCTAACAACAAAATCGAATGGCACATATTTTGACACGAAAGCAGTTTGGGGAGTTCATTTCAGAGGGAAACACCTGATTCTAGTATATGATGCTTACATGTGATTTATGATGTTGATCTATGATGGTTGTGTTTTGAGCTAACCATATGTGATATGTTTATACATGATGTTTTGATCAAATAGTTAGTTTGACGTGTTGTGACATGAAGTAAACTTGATTGCAAATGTACCTTATTGACGAGCAACCAATGACATATGATTTGAATTTATTTCAATTTATTTTGAATATAATGGAATTTATGTGTTTAGTACGGGAAGAACGGAAATCCCTGGTTGGGTGCTTAAAATCAAATACAAGAACTAGCAACAACAACAAAGAAATTGGAACATGCAGCAGCATGCTGGTAAATTATTCAGGAGCAGGTCCATTGTGGGATAGTATTCAAGTATTGATTATTATAACCCATGATGTGTATAGGGTCTAGAATGTAGCCTGAAATAACATGAATTCATGAATCAGAGTGAGCACTCTTGTCGTGAACTACCTAAGCGTGAAGTATGTGGATTTCATATTGAACTTCTCAAGGGATGGATGAATGAACGATAGACACTACAAACTAAGCCTAAGACTGGTTTTGAGATTTGCTATGGGGGCCACAACCATCAAATCCCCATCATGAGTGGGTACATTTTCATGACATGGTGATGGGGAGAAGAAGGGTTGCAATAGGAGTAGACATGAGAGGTAGGAGAAGGGAAGGAGACTAGAGGACAAAGGAAAATCAATACAGAGTGACCACGGTTATGGAATTTAGAAATAGGGTTGGAGAATAGAGGCAAGTGAAGCATAGAGAGGAATAGGAACCAAAACCATAAAATAGAGAACTCTCCTTGAGAGGCAGAGAGGTCGTGAAGCCTCCACACATGATAAAACCGACCATAGGAACAAAACCGACTACCTTACGGCGTAATTATAGTAAAGTTATTAATATCTTATAATGATTTTAATCAAAATTAACTATATTCATTTAACTTTTTTTATTATTATATATTAATTTGGAATGAGCGAGAGGATAATTTCTCTCTTTTGCAAGAATTTCTGAGACTTGGAAAATTTTATTTTTCTTTTATGTTTTTCAGGTTGGTTTTAAAGTCTGGCTGATGGAAACTATATCAGTAGGAGTATATCAATATATCATGATTGTTATGTAAATAAATATAGTGAGAGTTTTATTGATCATGTTACATTGTTTCACTTCTTTTCGGATTGCCTATACAAGTCCTCGGGAGTGAAAAGAATGATCAGAGTACCTGCTGCTAGTGTGAATTTGGCGGACATTCCATCGGATGAATTCTCTTGGGTAAAATTGACGCAGATGACCATATTAGGCCATCCATATCCAACGTATATTACTGTTACATTCTTTCATTTTCTTTTGGTTGTCTATACTGATACTCTTCCGCTTTAATTGGCCTCTTTGATTAACTGATATTTTATTGCTTCGATCTTGCAGAAGCTATTACAGGTGCAGAACAGTGGGTTGTCCTGCAAGAAAGCACACAGAACGAGCCCTAGACGATCGAAACATATTTATTGTATACTACGATGGTAAACACAACCATTCTCTTTCTGTATCTGAAACACAGGCCCTGAAGTTAGATGTTGAATATAGTCCAGAGGATGTGGCTTAATAGTTAGGTAAAATCAGGTACTTTTCATGATCAATACTATGTACGCCCTTAAAATTTCTTTAGAAGAAATTTCTTCAAGTGGAAAAAAAATTAGTCTTAAAAGGACCTTGTGAAATTTTCTGCATCCAGATCTCCACGGACCTTGTGAAATCAGGTACTTTTCATGATCAAATACTATGTACGCCCTCAATCCATCAACATCGATAAGTTTGGAGTTTCTAAACGATTTATCTTTTCTACAGATTCTTTGCACAATATCATTAATGTTCAAAGCCAAAGAAAAGCGAGGCTAAATTTGCAATGATCGAAGAATATTAGCATTTATTATACCAAGCTATCTGCTTGCGGTGGTCAAATTTATTACAGTGCCTGGCCCTTGCCTCCAATGTTTTGTCTTTTAAGTGATTTTCTATGTGATGATCAGATCAATGCATCACTGTTCGATTTTTTAAAAGTTAACCCCTCTTTTGAAAAAAAGAAAGAAAGTTGAAGCACTTATTGTTGTTCTCGTTTTCGTTTTTATGGAGAATCGGTTAGATATCGACCATAGTCTTACTTGCTGCCACTTTTTGAGTTCAATATAGTCCAGAGGATGTGGCTTAATAGTTAGGTAAAATCAGGTACTTTTCATGATCAATACTATGTACGCCCTTAAAATTGCTTTAGAAGAAATTTCTTCAAGTGGAAAAAAAATTAGTCTTAAAAGGACCTTGTGAAATTTTCTGCATCCAGATCTCCACGGACCTTGTGAAATCAGGTACTTTTCATGATCAAATACTATGTACGCCCTCAATCCATCAAGATCGATAAGTCTGGAGTTTCTGAACGATTTATCTTTTCTACAGATTCTTTGCACTATATCATTAATGTTCAAAGCCAAAGAAAAGCGAGGCTAAATTTGCAATGATCGAAGAATATTAGCATTTATTATACCAAGCTATCTGCTTGAGGTGGTCAAATTTATTACAGCGCTTGGCCCTTGCCTCCAACGTTTTGTCTTTTAAGTGATTTTCTATGTGACGATTAGATCAATGCATCACTGTTCGATTTTTTAAAAGTTAACCTCTCTTTTGAAAAAAAGAAAGAAAGCCAAAGCACTTATAGTTGTTCTCATTTTCGTTTTTATGGAGAATCGGTTAGATATCGACCATATGTGTCATACATGTCTTACCTGCTGCCACTTTTTGAGGTTGATTTTCATTGACAGCGTTCAATGCAGATTTGGAAGGCTGTTGTTCCTATATCTCTTCAATTTTGCAGCTAGTAATCTTAGAGGTTCTTTTGTTACTCGAGCTATTGGAGCTAGCAAGCTTCATAATGTCTTCAACCTGCCCAGAGAATGGCAATGTACTTAGTCGGAAATAAAGTAAAAGGAAGAAAGATGAGAGAATCATATCGTTTTATGAAAATTTACACAAATTTTCTTGATGTATTATATGAGTTGCTCGGATCAAAATAAGACCTTATCAGTTAGTCAGAGTATATCATTATGTTATCACAAAACCAGTACTAGGGGCTGCAACCAAGCCAGGTTTCATGTAACTGTTTCAGACCATACTTTAGATTAGGAATTAGCCTTCCTACTCAGAGAGGGCTCTCTCACAACTCTTGATAAAATCCTTCAAACACTAGATGGCTAACTCTTTATTCACTTATGAAAGCATAACTGGTTGGAAATACATCAAACTGGCTCTCATTGGGCTATGGAGTCTATAATATTAAGTAAACAAGGAAAACACAGTGATCTCATGGAAATCAAGGCTCTTAGCATTACATGTCAAACATACTCCACCAAAACATAGCTTGTTGAATACACAGGAAGTCAGAGCATATAATTATGAATTCTGAGTGATTGCATACAACAAGACTATAAAATAACATAAAGTATAAAACACCATCACTACATTTGAACATGACAATCCTTCGAGAATCTTGAGAAGAGAATAACTCTGTTTTACTATTACTGTCAAAAAGGTCTTACAATGGCCCAAAACAACATTGTTTTTCTATAAAGTATCCAACCCCTATTACATCCTAGTTTTCACCATATATAGGAATACATTCCTCCTCTCTAGAATGAACTCGAATGCCCCATTAACCCCTCCTACATGCTTCTAACTAATGCATTAATTACAAACATGCTGAACTGTAATTACACACAATCCTAATCAAACTAAAATAATAATTCCATTCTCCTCGTATGCTGGATGCTTTCTTGAATGCTTTGACAGCTGTCCTCCTTCGATTAATCTGATATGGCTGAGCTACAGATGCAATGGATGCTGACTTGGGATGCTTGAAAGCGCTGATAGCTCATTTAATGACCAGAAGGTGTGCTCCTATTTATCGGCTTCTGTCTCCCAACATTCTCCTAAAGTATAGCAGCCTGCTCCCAAATGTTTTAATAACCCCAAATATGGAATGATGCCAGGCTTCTGATGTGCTGTAGGTGGTATTTGATAGACAACTGTTCTTCTTCCTCAACTCCCGCTCACCGTGTCAGACTAGCTGCTCACAGTATCACACTAGCTGCCCTGCGCTTTAAATCATCACCTACAGCAGTTTCGTAGCGCGCTACGAAACTGCTGTGTGATTTAAAAACACAGTCCCCCTCACTGGTTTTCTGCTAACACTGTGCTACATTTATTAATGATCTTCCTCATTCCAACAAATGAACAACAATTTGCAAATAATCCTGTTTAGCTGCCAGGCTTCAATGTCAATAGCTTTTCCTAAAAACAAACTCAAACAGCATGCCCGGATTCCTCTGCTTTCTGGAGATACTTTTAGGCCTGCCGAAAGGTTCTTGTAAAACTTGGGAAATTCCAAGGTATCACCTCCAGCCTTGCGGACTTCAACCATAAAAAGAGAAGGAGCTACTTCAAATACCTCTGTAGCTACATTCAAATGACCCTTTCTTCCAGTCTTTGAACCTTGCATCTTCTTTTTGTAATTTCTCTTTTACACATTGAATCCAAGAGGCTTTGCAGCTTCCTCAATTTTTGATACTATCTCGTTTGCAGGGCGTTTAGATGCAAACCTCGTTTCTCGCTTAACCATACCCATGTCCATTTCAAAGAGATTGCCAAGATTGAGACCCTGGGACATGGAGATAAGTTCAAATGCATTCATCACCTCTGGTTTTGTTTCCTTTTTTTTCTGTAACAAGATGTTCTTCTGAATCATTGAAAACAGCATCAACATCATCCAGATTTACATCTTCTTCTTCATTAAACTTGGGTGGCTTATAACCTTTCTTGAACCATTCATTGTCTAAAATCTCAGGTACTGTAATTCGTGTCTTAGGGTTTGGGTCCAAAATCCTTGTAATTAATTTCTTTGCATCAGAAGAAAACCATGAAGAGCACGTAAAATCTGCTTTATATATCCTTTTATACAATGTCATAAGGTTTGGATCATCAAAAGGCAAGTAACCTGCTATTAAAACAAATAGGATGACACCACATGACCACAAGTCTGCAGTTGCCCCATCGTAACCTTTATCATTGATGACCTCAGGAGCAACATAATTGGGTGTTCCACAAGTAGTGTGAAGCAAACCGTCATCCCTGACTTGTTGAGACAGTGCACTTAGGCCAAAATCTGATACTTTAAGATTTCCATATGTATCCAGAAGCAAATTTTCTGGCTTCAAGTCCCTATAGTAGACACCCTTACTATGGCAGTAATCAACAGCATTAATAAGCTGCTGGAAGTATCTCCTTGCTTCATCTTCCTTCAACCTTACATGGTTAACTATTTTGTCAAAGAGCTCGCCTCCAGATATAAACTCAAGTATAATGTAAATTCTTGTCTTACTGGCCATGACCTCATACAGCTGGACAACATTTGGATGCTTAATCAACTTCATGGTTGATATTTCCCGTTTTATCTGATAGTTAACCCGTTGAATAGTATTGTCTTCATCCCAATAATAAGAATTAGATTTCTGTATTCCCCATCTTTATATTGTGAGTCATCATCTGCTTGCCCATCCATCATCCTTCAGGTATAAGAAATTCAGCTTGCAGACACTCTGTTCAAACAACCACATGACAATCAACTTTCATACACAACAACACATTAATTCATCAGGCGCTCTCGACCTCCCTCATTCACCGGTACCATGATATGCTCCATTCAATGCATATAACAACCACAGGTCCACAACGATTATACCAACAACCGACAGTAAACACAGAGTAATCAAATCGACCTCAATCCATCAACAACTCTCTGGTATTCAACTGACATTTAGGGAATCGACCACCTATTATGTAGAGCGGTTTACATTACAGGCTACCCAAATTGCTATGCTTCTGACTTTTGTATTACATATTTAGCATATTGATTTAACCTTTTTGCTACAGGTGCACAAAGAAATCAATAGTCCAATCTGTAAATCCTCCATGCTATTATGTCCTCGAGCGCGGGTTCCAGCAACTGCTTCACTTGAAACAAGGTTGTCATTCCTATAAAATAGTTTCTCTGGCGTGCTTCCAATAAAAGCCGATAATTTGGGAAGCTGAAAACAGAATTGATACGCATTTTGATCATTTTCCTGGAAACATAATTTCCAGATGTCTCATTATAACAACAGTGACTATTGATCACCCCTGCCACCTGTTTGCGTAGAAAAAGAGGTCTTATGAAGCTAGGCCACGATGATAATGAGCTACGTCTGTTTCATCAAACACTTGCGCCCATACATTAAGCTATTCCATGAATTTGCCACGGGACCAAAAGACGTGTCTCTTCATAGACTCTAATAATTCCGAAGACAAATCTTCCAAAATTGATTCAACCTTCATATTGATAAGGTTCTGGCTTTTAGCTTCCTCGATCTTCGACATGAACACTTTCAGAACTGCATTCTTCATATCTGCCTTCGCCTCCTCCATATGGATATTGTCGGACAAAATGATACAAGTAATGCAGCGGCCTTAGCTCTTGGAAATCCCATTGTCCTTCTACAACTTTTCGCTCTGTTTGCCTTTGATAACGCGGGTTCAATCCTCCATAATAGTGTAAGAGGCTCGAAAACATATGACGAAGGTCCAAAGCTATCAGACATAACTCAAATATTTTTGCATGATAAGTTACAACAGATGGTCTGTCCATTTTAGAAGCGACAACTGCTAGCATTTCAAAAATGGCTGAAACAGAAGCTTCTCCATTCTCTACAGCCTTTCCATAAATTCTAACAATCGGATCAAGCAAAAGCCGCACTGAGATCTTTTCAGACATGAGAATGCAGATTGAAGCAGCCTTTGTGCATACTGTTGAACCTGAGTCAGTAGTAAATTGTGAATGCAACACTAAAAGACCAACAATTTCTTCCAAGTATGGATTCAAAAACCCGCCCAGCTTCTGCACAATTGCTTCTAAAACACTAAGAACAGAGATCAAAAAGGCTCCCCCAGAAGCTGTGTTCCCTTCAAAGTCTGCCATCTTAGACACTGTTGCCTCTTTATATGAAGACAAGCAAACCCGCCATGTCTTCTTAAGGATATATTTAATAATGTGAGGAAGATGAGCCAATACTTGTGGCCCAAGTTAAGTAACAAAAGAAGCTATGCAATGCAAGAAACCTGAGGAAAGGGCTACATCATTTGCTGTGAGATTTGCAACAACAGGACTAAGACAGTCACTAAAGGTACTGGGAAAGTTCCCTACAAATTTCTTTGCCAGGACATCTAATGTGGCAACTGCTGCAATTTTTGCTCTCACAGAGGAATCTTCTGGGGATCTCACAAATACCAGTATTTAAGGTGACAAATCATTCTTCAACCATTATGTGAACATTGAAATGATAGACTAAGAGGAAACAGAATAAGCAACCGGTGTATTAGAAAAGGCAGCAAAACCTTGAGCCACTTCTCCATTACCACCTTGATTTATATTGCTGATGTAGTTCCAGTTAATAATTCACTTTAATCATTCGCTTCCATCCTTCTCATGCATTTGAATACAAGGTTTAACCCCTGAAGTCTGGGCCTTTAATGAAAACTCGAACAAATCCCCAGTTTCGTAGCACGCTACGAAACCACTCGAACAGGTAGCGCTGCGAAACTGCTGAAAAGAATTCAGGCGCTGCGAAAACACCCACTCTTTAAGCCAGGCTAAAAAATTTTAACTACAGCATTTTCAGTGATAACAGTGGCTCCACTAGGGATAGTGTTCCCTTGTGGTGCGCTAAGAACATGCAGCTCCAGTGCCTTATCCATTTGTGACAAACAAAAATTTGCTTGACAAGCATGACTGTAGGAGAAAGAAACTACTGCTACTGAAAAATAAATGCTCAGCCAACTTTGAGCTTATTTGAAATTTACCTACCTACCTACCCTAACCATTTCAACTTCTTCAGCTCAATCAATATGAAACTTCCAATGCAGCCAATCATTAGCCTCATCTGATATTTGATTTCTTTGACTGTCCCGGAGTTCAGGGCCGATGTGATAGTGTGATGACCGCTACCACTGAAATTGTCTCTGACTGTATCGGATTTCGGATCCAATGTGATAGTGTAAAGACCACTGCCACTGAAATAGTCTCTGGTCTTCATAGGAAAACTGAAACACTGGAGAGTAAAACTCTTCCATGTAATCAGCTATAGGATCCCAAAACACATGATCAGCTTGTCCTTCCTCGAAACTTTCCAGCTGTGCAAACTGATCTTCAACTACAGTGTTCAGTTCTTCAATCGTAAAAGAGAGGGGAACCAGCATAGTCTCCTTGCGTTCAGTCATAAAAAATTTCTGGGAATAATAATCATGATCATGAAAATTGTATGCCTGAATTTGTCCTTCTAAACCTTCAATTTCTTTCTCAATATCTTTGGCAAATTCATCAAAAAATTTCATCTTATCCTCTGACTTGCAGTCAAAGGATTTCAGATATGAGGATAAGGACAAAGAAAAAGATTCATTAGTTTCTTCTGTACTATGATCACTATTCCATTGTTTAAAACCTTCAACTGAGGGAGATTCTGCCACCACCTCTGTCCTATCTATCCATTCCTCCAAGAACATAAGCCAAAAGTCTGGCAATGACTTAATGGACTTGGCAGGCAAGCATTCAACCCACTGTTTGCATTTCCCTTGGAGTGAATCATAAAATAACCTTATGCAAACATCCTCATGTTTAACTCTAAGAAGCTCAGCAAAATGACAGAAATCTGAAATATGATCCAAGGTTAAACTCAAATCTTCACCGTTAAATTTTGGACCATTCCTTAGAAAGTATGCATCCTTGGGAAAATGGTTTGGGAAACCATGAATTCCTGAGAAATCTATGCATGCATACCTTGAACAAAGGAGGGCAGCTTCTGGGTCTTTCATAACTCCAGTGGAATCACCATGAATATATAAACTTTGAATTCTTCAACAATGGAGTCGCCAAGGTAGTTTTGCAGCCTTGAAAATCATTTGAACTCCTGCTACCTTCAGAAATTCAATCTTAAGCTCCCGGCAGACGCACCAAAATGTTATCACAAAACCAGTACTAGGGGCTGCAACCAAGCCAGGTTTCATGTAACTATTTCAGACCATACTTTAGATTACGAATTAGCCTTCCTAATCAGAGAGGGCTCTCTCACAACTCTTGATAAAATCCTTCAAACACTAGATGGCTAACTCTTTATTCACTTATGAAAGCATAACTGGTTGGAAATACATCAAACTGGCTCTCATTGGTCTATGGAGTCTATAATATTAAGTAAACAAGGAAAACACAGTGATCTCATGGAAATCAAGGCTCTTAGCATTACATGTCAAACATACTCCACCAAAACATAGCTTGCTGAATACACAGGAAGTCAGAGCATATAATTATGAATTCTGAGTGATTGCATACAACAAGACTATAAAATAACATAAAGTATAAAACACCATCACTACATTTGAACATGACAATCCTTCGAGAATCTTGAGAAGAGAATAACTCTGTTTTACTATTACTGTCAAAAAGGTCTTACAATGGCCCAAAACAACACTGTTTTTCTATAAAGTATCCAACCCCTATTACATCCTAGTTTTCACCATATATAGGAATACATTCCTCCTCTCTAGAATGAACTCGAATGCCCCATTAACTCCTCCTACATGCTTCTAACTAATGCATTAATTACAAACATGCTGAACTGTAATTACACACAATCCTAATCAAACTAAAATAATAATTCCATTCTCCTCGTATGCTGGATGCTTTCTTGAATGCTTTGACAGCTGTCCTCCTTCGATTAATCTGATATGGCTGAGCTACAGATGCAATGGATGCTGACTTGGGATGCTTGAAAGCGCTGATAGCTCATTTAATGACCAGAAGGTGTGCTCCTATTTATCGGCTTCTGTCTCCCAACATTCTCCTAAAGTATAGCAGCCTGCTCCCAAATGTTTTAATAACCCCAAATATGGAATGATGCCAGGCTTCTGATGTGCTGTAGGTGGTATTTGATAGACAACTGTTCTTCTTCCTCAACTCCCGCTCACCGTGTCAGACTAGCTGCTCACAGTATCACACTAGCTGCCCTGCGCTTTAAATCATCACCTACAGCAGTTTCGTAGCGCGCTACGAAACTGCTGTGTGATTTAAAAACACAGTCCCCCTCACTGGTTTTCTGCTAACACTGTGCTACATTTATTAATGATCTTCCTCATTCCAACAAATGAACAACAATTTGCAAATAATCCTGTTTAGCTGCCAGGCTTCAATGTCAATAGCTTTTCCTAAAAACAAACTCAAACAGCATGCCCGGATTCCTCTGCTTTCTGGAGATACTTTTAGGCCTGCCGAAAGGTTCTTGTAAAACTTGTGAAATTCCAAGGTATCACCTCCAGCCTTGCGGACTTCAACCATAAAAAGAGAAGGAGCTACTTCAAATACCTCTATAGCTACATTCAAATGACCCTTTCTTCCAGTCTTTGAACCTTGCATCTTCTTCTTGTAATTTCTCTTTTACACATTGAATCCAAGAGGCTTTGCAGCTTCCTCAATTTTTGATACTATCTCGTTTGCAGGGCGTTTAGATGCAAACCTCGTTTCTCGCTTAACCATACCCATGTCCATTTCAAAGAGATTGCCAAGATTGAGACCCTGGGACATGGAGATAAGTTCAAATGCATTCATCACCTCTGGTTTTGTTTCCTTTTTTTTCTGTAACAAGATGTTCTTCTGAATCATTGAAAACAGCATCAACATCATCCAGATTTACATCTTCTTCTTCATTAAACTTGGGTGGCTTATAACCTTTCTTGAACCATTCATTGTCTAAAATCTCAGGTACTGTAATTCGTGTCTTAGGGTTTGGGTCCAAAATCCTTGTAATTAATTTCTTTGCATCAGAAGAAAACCATGAAGGGCACGTAAAATCTGCTTTATATATCTTTTTATACAATGTCATAAGGTTTGGATCATCAAAAGGCAAGTAACCTGCTATTAAAACAAATAGGATGACACCACATGACCACAAGTCTGCAGTTGCCCCATCGTAACCTTTATCATTGATGACCTCAGGAGCAACATAATTGGGTGTTCCACAAGTAGTGTGAAGCAAACCGTCATCCCTGACTTGTTAGGACAGTGCACTTAGGCCAAAATCTGATACTTTAAGATTTCCATATGTATCCAGAAGCAAATTTTCTGGCTTCAAGTCCCTATAGTAGACACCCTTACTATGGCAGTAATCAACAGCATTAATAAGCTGCTGGAAGTATCTCCTTGCTTCATCTTCCTTCAACCTTACATGGTTAACTATTTTGTCAAAGAGCTCGCCTCCAGATATAAACTCAAGTATAATGTAAATTCTTGTCTTACTGGCCATGACCTCATACAGCTGGACAACATTTGGATGCTTAATCAACTTCATGGTTGATATTTCCCGTTTTATCTGATAGTTAACCCGTTGAATAGTATTGTCTTCATCCCAATAATAAGAATTAGATTTCTGTATTCCCCATCTTTATATTGTGAGTCATCATCTGCTTGCCCATCCATCATCCTTCAGGTATAAGAAATTCAGCTTGCAGACACTCTGTTCAAACAACCACATGACAATCAACTTTCATACACAACAACACATTAATTCATCAGGCGCTCTCGACCTCCCTCATTCACCGGTACCATGATATGCTCCATTCAATGCATATAACAACCACAGGTCCACAACGATTATACCAACAACCGACAGTAAACACAGAGTAATCAAATCGACCTCAATCCATCAACAACTCTCTGGTATTCAACTGACATTTAGGGAATCGACCACCTATTATGTAGAGCCGTTTACATTACAGGCTACCCAAATTGCTATGCTTTTGAATTTTGTATTACATATTTAGCATATTGATTTAACCTTTTTGCTACAGGTGCACAAAGAAATCAATAGTCCAATCTGTAAATCCTCCATGCTATTATGTCCTCGAGCGCGGGTTCCAGCAACTGCTTCACTTGAAACAAGGTTGTCATTCCTATAAAATAGTTTCTCTGGCGTGCTTCCAATAAAAGCCGATAATTTGGGAAGCTGAAAACAGAATTGATACGCATTTTGATCATTTTCCTGGAAACATAATTTCCAGATGTCTCATTATAACAACAGTGACTATTGATCACCCCTGCCACCTGTTTGCGTAGAAAAAGAGGTCTTATGAAGCTAGGCCACGATGATAATGAGATACGTCTGTTTCATCAAACACTTGCGCCCATACATTAAGCTATTCCATGAATTTGCCACGGGACCAAAAGACGTGTCTCTTCATAGACTCTAATAATCCCGAAGACAAATCTTCCAAAATTGATTCAACCTTCATATTGATAAGGTTCTGGCTTTTAGCTTCCTCGATCTTCGACATGAACACTTTCAGAACTGCATTCTTCATATCTGCCTTCGCCTCCTCCATATGGATATTGTCGGACAAAATGATACAAGTAATGCAGCGGCCTTAGCTCTTGGAAATCCCATTGTCCTTCTACAACTTTTCGCTCTGTTTGCCTTTGATAACGCGGGTTCAATCCTCCATAATAGTGTAAGAGGCTCGAAAACATATGACGAAGGTCCAAAGCTATCAGACATAACTCAAATATTTTTGCATGATAAGTTACAACAGATGGTCTGTCCATTTTAGAAGCGACAACTGCTAGCATTTCAAAAATGGCTGAAACAGAAGCTTCTCCATTCTCTACAGCCTTTCCATAAATTCTAACAATCGGATCAAGCAAAAGCCGCACTGAGATCTTTTCAGACATGAGAATGCAGATTGAAGCAGCCTTTGTGCATATTGTTGAACCTGAGTCAGTAGTAAATTGTGAATGCAACACTAAAAGACCAACAATTTCTTCCAAGTATGGATTCAAAAACCCGCCCAACTTCTGCACAATTGCTTCTAAAACACTAAGAACAGAGATCAAAAAGGCTCCCCCAGAAGCTGTGTTCCCTTCAAAGTTTGCCATCTTAGACACTGTTGCCTCTTTATATGAAGACAAGCAAACCCGCCATGTCTTCTTAAGGATATATTTAATAATGTGAGGAAGATGAGCCAATACTTGTGGCCCAAGTTCAGTAACAAAAGAAGCTATGCAATGCAAGCAACCTGAGGAAAGGGCTACATCATTTGCTGTGAGATTTGCAACAACAGGACTAAGACAGTCACTAAAGGTACTGGGAAAGTTCCCTACAAATTTCTTTGCCAGGACATCTAATGTGGCAACTGCTGCAATTTTTGCTCTCACAGAGGAATCTTCTGGGGATCTCACAAATACCAGTATTTAAGGTGACAAATCATTCTTCAACCATTATGTGAACATTGAAATGATAGACTAAGAGGAAACAGAATAAGCAACCGGTGTATTAGAAAAGGCAGCAAAACCTTGAGCCACTTCTCCATTACCACCTTGATTTATATTGCTGATGTAGTTCCAGTTAATAATTCACTTTAATCATTCGCTTCCATCCTTCTCATGCATTTGAATACAAGGCTTAACCCCTGAAGTCTGGGCCTTTAATGAAAACTCGAACAAATCCCCAGTTTCGTAGCACGCTACGAAACCACTTGAACAGGTAGCGCTGCGAAACTGCTGAAAAGAATTCAGGCGCTGCGAAAACACCCACTCTTTAAGCCAGGCTAAAAATTTTTAACTACAGCATTTTCAGTGATAACACATTATATCATGATTGTTATGTAAATAAATATAGTGAGAGTCTTATTGATCATGTTACATTGTTTCACTTCTTTTCGGATTGCCTATACAGGTCCTCGGGAGTGAAAAGAATGATCAGAGTACCTGCTGCCAGTGCGAATTTGGCGGACATTCCATCGGATGAATTCTCTTGGGTAAAATTGATGTAGATGGCCATATTAGGCCATCCATATCCAATGTATATTGTTGTTACATTCTTTCACTTTTTTTTGGTTGTCTATACTGATAATCTTTCCGCTTTAATTGGCCTCTTTGATTAACTGATATTTTATTGCTTCGATCTTGCAGAAGCTATTACAGGTGCAGAACAGTGGGTTGTCTTGCAAGAAAGCACATAGAACGAGCCCTAGACGATCGAAACATATTTATTGTATACTACGATGGTAAACACAACCATTCTCTTTCTGTATCTGAAACACAGGCCCTGAAATTAGCTATTGAATATAGTCCAGAGGATGTGGCTTAATAGTTAGGTAAAATCAGGTACTTTTCGTGATCAATACTATGTACGCCCTTAAAATTGCTTTAGAAGAAATTTCTTCAAGTGGAAAAAAGATTAGTCTTAAAAGGACCTTGTGAAATTTTCTGCATCCAGATCTCCACAGACCTTGTGAAATCAGGTACTTTTCATGATCAAATACTATGTACGCCCTCAATCCATCAAGATCGATAAGTCTGGAGTTTCTGAACGATTTATCTTTTCTACAGATTCTTTGCACTATATCATTAATGTTCAAAGCCAAAGAAAAGCGAGGCTAAATTTGCAATGATCGAAGAATATTAGAATTTATTATACCAAGCTATCTGCTTGCGGTGGTCAAATTTATTACAGCGCCTGGCCCTTGCCTCCAACGTTTTGTCTTTTAAGTGATTTTCTATGTGATGATCAGATCAATGCATCACTGTTCAATTTTTTAAAAGTTAACCCCTATTTTGAAAAAAAGAAAGAAAGCCGAAGCACTTATAGTTGTTCTCGTTTTCGTTTTTATGGAGAATCGGTTAGATATCGACCATATGTGTCATACATGTCTTACCTGCTGCCACTTTTTGAGGTTGATTTTCATTGACAACGTTCAATGCAGATTTGGAAGGTTGTTGTTCCTATATCTCTTCAATTTTGCGGCTGGTAATTGTAGAGGTTCTTTTGTTACTCGAGCTATTGGAGCTGGAAAGCTTCATAATGTCTTCAACCTGCCCAGAGAATGGCAATGTACTCAGTCTGAAATAAAGTAAAAGGCAGAAAGATGAGAGAATCATATCGTTTTATGAAAATTTACACAAATTTTCTTGATGTATTATATGAGTTGCTCGGATCAAAATAAGACTTTCTCCGCAGGAATATCGTAAACATTCACCACTCCGTTATAGAACTCCGTTATTGAAAATAGTGAATTGAGATGTGGATAGTTTCTCCGACACTTCTGCTGCAACGAACCGGCTGAAAATAGTGCCATAAATATATAGTTAGCCTTCTGAACGTTTAAATTGTTGTAAATTGAATGAATTCCATCGAAATCCTCTCTCAGGCATTTGCAAGTCATGCACATGCAAGGGGGTAAGATTAGAATAATACGATATCTACCTTACAAATTTGAGCCCGGAAAACCACTGATCCTCTGCAGGGGATTAATGATCTGCTGCGCCTCTTCCTTCGAAATACCAACTGCATAACCTGAAAATATGAAGAAAACCCTTGTTCATGCAGCAAAATATTATCGATAGAATAAATTAAGTCGGTTGACGATTCGTAAGGAAGATAGTGGACAGTTATTGCAGGATCGAACGAACAGTCGCGGCTGGAAGATAGTGGACAGTCATTGCAGGATCAAACGAACAGTCGCAGTTATTGCAGGATCTAACGAACAGTCGCGGCTGGCCTTGCTCAATTCAAATCAACGGATAAGGATTACCTAATCGGCTAACACCAAAATCCAATGGCACATATCTTGACACGAAAGCAATTTGGGGAGTTAATCTGAGATGGAAACGCCTTACGCGTAATTAATCACATTGTCTCAAATTGCAAATACAATTTGGAAATATAAAATCCAAAATACAATTTGGCAATATAAGATCCAATTTTCCTGTGAGATAAAATGATAAGAAAACATTCAGAAACTGTAAAATTTTGTGTCCCGCCCGGTTAAAAATGGTGAGCAGGAGATGGTGGTGGAGGAGGAGGAGAGAACTGCTTATACCGTGCTTCAGTTTGTCCTTGGAGCACGCGATGCACTACGCTCGTATATTATACCTTGTCAAATGAACTTTGGAGTTTTCTTATTTCATACTCAATATTCTCTGAGAGTGCAGTAACCTATTCCATAATATATATATATATATATATATATATATATGATCAGCGATCACATGCACTGTGCAAAGATGAGGTGAATAGCAATTAAACTATCATCCTCGTGTTTTGATCACTCTGCAGGGAAAGGAAAATAAAGTATAGAATTCAGTCTCACCTTCTGTTTCACCAAGAAAGTTAGATTAGGGTTCCATAATTATATCTAACCCAACCCCAGTACAAATAGACTTAATTTTTGTAATTAATGTCTGTATGCACATTACAAATCAATCATCTCCAGTCTACCTCCATATCACAGAAATTAATGTATGAGTGGGCTGCTAAACACACAAACTGTAGATCTACTGATTCTAGAGAGGATATAGGCACCACACACAAACACGTAAATTCCGTCTACTTTCTCTGTAGGTCGACTCAGTCAACTGACAACAAATATCTCCATATTAACCCCAACTTGTCACGAAACGCTGAAGAATTTCGCAGCTGCACCTGCAAGAATCCCCCATTCTCACCATATTAATCTTAATATAATTCTAAACATGTAGTAAGATTTTTATTTTATGTGGATAGACTAGTAATTTTCCAATAAAGAGTATTTTATCAAATAAAATAGTTTCGGCCAACGCCCTTCTAGAGGTAAAAATAATACGTCGTCTCAGTCAACTCTAACTGGGAAGTTAGAAGGTAACCGCCTACGTTGAAGTCTGAAGAAGGGGAAGAAACCAAAAAAAATCATACAAATCACCATAATGTTTTTAAACTAGTTTTTATATATTTTTAATTTATGGCTTTCTGCTTAAAATTTGAATTAATCAGATGACGGTTAAATGTGTCGTATATAAATTTAAGTGATTTTTAATTTTTTTATTATAAGGTTTTGAATTAGTTTTATATATTTTTTTATTTTCAGTTTTTACAGTTGAAAGATGTTCTTATATTCTTTTAATCTCTTTTATATTTATGAATAGAGTTTTCAATCACATATATATATATATTTTAGAATTTATAAATAGAATTTTAGATAATATTTATATATATTTGTAAATTTATATTTTTTATATTTATTTAAAGTTTAGTCTAATGTATAGAAGAAAGTTTTTTCACATAATTTTAAGTTTGTTTGTTATTTAAAATACAGTTTTGAATGCATAAATGTATTTGTCATCCTGGACAAATTTTTGGGCACTGGAATTATATAAATTAAACACTTTAAACTAGAATTTTTAAAAACCAGTCAGATTAAAATTAACTAAAAAATTAATCATAAAAAATCATTTTATTTATAAATTAAACTACACCTTTATTTAATCTAATTTGATCATAAATTTATTATTAAAATTTTCAATAATAAAATATCTACACATTTAAATTTATTTGAAGATTGAAAATTTTTAAGAATTTGTTATTTACGTAACTAAATTTATGATTTTGTTTTCAAATTTATCTAATCTAATTATGAATTTAATAACAATTTAATTTTAAATTTTTAAATATATTTTTAAATTTACTTAATTTAATGTGATAATAATTTGATAGCCACTCATGATCTTTCTGAAAAGTGAAATGCCTGATTGTTCTGTCTTCTCTTTCCTGACTATTCTTATGAAAAATCATTATTGTTAATTCCTATACCATTAAACAGTTCATGATTATTCTCTCCGGTACCCAACCTAACTCATTTTCACCCCCTACAAATGCAACTCATATAACTCTACACTATCAAGATCTCTCATGAGCGCTTGAGCACAGGTACAATGTGTTTACGCAACATCATCTGGTGCTTGGTTTTTGAAGTTTAGTAAGAAATGAAAATATTTCACGTTCATTGGTATCAATAACTTAGTTGAGTACTCTACGTAAATTACAGTTCGTTTGGAACGTGCTTTGACTACAGCGCAATTTAGAAATTGCGTTGCTGCAAATTAAAGTCCCGGAAGTTGCGGAGGGTTTCAGTTAAAAACAGGATAAAATAAAAGTAACCCTAATGCGAAAATAAATAAATGCGAGGGAATTAAGTACCTGGTTTGCTATAACTGTAGCCTAATCAGCAGAGAATGGTACAATAGTTCTCCCATGTCTCCAAATCGGCAACGTTGATGACCTGTTACTGCTGCTGCGGGCACACACCTCATGGAGACATAACTGTACTCACCCACGGTTTCGCTCGCCCACGATTTAACACATAACAACTCTGACATTCCACACTAAATCTTTTATATGTACAAGACAAGAATGGGCTGCAGAGCGAATGCTCAGAATCTCTTAAAAGGACCTTGTGAAATTTTCTGCATCCAGATCTCCACGGACCTTGTGAAATCAGGTACTTTTCATGATCAAATACTATGTACGCCCTCAATCCATCAAGATCGATAAGTCTGGAGTTTATGAACGATTTATCTTTTCTACAGATTCTTTGCACTATATCATTAATGTTCAAAGCCAAAGAAAAGCGAGGCTAAATTTGCAATGAACGAAGAATATTAGCATTTATTATACCAAGCTATCTGCTTGAGGTGGTCAAATTTATTACAGCGCCTGGCCCTTGCCTCCAACGTTTTGTCTTTTAAGTGATTTTCTATGTGACGATTAGATCAATGCATCACTGTTCGATTTTTTAAAAGTTAACCTCTCTTTTGAAAAAAAGAAAGAAAGCCAAAGCACTTATAGTTGTTCTCGTTTTCGTTTTTATGGAGAATCGGTTAGATATCGACCATATGTGTCATACATGTCTTACCTGCTGCCACTTTTTGAGGTTGATTTTCATTGACAGCGTTCAATGCAGATTTGGAAGGCTGCTGTTCCTATATCTCTTCAATTTTGCAGCTAGTAATCTTAGAGGTTCTTTTGTTACTCGAGCTATTGGAGCTGGCAAGCTTCATAATGTCTTCAACCTGCCCAGAGAATGGCAATGTACTCAGTCGGAAATAAAGTAAAAGGCAGAAAGATGAGAGAATCATATCGTTTTATGAAAATTTACACAAATTTTCTTGATGTATTATATGAGTTGCTCGGATCAAAATAAGACCTTCTCAGTTAGTCAGAGTATATCATTATATCATGATTGTTATGTAAATAAATATAGTGAGAGTCTTATTGATCATGTTACATTGTTTCACTTCTTTTCGGATTGCCTATACAGGTCCTCGGGAGTGAAAAGAATGATCAGAGTACCTGCTGCCAGTGCGAATTTGGCGGACATTCCATCGGATGAATTCTCTTGGGTAAAATTGACGCAGATGGCCATATTAGGCCATCCATATCCAATGTATATTGTTGTTACATTCTTTCACTTTTTTTTGGTTGTCTATACTGATACTCTTTCCGCTTTAATTGGCCTCTTTGATTAACTGATATTTTATTGCTTCGATCTTGCAGAAGCTATTACAGGTGCAGAACAGTGGGTTGTCTTGCAAGAAAGCACACAGAACGAGCCCTAGACGATCGAAACATATTTATTGTATACTACGATGGTAAACACAACCATTCTCTTTCTGTATCTGAAACACAGGCCCTGAAATTAGCTGTTGAATATAGTCCAGAGGATGTGGCTTAATAGTTAGGTAAAATCAGGTACTTTTCGTGATCAATACTATGTACGCCCTTAAAATTGCTTTAGAAGAAATTTCTTCAAGTGGAAAAAAGATTAGTCTTAAAAGGACCTTGTGAAATTTTCTGCATCCAGATCTCCACAGACCTTGTGAAATCAGGTACTTTTCATGATCAAATACTATGTACGCCCTCAATCCATCAAGATCGATAAGTCTGGAGTTTCTGAACGATTTATCTTTTCTACAGATTCTTTGCACTATATCATTAATGTTCAAAGCCAAAGAAAAGCGAGGCTAAATTTGCAATGATCGAAGAATATTAGAATTTATTATACCAAGCTATCTGCTTGCGGTGGTCAAATTTATTACAGCGCCTGGCCCTTGCCTCCAACGTTTTGTCTTTTAAGTGATTTTCTATGTGATGATCAGATCAATGCATCACTGTTCGATTTTTCAAAAGTTAACCCCTCTTTTGAAAAAAAGAAAGAAAGCCGAAGCACTTATAGTTGTTCTCGTTTTCGTTTTTATGGAGAATCGGTTAGATATCGACCATATGTGTCATACATGTCTTACCTGCTGCCACTTTTTGAGGTTGATTTTCATTGACAGCGTTCAATGCAGATTTGGAAGGCTGCTGTTCCTATATCTCTTCAATTTTGCGGCTGGTAATTGTAGAGGTTCTTTTGTTACTCGAGCTATTGGAGCTGGAAAGCTTCATAATGTCTTCAACCTGCCCAAAGAATGGCAATGTACTCAGTCTGAAATAAAGTAAAAGGCAGAAAGATGAGAGAATCATATCGTTTTATGAAAATTTACACAAATTTTCTTGATGTATTATATGAGTTGCTCGGATCAAAATAAGACCTTCTCCCCAGGAATATCGTAAACATTCACCACTCCGTTATAGAACTCCGTTATTGAAAATAGTGAATTGAGATGTGGATAGTTTCTCCGACACTTCTGCTGCAACGAACCGGCTGAAAATAGTGCCATAAATATATAGTTAGCCTTCTGAACGTTTAAATTGTTGTAAATTGAATGAATTCCATCGAAATCCTCTCTCAGGCATTTGCAAGTCATGCAAATGCAAGGGGGTAAGATTAGAATAATACGATATCTACCTTACAAATTTGAGCCCGGAAAACCATTGATCCTCTGCAGGGGATTAATGATCTGCTACGCCTCTTCCTTCGAAATACCAACTGCATAACCTGAAAATATGAAGAAAACACTTGTTCATGCAGCAAAATATTATCGATAGAATAAATTAAGTCGGTTGACGATTCGTAAGGAAGATAGTGGACAGTTATTGCAGGATCGAACGAACAGTCGCGGCTGGAAGATAGTCGACAGTCATTGCAGGATCAAACGAACAGTCGCAGTTATTGCAGGATCTAACGAACAGTCGCGGCTGGCCTTGCTCAATTCAAATCAACGGATAAGGATTACCTAATCGGCTAACACCAAAATCCAATGGCACATATCTTGACACGAAAGCAATTTGGGGAGTTAATCTGAGATGGAAACGCCTTACGACGTAATTAATCACGTTGTCTCAAATTGCAAATACAATTTGGCAATATAAAATCCAAAATACAATTTGGCAATATAAGATCCAATTTTCCTGTGAGATAAAATGATAAGAAAACATTCAGAAACTGTAAAATTTTGTGTCTCGCCCGGTTAAAAATGGTGAGCAGGAGATGGTGGTGGAGGAGGAGGAGAGAACTGCTTATACCGTGCTTCAGTTTGTCCTTGGAGCACGCGATGCACTACGCTCGTATATTATACCTTGTCAAATGAACTTTGGAGTTTTCTTATTTCATACTCAATATTCTCTGAGAGTGCAGTAACCTATTCCATTATATATATATATATATATATATATATATATATATATATATATATACATATATATATATATATACATATATATATATATATATATACATATATATATACATATATATATATATATATAATATATATATATATATATATATATATATATGATCAGCGATCACATGCACTGTGCAAAGATGAGGTGAATAGCAATTAAACTATCATCCTCGTGTTTTGATCACTCTGCAGGGGAAAGGAAAATAAAGTATAGAATTCAGTCTCACCTTCTGTTTCACCAAGAAAGTTAGATTAGGGTTCCATAATTATATCTAACCCAACCCCAGTACAAATAGACTTAATTTTTGTAATTAATGTCTGTATGCACATTACAAATCAATCATCTCCAGTCTACCTCCATATCACAGAAATTAATGTATGAGTGGGCTGCTAAACACACAAACTGCAGATCTACTGATTCTAGAGAGGATATAGGCACCACACACAAACACGTAAATTCCGTCTACTTTCTCTGTAGGTCGACTCAGTCAACTGACAACAAATATCTCCATATTAACCCCAACTTGTCACGAAACGCTGAAGAATTTCGCAGCTGCACCTGCAAGCATCCCCCATTCTCACCATATTAATCTTAATATAATTCTAAACATGTAGTAAGATTTTTATTTTATGTGGATAGACTAGTAATTTTCCAATAAAGAGTATTTTATCAAATAAAATAGTTTCGGCCAACGCCCTTCTAGAGGTAAAAATAATACGTCGTCTCAGTCAACTCTAACTAGGAAGTTAGAAGGTAACCGCCTACGTTGAAGTCTGAAGAAGGGGAAGAAACCAAAAAAATTCATACAAATCACTATACTGTTTTTAAACTAGTTTTTATATATTTTTAATTTCTGGCTTTTTGCTTAAAATTTGAACTAATCGGATGACGGTTAAATGTGTCGTATATAAATTTAAGTGATTTTTAATTTTTTTATTATAAGGTTTTGAATTAGTTTTATATATTTTTTTATTTTCAGTTTTTACAGTTGAAAGATGTTCTTATATTCTTTTAATCTCTTTTATATTTATGAATAGAGTTTTCAATCACATATATATATATTTTAGAATTTATAAATAGAATTTTAGATAATATTTATATATATTTGTAAATTTATATTTTTTTATATTTATTTAAAGTTTAGTCTAATGTATAGAAGAAAGTTTTTTCACATAATTTTAAGTTTGTTTGTTATTTAAAATACAGTTTTGAATGCATAAATGTATTTGTCATCCTGGACAAATTTTTGGGCACTGGAATTATATAAATTAAACACTTTAAACTAGAATTTTTAAAAACCAGTCAGATTAAAATTAACTAAAAAATTAATCATAAAAAATCATTTTATTTATAAATTAAACTACACCTTTATTTAATCTAATTTGATCATAAATTTATTATTAAAATTTTCAATAATAAAATATCTACACATTTAAATTTATTTGAAGATTGAAAATTTTTAAGAATTTGTTATTTACGTAACTAAATTTATGATTTTGTTTTCAAATTTATCTAATCTAATTATGAATTTAATAACAATTTAATTTTAAATTTTTAAATATATTTTTAAATTTACTTAATTTAATGTGATAATAATTTGATAGCCACTCATGATCTTTCTGAAAAGTGAAATGCCTGATTGTTCTGTCTTCTCTTTCCTGACTATTCTTATGAAAAATCATTATTGTTAATTTCTATACCATTAAACAGTTCATGATTATTCTCTCCGGTACCCAACCTAACTCATTTTCACCCCCTACAAATGCAACTCATATAACTCTACACTATCAAGATCTCTCATGAGCGCTTGAGCACAGGTACAATGTGTTTACGCAACATCATCTGGTGCTTGGTTTTTGAAGTTTAGTAAGAAATGAAAATATTTCACGTTCATTGGTATCAATAACTTAGTTGAGTACTCTACGTAAATTACAGTTCGTTTGGAACGTGCTTTGACTACAGCGCAATTTAGAAATTGCGTTGCTGCAAATTAAAGTCCCGGAAGTTGCGGAGGGTTTCAGTTAAAAACAGGATAAAATAAAAGTAACCCTAATGCGAAAATAAATAAATGCGAGGGAATTAAGTACCTGGTTTGCTATAACTGTAGCCTAATCAGCAGAGAATGGTACAATAGTTCTCCCATGTCTCCAAATCGGCAACGTTGATGACCTGTTACTGCTGCTGCGGGCACACACCTCATGGAGACATAACTGTACTCACCCACGGTTTCGCTCGCCCACGATTTAACACATAACAACTCTGACTTTCCACACTAAATCTTTTATATGTACAAGACAAGAATGGGCTGCAGAGCGAATGCTCAGAATCTGGGATAGGATAGGATCCACTCCTTGTAGGCATTAATGGCTGTCGTGCTATTGGCCTGGTTGTTCATCGTCGTTGTTGTCTTCTTGGTGGATTTAATTTGTATTTGGATTTCGATTTGGATTTTGAGTGTGTTCAAAGTAATGATTCAGCTGGGATCGTCCGGGATTGTAGGAATTGAGGGGCGATGCATAAATTCCCATATGGCCCTCACCTCCAAGGCCCAAACCCAGACCAAGGTGCTGATCATGCGGCGAAGGACCCAGAAACGAGCTCTGCAATTCCATCCCTGCTAGATTGATTCTGCTCGGCATCAGGGACGGGATTGTCAGCACGGGGGAAGACGACATACCGGCAAAAACCAAGCCCCCACCACCGGCCCTGCTTGCGCCCGCGCCTCCACCGCTAGCGAGGCGAATCGATGTAGTCGTGCACATTGATCTGTACATGGCATCCGATGTCGTCGTCCATATCTGCTTTTTAGCCGGTGTCAGATCCGTGTTAACGGGAAGCATCCATACAGTGCTGGGTTTGGGCATCCACATGGCGGCCCCGGCAGGTTCCAGGTTCGAATCGCCGTAATAAAAGGGCTTTAAAGCAATACCTACCCCGTGTTCGGCCTTTCTCTGCACCTCTCCTAGAAAATGCTCTTCATGAAATTGCTGCCCTCCAAGTGCCAAATCTGGAGTGTTATTGCAGGGGATTAATGATCTGCTGCGCCTCTGCCTTCGAAATACCAACTGCATAACCTGAAAATATGAAGAAAACCCTTCTTCATGCAGCAAAATATTATCGATAGAATAAATTAAGTCGGTTCACGGTTTGTTTGGAAGATAGGATCGAACGAACAGTCGCAGTTATTGGAGGATGGAACGAACAGTCGCCGCTGGCCTTGCTCAATTCAAATCAACGGATAAGGATTACCTAATCGTCTAACACCAAAATCCAATGGCACATATCTTGACACAAAAGCAATTTGGAGAGTTAATCTCAGAGGGAAACGCCTTACGGCGTAATTATTATTTTCGTGAGTTATTTATATTTTATGATTTTTTTTCTATTGATAATTTTTGAGAAATTTTTTTTTGTGGAAATCACATTATAATATTTTTGTCGACGTTCGAACCAATGAGTGCAAAAGTATTATAATGTTATTTTCACCAAAAAATCTTCTCAAAAATTTGATATGGATCACAAAAGCTTAAATTCAACATATTGATAATTGTCAAACAATGGAATTCAGATCAATTGAGTTAACTTAAACTTTGTAATAATTTTTCTTTTTTCTTTTTTTTTTTGTAGGCTTCGGCGGGACCCTCTCATTTTCCACAATACAACATTTTTACACCCTCTGCAGGGATTCGAACTTGGGTGGGGGGTGTGAAAACCATCCTCCCCAGCCATTACATCATGCACATCATAATAATAATAAAAGAAAAATATTATAAATATTTAATTTTACAAAATAATTAAATATTTTATAATTTTGTTTATTTATTTATTATTGTGATAATTTATCTAAGGATTTTTTTTTACGTCATAATTTTTATATAAAACTAAATTTACTGTTTTAAATTTTTTTATTACAATTATATATATATATATATATATATATATATATATATATATATATATATATATATATATATAAAATATGGTTTTCTTGAGAACACTTGCGAAGGCTAAGGTTGGACTATGGAGGTGGTGGAATAGCTAGGGTTTACAGTGGTTAGCAGATGTTGAACTCCATGGAAGTGTGCAAGGGAGGGAGCTCCTCCACTCCCTCCTACAAGCAAGCTATAGCCAGCCAAGGTAAGAAGCCAATAGAAGAGATCAGAGGTATTGTTGAAGTAGGGAAAGAAAGCATAAAAGAAGAGCAAGAGGGAATTACTTCCAAGGAGAATAATAGCACAAAAGACAAGGAGGAAGACGATAAGAAACAAGGAGCAAAAACCAAGGTGCAGACAGATCCATGTAAACCCAAAACTGAAGTCAGACCCAAAGTAGTTCTCAATGATCCGGCTCTGCAGGCACACAGGGAACACATGCAGACTTATGCTATCATTGGTAAATTCATGGGAGTATGGCCCACTGAAAAAGCTTTACAGACATGGATTAAATATCATTGGAAACCAAAAGGAAGCATTGACCTACATCTTGGGTCAAATGGATTCTTCACTGTGGTCTTCATAAATATTGAGGACAAAGACAAAGTGTTTGAAGGGGGGCCCTACTTCTTCATAGCTGTTGGCCTCTATATGAGGCCGCGAATGATGAACTTTGTCCCGGAGCAGGAGACATTCACTTCGGTTTCGATTTGGGTAAGGATTTACTCCCTTCCTCTTGATTATTACCAAACTGAGTCATTAACAGCAGTAGGAAATAAATTAGGACGTTTTGCCAAAGTCCTTGAAGCCACCAGAAGGGGAAAATATAGTTCCTTTGCATTAATTTGTGTGGAAATGGATCTTTCTGGAGCCCTACCGAATGAGGTTATCTTGGAAGTTTATGACGAGGAATGGGTTCAGACAGTTGATTATGAACATATTCCATTTAGATGTCGCAGATGCCATGAGCATGGACACCTTTTTAGGGATTGTCCTCTCGGTAAAATAGAGAATAAAAGCAAAGCTGCCACTATGAAAGACACTGAAAGCTCTCATAAAGTAAGCCATAGAGGAAAAAGCGGCAAAAGAGGAATTAAGTAGCATCAATCAGAAGGGCCTCAGGCTAGTCAGAACAAGTATCAAGTGCTCGAGGAAGAAGAAGAGACAAATAAAGCTGATCAGGGAATGGAGGGAAGTCCAGAGGGGAAAGAGAAAGAGGAATACAAGGAAAAAACAAAGGATAACAATAAACAAAAAGAGGCTATGATGAGCGATGTAGAACTAGATATGGACCAGGAAATGACCCAGAGCGAGATGGACATGGAGGACCATGAACTACAGGAGATTATTGATAGAGAAAACCTAGATTTGGTAGGGTTCTTAAGACAAGGAACCATGGGAGGGGTAGAATCGTTACCTCAAGAAGAGTTTACTAGAGTAAAACAACTATATTTATGCAAAACCCAGACCACAGGGATGGACAAGCAAAGTAGCATTGCAAGATAGGGTAGTGAAGGGGTGAAAACTATGAAAAATACACTAGGATTAGCACCTAGATGCTCGGGAAAGAAGAGAGGTAGAAAAAAACAAAATGAGTTGTTGATGGAATGTGGAAAGCTAATGATAGATTCAGGTAAGATGAAAGACCTAACCAGTTACTCCTTCACAAATATTTACTGATGAATTTCACTTCTTGGAATATCAGGGGTCTAGGTAGTAAAAGGAAACAAAGATTAATTAGTAACAGAATGAAACAAGAAGCTCCGGATATGATTTTTATCCAGGAAACTAAATGTTCCATTCAGAAAATTAAAGAAATACATAGAAAATGGCTCAATTGTTTTGAGTTTTTAGATGTCAAGGCAAAAAATACAACAGGAGGCATTCTTACTCTTTGGAACCCCCAAAACATTGGTATAATAGATGCTGAAGCTTCTAGAAATTATTTATCAGTGGTTATTCAACCTGTGGGGGATAGGGAGATCTATCTGGTCACGAATGTTTATGGCCCTTAGAGAATGGATGAAAAACTTAGGTTTATAGATTCTCTGGTGAATCTCAGAGCAAGATATGCAGATATACCATGGATTTTGGGGGGCGATTTCATCATTATCAAATCACTATCGGAGAAAAAAGGGGGAAACAAAACTCTAAATAAATACTCCTCAGTCTTTCAAACTTTTATGTATTCTATGAAGCTAGTTGACATTGCTTTGAGTAATGGTCTCTTTACTTGGAACAATAAAAGAGGAGGAGAGTCTCTAGTTGCATCAAAGTTATACAGATTCATAATCTCAGAGGATCTTATGCTCAACAATAGGGAAATGGCAGCTAGTATTCTCCCCTTTAGAGGATCAGATCACTAGCCGGTCCAACTGGAGGTCAAAGGAATAGGTACCCCCAGGAACAGACCTTTCAGATTTGAAAATATCTGGCTCACCCATCTAGATTTCATCAACAACATTTCAGGTTGGTGAACTGAAGATTTACACATTCAGGGCATAAGTATGTTCCTTCTTCACAAAAGATTAAAACATATCAAGTGCAAGCTAAAAGATTGGAACAAGAATGAATTTGGTAATATTTTTGGAGGAAAAAACATTGTTGAAAATAGATTGCAAGAACTAAACCAAACCCTTATTAAGGTTGGCTTTGACAAAGTCAGAGATGAGAAAGCTACCAAACTCTAGCAAGAATGGGAGAACTATTGTAAACAAGAAGAAACATTTTGGAGACAAAAATCAAGAGTGCAATGGCTAAAAGAAGGAGAGTGAAACACCATATTCTTTTATAGATCAACATTGGCAAACAGAGCCCATAATAGAATCTCTTCGATCAAGAATGAGGGAGGGAAACTTCTCAGTTCCCACGAAGACAAGAAGCCGTGTTAGTCCAGAACTTTCGTGGGATTGCCAAGGAAACCATTTCAAACAAAGAGCATTTCATCAAGGACTTAATGAAATATATACCAAGACTATAGTGTCCAGAGAGGATAAATTCAACCTCAATAGGCCAGTGAATGAAGAGGAGATCAATGAGGTCCTCAAGGAAATGTAGAATGGTAAAGTGCCTGGCCCTAATGGTTTCAATGTAGATTTCTTTAAAGCTTGTTGGAATATTGTTAAACAGGACATTTTGAATGTAGTAGAAGATTCCAGGAGGAATAGAACTATTTTGAAGGCACTCAACACCTCCTTCATATCTTTGACCCCTAAACAGGACAATTCCCTAACTCTAGATAAGTTTAGACCCATTGCATTGTGTAATGTGGTTTACAAGATAATATCCAAAGTTGTAGCTAACAGACTCAAACCTCTTTTGCCTACTCTTGTGTTTGGGGAACAATCTGGTTATGTGGAAGGCAGGCAAATTCTCAATAACATCATTCAAGCACAGGAGGTGGTGCACACACTGACCAGCAACAGGAAGGCTAGAATGATCATGCAACTAGATCTAGCCAAAGCTTATGACAAGTTGAATTGGACCTATCTTAGGAGGGTTCTTATTGCTTTTTGCTTTGATCATAACTGGGTTAGATGGGTCATGGCCCTGGTAACTTCCCCTAGTTTTTCTATTTTGGTTAATGGTCCTCCCTCCGAAACTTTTATTCCTTCAAGAGGCCTCAGGCAGGGTGATCCATGCTCTCCCTTTCTCTTCATTCTCACGATGGAAGGATTGGGTCAATCCATTAAGCAGGCAAAGGAAGACGGTAAAATCAAGGGTCTCCAACTTTCTGAGAATGGACAGTCCTTGACTCATCAACAATTTGTGGATGATACCATGCTGCAAGGTATCCCTACGGTCAAAGAGGCTCTAGAATATAAACAACTTCTAAGTGACTTTTCCATGGCTTCAGGTATGGAGGTTAACCTTTCCAAATCCAAGATTTTTTCTTTAACACCAACATTGCTATTAAAAGGAATATTTCCAAAATACTAGGCTTTCAAAGGGATTTCCTTCCTTCAAAATATTTGGGTGTTCCTCTAACTGCTAAACCTCTGCATAAAAGTATATGGGAGCCAATGATTAATAGGATGCAGGATAAAATTAGGAATTGGACCATCAAATCTTTAAACTTGACTGGTAGATTGGTACTTACAAAGGCTATTCTTCAATCTATCCCAATTTTCATGCTTTCAGCTCTCCCTACACCAAAAGGAGTCTTACAACAATTCAGAACCATTCAAAGAGACTTCCTTTGGGGAAAGGGGGAGAATAAAAATAAATGGGCCTTGGTAGCCTCGCAAAAGCTTTGCAAACCCAAAAAACATGGAGGTCTTGATTTGGATGATCCAGAGGTTCTAAGTAGGGCTTTAGGGGCTAAACTTTGGTGGCGTTGGGTTAAAGAACCAAAGGCTCAGTGGGCTAGTATTTGGAAAGAAAAATATGCTAGTACTTGGCAAATCAACGATCATATAAGGATTTCTAGTAGTATAAAGGGCTCATACATCTGGAATAAGGCCTAGGAGAATAGAGGCTTAGTACAAAAGAACAGCTTCTGGGAAATTAGAGAGGGAGATCTGGCACTATTTTGGGAAGACAAATGGAAACAAGAACTGATACTGTTAAAAGAGGATTTTAAGGACCTCAAGATAGAGACAGATGACATAGGGTTATCTAAGGTTAAATATTTTCAAGATCAAACCAATAATGCAGGAAAATGGAGAAGTTGGAGGAATATTGTTTACAGGGAAAACAACTCCTTGAAAGCTAAAGGAGAGGCTCTTATGAAACTGTTGGAACAAAGGAAGATTCTAGTAATAGGGGGGCATGATCAGTTAAGATGGGGCAACAACAATGAGGGCACCTTTAATCTTAAGGAGGTAAAACACATTCTCCTTGAGCTGGAATCTGTTGCTCTGGATGGAATTTGGAAGAATCTATGGAGGCATCAAGGATGGATGAAGATTAAACTCTTCATGTGGCTAGTTAACCACAGGAAAATTCTGACTTGGGACAACATTCGGAAAAGAGGGGTTCTAGGGCCTTCCAGATGCCAGCTCTGTGAGGCGCAAGAGGAAACTATGGAACACCTCCTCAACAATTGCAATTTCACCTCTAGACTGTGGGTCTCTTTTGCCACCATCTTCCAAAAGACCAGCAGGGATAGAGGGAGTATTATCAATACCCTAAACAATTAGAGGCGAAATTTTCCGGATTATGAAATTCTTTGCACAGCTTGGGCTCTCACGCCTAGCTTCATTATATGGAATGTCTGGAAAGAAAGGAACAATAAGATATTTAAAATTGAAAAGGGATCCTTCCAATGTCTTTTTTAGCAGACCTTAAGACAACTGAGGGAGACGGTGAGTAAGACTGTGAGAAATCCCCCTAAGAATCCACCTTCAGATGCTGAAATGAGAATTCTCAGACAGTTGGGCATGCAGGGGCTTATTCCTCAGGGCTTGGATAGAAAGGTTAGGATGATGGAAATGGAGCAGGACTATTGGCATCCTCCCCCTCAAGGTTTTCTGAAATATAACATTGATGGGGCCTCTAAGGGCAACCCGGGTACTGCTGGATTTGGAGGGGTGTTAAGGGATGAATTGGGAAATATCCTTTCCATCTTCCATTGCCATCTAGGTAGAGCCACTAACAATATGGCAGAACTAATGGCTATGGAGCAATGCTTAGAACTCCTAGCAAAGGAAAATCGTCAAAATGTGATTATCGAAGCTGACTCTGAGCTCATCATTAATTCGGTCAAAAGAATCAGTTAGGGCACCAGGCCAGAAAAGGTTTCTAAACATTGGAGGTTGATCCAAGTCTTTCAATGGATCCAGCTTCACCTCATGAACTTACACATGGTAAGTTTTAACCATGTTCGAAGGAAGGCTAACAAACTGGCGGATTTATTTACTAATCAAGGTGTGAATTGTACCTCTAGCAGAGTCGTGAGGGATTGGCAAGGATTGTCTCAGAACAGATTCAAGGAACAATGTGGTTTCCATGTAGATGAAGATATGATGGTGTATCATAACAGAGCCATGGAGGCTATTTTTAGTTAATTTAGTTCCGTTATGAGTTGTGAATTTTTCCTCACTTTGACCATTCTTCGGTTACATGGTGATTTATGATGCCCGGGTAGTAGGCCGAAGGGATGGGACTGTACTTCACAAGGGATCATCAACAAGTACAGAGAGGATGGAATGAGAAGTCAAAATTCGGGCTTTCATGGCGGTCGGAATACCCCAGATTCTCTTCACAGGAATGTTATTCTGCCCACAAAGTGGTTTTCTGGTCATCAGGTGCCTTTCAAGTAGAAACTGGTTTTCAAGATTTGGGAACGATACCATTCAAGTCACTACACGTGGCTGAGGGGTGGGTACGAATACCGCCCTCATCGCACACAAACCAGCGGTGCTTTAGGCACGTGCGATATGATCTTGGGCCGTCAGATCAAGCATGGAGAATTGACGGCTAGGATTCATCGAGCATGTCAGTGGGGCCGGGTGGTTAAGCAGCATGCTTTTTGGCACTGCAATATTTGTCTCGACCGTCAGATCTCTCTTGGCATATCTACAGACAAGAACCTTCGAGCATGTCAGTCAGGCCATAAGGTTAAGCGTTGGGCTTCTTGCACCACGATATATTCCTCCGCCGTTGGATCGGGCTTGGTTTTTTGATGGTGGGGATTAAAAGTTTCATCACTGACTTCCGTTTTAAAGATATTAGGTATTTCATTGGTATGATTGCTAGTCCCCCATTCGGGTTGTGGTGAGTCGATTGGCGGGCCTTGGTACGGTCTGGAATTTGAGGGTTTTGTTGTTTTGTTGGTAGGGATCAGGGTTTTCACCCTTATCTCGAGGCCCTTAGTTGTTATGTGGTAGTTTTTAATCGGTCCATGGATCCACTGGGTTGGTTGTATTCTATGTAAATTATCTTCTGATTTAATGATAAAGAAGGTACGACTCTTGCTTTAGCAAAAAAATAAAATATGGTTTTCTCTATTATATTTTTAGATTATATCTTATGATAGTGATGATGATGATTACCATTCATTAAAATTAAATATGGACTATTAAATCTTAAGAAGGTAAGATATTACTTGGAATTGTTTAAAACAAAAACAAAAAATATAAAAAAAGTATTAAGAGAAGAATTTTAAGAACACCATAGTTTTGTTGAGTTAAAAGGTCCAAAAGGTTAGTACTGTGACAAATATTTTGAAATTTAGATTTACTTTTAGCATAAGCTTGAGAATTCAAGAGAAAGCTCTTTTCATCTTCAAACCTTTAGTGTCACAAAGGTGACAAACTTTTTTATCCCATGGTGTTTTCAGAATTGACCTGCTACTAATTTTATAATGAAGCTTATTATCATTTCTTGTTATTTTATCAAATTTTCTTCTTTACACTAGTCAAGATAGAGAGAGAGTTTTATTTTTTAGATTTTGATTGGTCACTTCCTTATAGTGTCTTGATTTCCTTTTTCCCTCTTAAGGTTATCTTTAAGATTTTCACAATTATATTTAAGATTATCACAATTATCTTTAAAATTTCCTTATATCTTTAAGATTATCACAATTTCTTCTTAAATTTAAATTTTGATATAATAATATCTTCAGTATTATCTCTGGTGATTCTTTTTTTAATATATTAATAAACTATCTAAAACTAAACATCTGCATAATATAATTCCTATCCAGAAGAAATTGAATCATATAATTGATTTTTATATATAAAAAATAAAATAAAACAAAACAAAAAATCTTGACATTTATTTTTGTTTTTAGGATTTTTAGCTTTCTTCAGTGACTGTATAGGCATAAGTGATGAATTAAGTACACTCCAGAGGTTTTTATGGTTCAAGTATTTTCAAAGTTTATTTACTAGTAAATTTAGATACTAGTGAATGTCATAAATACATCTATCAAAGGAGAATCAATCATTGCCATTATGAGATGTGCGAATTTGGTAGGATCATGTCATAGTCAATATTTTTAATAATTATAATTCATCATCGACAAGAATAACATACAAACCTATCAAATCAAAATCATGTTACATCATATATAAAATTGCCAAATCCAAATCATGTTTTTCACACACCTAGAGCATTCACTCGAGTTAAGGCGCATAGAGTTCTCTAGAAGTGCGACACTAACAAGGTTCATCACAATGGTTGTGACCAACTTATGACTATACTTCTAGACTACAACTTTAGTGCTTATACTTCTTATTCACGTGTAAGACTTAATATGTTAGCAAAAATAACATTAAATATTCAACAAAAGTATAATTCCCATTTGACTTATTCATTAACCTCCATGTACAACAATAATCTAGTACTGCATAATTTTCACAATTGTAAACTTCACAAGAACATGAGACCAGAGACAACATGTATGTAAAAATATTTTATATGACAACATAATTTTGGTTTCCATACGAGTTCGGACCACAATCTATGTAACACCCTCCTCCCACATCTACCCAAGTAACCGGCCAACCGAGGTAAACATGTGACGAGATGTTACTATGATACCATTCAACCTCCTAAGTAACCTCAAGGAAGTGGAACCGACGGAAACACACCATACAAACCTTCCACATCAGTAACAAGACTCTCAGGACCATTCCAACCTCTTGTTGGGTGTGTGTTATATTTTTTCCATGACTAGCCCCTATAGTATGTGGGCTGACCTACCGATGGTTTTGCGCATGGATTTCGCACATGGTTTTGGGTATGATGGTTTTGTTCCCATGGTATTTTTTAGATCCGTTCAAGGGAACTATGACTATGTTCTAATCCAGGGTTAATGGATTGGGGTTTATGAATGCTTCAGCATGTATATATATGTGTTGTAACATTGAAAGGAATATAATGAAAAATCAATCTGGTAGTCTCGGTTTTGGGATCCAGGGGAAAATATCTATGTATTTATTTTTTGTTTCTAGCCATTATATATTTTCTATTTTTAAGAATTCGTTTGCAGGTAATTTATGTACAAGGTTAAAACCTACGTTTCATATTAGAGTTTTTTTGGCTTCAAGGGGATGCCTTGCCTCTGAGGGGTTTTGCTCGGGCTTGTGGTAGACCCTGTTGAGTGGGAGATCTGTGAGATTGATTCTTGCGGTGAAAGAAGATGGCGAGCAGTGGAAATATAGAGATCAAGAAATTTAACAGTCAGAGTTTTGAATTGTGGAAACTCAAGATGGAGGATCTGCTGGTGGATAAAGATCAATGGATCATAGTAGATCCTAGTACTAAACCAACTACAATGTCAACTGAAGACCGGATAAAGTTGGATCAAAAAGCAAAGAGAAAAATATGGTTGTGTATCTCATATTCAATATTGTTGAATGTATCAAGGGAATATACGACGAAGGCTTTGTGGGAAAAGTTAGAGACTTTCTACCAATCTAAGTCTCTAGTGAACAAATTGTTCCTAAAAAAAAGTTGTATAACCTAAGGATGAAGGATGGAGACTTGATGACAGAGAATCTGAATGCCTTTAATATTTTGGTAAGCTAGTTGTTATCTGTTGATATTAAAATTTCAGATGAAGATAAGTGCATCAGTTTGCTATGTTCTCTACCAAATTCGTGGGATAGTCTAGTTGTTGCAATAGGTAGAAATACAACTACCTTAAATTTTGATGAAATAGTCTCATCCTTGCTGTCATAGGAGATGAGACGGAAAAATATGGAGGGCTAGAATGGAGATGCCTTTTTTGTACGAGGATGGTCCTAGAATAGAAACAAAAATAAGTCCTCGAGTGGGAGATCTAAATCTCCAGGAAATCTTATAAAGTTATGTTGCAAGTGCGGAAAGGAAGGGCACTTCCAAAAGGATCGTAGATCTAAAGCTCCTGAGAAAGGAAAGGGATCTGATGATGCTCCTTCTATAGAGGAAAAAACCACCTTAGATGATGGTGGCGATATGTACTTCACTTCTTCTTCAAGTAAACATGTGGATCATGAGGCATGGTTGATTGAATCCGGTGCATTTTTCACTTCACTCCTCACAGGGAGTGGTTCTGCAAGTATGAGAAATATGATGGTGGTGATGTCTTCTTAGGGGATGAAAGGAAGGCTGGAATCATTTGATGCAGAAAATTCAAGTTGAAGTTGCAGGGTGGAAGGATTAGAACACTTCCAGTTGTTCTGCATTTTCCTTCATTGGCCATAAATATGATTTTTGTAAGAAATATGGATGATGTAGGTGTAAAAACAGTGTTCGAGAAAGATCCCCGCAAGATGGTTATGGGAGAACTGGTATTGATGCGAGGAGTTCATATTGGAAATCTGTACAAGCTTTTGGGTAGCAGTGTTATTGATGGGTGCAATGGTTTTGTAGTTCCTGAAAGTGGATCAGAAAACCTTGTGGTCTCTGGAGAAAAGGTCACATTCTGGCATCAAAGGCTTGGACATATTGGAGAGAAGGGCCTTCGAATACTTCATGGTAATGGTATGGTAGAAGGTATGTCTAATTTCTCTCTAGATTTCGATTTCTGGGAACATTGTGTATATGGGAAGCAAAACCATGTGAGTTTACCCTCTGGTGCTAAGAGGACCAAAGGGATATTAGAGCTTATTCATAGTGATGTGTTTGGACCAGTGTCGGTTCCATCACAGGGTAAGTGTGTCGGTTCCATCACAGGGTAAGTTTGTGTACTATGTATCATTTATATATGACTTCTCAAGGAATACATGGATATATTTCCTCAGGGATAAATCGGAAGTCTTTTTACATGTTTAAATAATTTAAGGCTCTGGTGGAAAACCAGGCAGAGAAGAAGATAAAGGTGTTGAGGAAAAATAATGGTGGAGAGTTTCGCAAGAATGAATTTGAAGAGTTATGTAATAAGTGTGGTATATCACGATAGAAGACTACTCCATACACACCTCAGCAAAACGAAGTTGCATAATAATGAACAAGATGTTGATGGATGTTAGGTCCTTATACTACTAGTGTAACCCCTTATTGTTATGAGTACAACCCCCTTATTATATTGTTGTGCCCATGTAGTCCCCATAGTATTATTATTGTGCCTCATAAAAGCCCACTATTGTTATTATTGTGCCCTTACATTATTATTGTTAGGTCGGCTCTGATTATATTATGACCCCTTATACTCCTATATATAGAAAGGAGGTCTTGTCATTTGTATCATCCAAGAATTGTTCATTTGTATAATGTATGAGGTTGCCCCCTCGAATAGGATGAATTCTAAGGCGTTGTTCTATCTTTTCTATCTTTTTGTGACTTGGTTTCATAACATTTGGTATCAGAGCTTTGGATTCTAGGGTTTTCACTGCTCCAAACAAGTCATCGTGGAATTTTCGCTATAACTTTTTTTTTTTATGACATTTCATAAGCTAAAAAGAAAACTCATTTGAAACGAAAGCTCCTTGAACCTTGGGTCTGAATTTCAAATCTTGTCCCGCTATATTTTTGAAGATATGATCCGAGGAAGTTATAGTTTTTGCAAGCTCCAGAATTTCATCTAAAAAAAGTCATCGTGGAATTCTCGCTATAACATTTTCACTACAAAGTTTCAAAAGCTAAAACAAAAACCCATTGAGAAGAAATTGGTCTAAACATCGGTTCTGAATTTCAGATCTTGTCTCGCTATATTTTCGGATATATGATCTGAGGAAGTTAGGGTTTTTGCAGATTCCCAAATTACGTCTTAAACAGGTGACCTTGGGAAAATCGTCATAACTTTCTCTTTGAGCATCAGATTGAAATTTTGTAATAAGTTCCTAAAAAGGGACGAACTGTAGTTTTTTTGTGTGTTTTTCAGATTTGAAGGTCAAACTAGTGACACGTGGCACATCATACAGTTTTTCTATTATGAAAAGGGGTATAATCAGGTCATATTGGGAGATTGTGCATAACTCTTTCGTGGACTGTTAGTGTCAGTGTCTTCACACTACCACGAGTGATCAAAATTTACTCTTTTTCATTCATATTAGGAGTCCCATCGTGATGAGTTTCATTCCATTAGGTCATGGGTCAACTGATGGTAGAGTTCGTTTCATTTTTTTTCCCTTCATGACATATATTTGCTAACCTCTTTTCATGTGTGATTCAGTCAATGGTTCAGGTTCATGTTCATTTTAAGTTTATTTCATAAAATAGGTCTTATGTCTTAGGGTCTTAGTTTCATTAGGTATTAAGGTTTCACCATGACAAATTTTCAGTAACAATTGACTAATAATGGTCAGCAGAGACATGAAGATGACAATAATCATCAGAAAAGTTTTAATATCATAATTTGTAAACTTAATAAGTTTTTCACCTCAAAACTAGTTTTGAGGTGAAAACAGAGCATTGGTATATTTTGTAAATTTTATGTAATTTTATTATTTCTCATATGTAATTAATAGTCTCATGCTGCTCCTGGTCATCTATTGATATTTCCAAGTACATGCCACTGCAAAAGCCAGAGATCATCAACCATCAGTTCACCTATTTATAATAAAAAATCAAGCATCCAAAAAACAAGGTATTTGAAAAGCAAATAAACATTGAAAAGGCAAATAGACATTATAAAGTGGGTTTTTAAGAATGAAAAATCAAAAGTTGCCAAGCCATATAAAGGTCATTTCTCTCTCAAGTTATTTCATTGTTTGAATTGAGGTTCACGAGAAAAAACGTAATTTTGAGGTGTTATTGAGCAAAGGGAGGGAAATTGTTGTGTTTTTGGAGAAATCTGCCTGGCGCTGTGCATCAAAGCCTGGTGCTAGGCATAGGAGTGGCGCTACACCCCTGGGTTTTTTATAATGTGTTATTTTGAACTGGCGCTACACACCAAACTGGCACTACACACCTAGGAGAGTGCGTTACACACCTGGCAGTTGAGCTACAAATTGTTGCAAAGTGCATCAAATCACCTCAAAACTGTTAAATTCCTCCATTGTAAGTAAGTATCACCACCATTCTTGCTGAAAAGAACTGTTGCATCAATCTTGGGTTGTTTAGTCTCTCATAAGCATCAAACCCTAATTGTCACTAAATTGTCACATATATTGTAAAAAACTCACTGATTACTACTGTCCTACATAGTCTTTTGACTGTTTCCCTAAATCCCATCCTCCCATACATCATTCCCTAAACTTTTCCCTAATTCCCAAACCCTATACAATTCTCCCAAACCCTGCAATATTCCCAAACCCTACACTATTCACTAACCTTGCTCACTCCCTACATCCCTTTCCCATTCTTGTTCACCCTCACCTATTTTCCTATTCAAATCTCTTCATACTCATCTTACCTTCTTCACCAATCCACCACTCTTCATTCACCACAAGGAGAAAAAGCTGTACAACAATGGAGAGGGACAATGAGTATGAAATGGAGGAAGAAACCCATAGTGACAGTTCCAGGGAGAGAGACACACAGGGTAGAAAGCCTCATAAGGGAGGAAAACATATCAGAGAGGATCCCACTAGTTTGAGGGAGCCACAAGCCTGCCCATTTGCCCTTTCTTGTTTTATACATCAGTCATGTTTCAGTTTCTGTGAAATGGTCGAAAGGGTTAAATCTCATCATGAATTAGCAAGGTTGTTTGTGACATATTTGGACAACAATGAGGTAAACCTTGTTGGAGTTACATTCACTTTGTCACCAACTGTCATTTCAGAGGCTACAAGTATTCCAAATGTGGGTGAAAAGTGGAACAAAGGTCAGAACATTGACAGGGAATACTATGAGCCTTACATCAAGGCTAAATATCATAACAAACTCAGCAGAGTATTTCCCTTTAAATTCTTGGAGGACAAGTTTGCTCCATTGATGAAAATTATCATCAAGTACTTTACTTGTGAAGGTAGGTTCTCTAGACTATATGCCTATCACATTAGATTGTTGATGCATTTCACTAGGGTGAGAATGATGAATATCCCCTACTCCATATTCAGAAACATTGAGAAGATGGCACTCATTGTAAAGAAGAAATCATACCCCTAGCAGTTAACCAACATCCATCACTTCTCTGTGATTAAAATCATTGTTTTACATCAGCTGAACCTTCTTAACATGCCATGGGAAACCTTCATTTCTCATGAAATGTGCAAAGGCCCTCAAGTCTTTTCATCAGTGCCACTGAAGAAGGTGGACCTTCAGGACATGAAAAGGTCCAAGAGACTGAAACTGTTGGAGTGCTAGTATTTGTGACATATGAGAGGGGCATAAGGAAACTTTTTGCAGCTGCCAGGTAAGTATTATCTCCACAAGGTGTGGAAGGGGTCTCACCTTCATCTTCAGGTCATAGGCAAATGCTATCTCCACAAGCAGTGGAAGGGGCTTTGCCTTCTTCTTCAGCTAAACAGGTACAGGTTGGGCAGCACAACAAGGGCAAAGGTAAAGGCAAGAAAAAAATGCATGAGAAGGATCTTAATGATGGGCAAGAGAGAGATTTTGATCTTGTTGATCATGAGGAGACACAAGGAGTTGATGTCATTGATTTGGAAACTCAAGGTACAAAGATTACCAAAGACATGATCATCAAGGAGCAAGAGGCTAAGATACAAGCCTTGTTAGTTAATTTAGAGAGGGCTAAGTGGATCATCAATTATCTAGAGCAAGAAAACAAACAATTGACCGACAAGAAAGTCCTCATGGAGCTACAAATGATAAAGGAAGGCAGGCAAAATATCAAGGAGGCCAATGTTCCATTAATCCCTATTGAGCAAGAAATTGAGAATGATAAGGAAACATGGCTTGAGAGGGTCAATATACACCTTGAGTGGCTACTTGAGAAGGCCAATAGAGATAAGAATATGCTTTGTCACATGGCCTACCACTACATGACCCGGAACAAAATATTTAACATAAGAATGAGAAAGCTTAAGGCTAGGTTGAGGAAGGCCTTAAGGAGCACAAAGGAGCAAGACAAGCTAAAAATCTTAGCTGAAGAATCACTAGCCCATCAAAGAAACTAATGGTGGTGCCTTGTTCCAAATTTGGGCAAGCTTTGGTAAGTTTTTGTCATTTTGAAATTTTGAATTTTTCCAACACATAAAATTTCCTTAGGTGCATAGTGCCACCGGCACTACGCTTTTCACTAGGAGAATTTTTGGAGAAATGGTTTGCATATTTGGATTCAGCATGACAATAACATCAATCCATGAAATTTTCAGCAATTTTGGAGGAAAACTTGGTCACCTAGAGGTCAAAAAACCATAAAAAAAAATGACCTCTCTGCCTCCTTTTGGACACACAGAAAGTAGCCTTGGGAGATTTCACTTTTTGGGGGGCAAATGACTTACAAATACAAAAAATTCAAGATGTTCCAAAAACTAGACAAGAATACCTTTCCAATGAGCTATCTTGGGCTCAATTTGGCTAAGGGTAAGGCCTCTAAAATCAGCTGAGAAGTGGCGTTATGCACCTAGCCAATGGTGCTACGCATAGAGCCAGTTTGCTCAAAAATCCAAATTTCGCCTAGTTTTTCTACAAGTTGACTTTTTCTCTCATTTTGGATGAATTTATGATTGTAAATGATGCTATGCTATGTAAATGTAATTTTAAAATGACCTTAGAGGGTAGATTCATCATTTTGAGGTGGTTTGGGGGTAAATGAATCAGTTTCCATGGTTTTAGAGGCAAGTTGTTCCACTGCCTATATTCCTGTTCCTTGTTGGGAAATGGTTGTAACAGTCCCTTATCTCTTGGATTCGACCCCTGATGGCTAGCATAGGTGGTTTTGATGTCTATATTCTATATTTTTCAGTCCTTAGCAAATTTTGGACTCTCTTGGATGCTGTGAGCTACATTGTACATCTCTATAGCAGTTTGGCAAGGGAACAAACCAGTATTTGTAGCTATTTTTGTGGGATTCTTATGGTAATTTGTTTTTGCATTGTTTCTCCTTCTATCATTAGTTTTTCTCATGTGTTATGTGTGCCAAAATCTCATTCATTCTTCTAGACTAAATGAAATCAAGATAGATAGGTAGAATACATTGGTAACAGTGCTCTGCCTTGGGAATGAATTTAGTTTTTGATGTTTTCAGCTATCTAAAGAGGACTCATGATCTATGCATACCCTCCTTATCTCCTCATCAGTCTTAAACTACCATCTCACTCAATTACAAGTGCTTGAACACCTACCTACCTCGCCCCACAGAACACCCCGCATTCCTGACTTGATTTCCCGGACCCAAAGTTGCCTGCTCCATTTGATCCAGCAACAAAACCATAAAAATCAACTAAAAGTCCTTGAGCTACTATACCTAGCCTAAAATTCATATTTGATTCAGTCATCTCAGCTAAGATTGACAAGGAGAGAGCCCTCTCCTGACTTGGTAGGGCTAGCTACCAGGTTAGGCTTGGTTTGTGGTTATCCTAAGATTGCCTCCCTTCAGCCTGAGGTCAATCTAGGCTCTAACATGGAGAATCCAATTTCGATCAAACTGGTGGCATTGGAAAGAGGACATAGAGGACTACTGCAGGTCATGATTTCAGAACTGGAAGATCTGAAATTACATAGTTACAGTCATTTCAAGATTGAGCTCCTAAAATCAAGAATAATTTTAGGGGCGAATGTTCGCCCTTTGGCGAAATTAAGGGGTTTTAAATTTTTAGTGGGCGAATATTTTGTATCATAGTACATTTTTACAAATCACCTCAAATAGCCCACCTTATTTTAAGGGAGAGGGTAAAAAGGGTAAATTTAGCCCTTGAAATTAGGACTTACAACCTTCCATTCGCCCATTTTCAAGAATAGGTTTTATTTAAGTGAATCCATTCGCCGATTTTCAAGAATAGGTTTTATTTAAGTGAATCCTATGGGCCAAATACCATATTTATAAAAGAGGTATGGTAAATTAATAAAAATATAAATAAATGAGAGGTATGGTAAATAACTAAAACATTTTTTATATTTACTCCATAAGTCACCTTATATACATGTAAGAGTGTAAACAAATAAAAATATAAGTAAAGTGGAGGTATGGTAAATAAATAAAACGTCTTTTTATACTTACTCAAAAGGTATGGTAAATAAATATAAATATAAATACTCAAAAGGTATGGTAAATAAATAAAAATATAAATAAACTAGAAGTATCGTAAATAAATAAAACCTATTTTTATATTTAGTCCATAACCCTCGTTCTATTTATGAAGGCTCAAGAAAGAGGTTTTGTTTAAGTGAATCCTATGGGCCAAATACCATATTTGTAAAAGAGGTATGGTAAATTAATAAAAATATAAATAAATGAGAGGCATGGTAAACAAATAATTTTTTTTTTTATATTTACTCCATAAGTCACCTTATATTTACGAACACTCAAAAAATGGGTTATATTTAGGTGAAACTTATGGCCAAAATACTATGGGACAAATATCATGGACTAGATTGTTATTAATACCATGCAAAAAACCATTATTAACCCTAATATTAGAATTAATAAAAATAAAAATGGCACATGGTATTGACCCATGGTATTCACCTCGAATGTAGCCTATTTAATTGGGGGAATTAAACCAGCATGTAGCCTATGATAAGATTCACTAGGACTTTACAAAGTTTTATTATTTAGTGAAAGACTCGCCAAGATCTTACAAGATTTTATAATTGAGTAAAATATTCGCCATGCCTGGTGAGAGATTCGCCAAAAAATTATATATACATATTATATTATTGATAAAATCGCCTTCCATTTTTCCTATATACCATGGAGATTCGCCCATTTATTATATTTATAAATTTAGGGGGGGTTCTTAAAATTTTCCCTGCCTAAAATCAAGAAAAAGCGAGATGAGAAAGTTTGATGGCAAGGATCTGGTAAATTGGATACTACAGATGGAGAAATATTTTGATCTACATGGTGTACCACTGTTACAAAAGGTATGTATTGCATCTAATTATTTAGAACCAAATCAATTTTTATGGTATAAAGGGCTTTGTTCTCGTAAACCACTTGTCGTGTGGTCAATTTTCATAGAGGAAATGATAGCACATTATGAGGATACAAAGAGAAACACCTTCTTTAGCCAATTGATAAATCTCAAACAAAAGTGTTCAATGGAAAAGCACATTGAGGACTTTAAAAAATTGAATATAAGGAAAAATGATATTCCAGAGAAGCAAAGGATTGATGTCTCCATAGGGACTTTAAAGGATAAAATTCAACATGAGGTTCGTCTTTGGGAACCTGATTCATTGGAGAAGGAATTCAGGTTGGCAAGAAGAGTGGAAAGCAAAATTATGGAAACAAGGAATTGTAATATCTTTGACGTATATATAGTTTTGTGTTTAGATGAGAATGAAGTGGGCTTCATCTAGGGTTTGGCTCAATCCTCGTCCATTCCATGCAGTGGTGTTTAATTCGCCAAGCAAGAGAATATTACGTGAGTGTTCAGAGTTAAATCAACAGAAATCAAGGACGTGTGATTTTCAAATTATTGCTCCTCCCTTATGATTGAGCGCTTGATGCGATGGTCATTATCCTTGGGTGATACTTTTATTCCCCATTTTCTATTGAAAAAGTAGCGTTTTTCTGTTCGATTATGACAGGATTGGATCATGAACGCCGGTTTGGGTGGATGTAGACCCATTTTTTTTTGTGGTGATCTTCAAATGTCTTGAGGATAAGAAAAAAATCCTTGACCAAGGTCCATGGTTTTGGGGATGAGTTGGTCTTCTAGTGAAGCCATGGTTTCCCAACTTCAATCCTCTCACTATGTTGCCGATGACTACTCTAGTATGGGTAAGATTCCCAGTTTTCCCATTCACTTTACCCATCTGGATCTCTTAGGAAAAGTGGGCAATTTTATTGGAAGATTCGTCAAAGTAGACAGGGAAAGACTTTTGAAAGGCATTTTCACCTATGTTTGCATATGTGTTTAGGTAGATCCCAATGAAGTTTTGCGAGATAAAATTGAGCTCAAGTGGATGGGAATTGTGTATTCTAGTTCTGTTATTCTGAGCTTTCAATGGAAAATTTTGACTCTATTTTGGCTTACAGGCAAGATTTCATAAACTAACGCTCTCTATAAATGGACTAGACAAGGTTGTGCTCAAAATTTTGTTTAAAAAATGGCAGAGTTTGGGAAGAAGTTCTTTAAGTTAATGGATCAGCATTCAGATGCATTTCGAGTGGTTTGATTGAATGATTTCTGTCTCAGTTCCGCACATTTAAAAGTTTTGGAGAATGGGAATTGATAATTCTGGTATTTGATGGTGTTCTATTCAAATTACATAGAAGAAGATAGAAAGCTAGGGCTCACAACCCCTACCTAAGAAATTATGGTATTTGATGGTTTTCCCCTGACCAACCAATTGTTAGGCTCACAACCCGGCTAGGCAAGGTCAAGTTTAGGAACAACCTAGATAGGCGAAGTGAGAGAGTACCGTAGTTAAGCGCTGCAGGGTCAAAGAGAGAAGGTGAAGGGTTGGATGCCTCACCGATCAATGGGCTAAAGTAGGGGTTGGGTGCTTTTTCAAGCCCCCCCCCGCTTCTTATTCACCAGTGTCGTGTCGAGAGCAAGGAACATTCTGGAAAATTCAATATTAAGCATCACTCTGCGATGAAACAGGGGATTCCTCTATAATCGGCTATGGGCTTATCTAGAAGGGCACCTCCTGGCCTTATGACTGGCATCTACACCTCCTTCCTTCCATATGCTAAGGTCAATGGTGAAGTGGGTCTAATATCTTGCTATGGAACTTCATGCATGGACAAGGAATCAATATCTACCTACTATGCCAAGGGGACTATTAGAAGGGTACTAAATAGGACCAAAGACTATTGGCTATTGGAATGGCTAAGTTATACTAGATCTAGATATTTATCTCGGTAGAGAAGAGAGTAAAGAAGTGAAACGTAGAGATGCGAGTATCATATGTCTAGACGAGTATAATATGTATAGAGCTCGAAGAGAATGAAATTCTCTGAGAGCTAGCCATGGCTCAAAGAGCCTCTTTTTAGTTGTTGAATTTAATGTTGACTGCTTTCTCCTTTCCCTTATTTCCTCTCTCTTATTCTTTTTTCTTTTCTCCTTTCTCTTATTCCCCTATCCTTTCCCCCCTCTCCCTACCCGTACCCCACCCTTGCCCGGACGGCCCTCAAGCGTGCCTTCCCCTATCCTCGCCCTATGATCGCTTACCGCTTATCTTTTTTCTTGAACTCGTACCTTTGATGGCTCCTCCGGAGAGTGTTCCGTTCTCCTGCAGTGTCGCCCCTTACCTCTTTCTGAGTAAGATAGACTTATTTCTTCAAACAAGTAACAGTTGTTCGAAAAAAAAGAACAACCAACAACACCCAAAGTACTCATACCGACTTTCTCTCCTACCGAACCGAAGCAAAGCGTAGGTAACCGACTTTCTTTCTCTCGATACGGCAACCGAAGCGAAGCGTAGGTAACCGACTTTCTTTCTCTCCTACCGAAGGTAACTACCAAAGGTAGGCATTCATCTACCGAAGGGAGGACGACAGGTAACTGACTTTCTTTCTCTCGATACGACAACACAACTACCAAAGGTAGGCATTCTTTCCGGCATCTTTCCAACTCTTGCTCTTACCTCTCTTTCCAAAGGAAGGAAAGGGGGTGTGGGGGGAAGGAAGGATCAGCTTCCTTCCCACCGCCAATGAAGGAAGGGGGTTGTAAGGAAAATATTATTAGTGCCAAATGAAAATTTATGTTAGGGATGCTTTCACATAGTTAGTTTTGTAATTATTATAAACATCACATACATAACAACCACAAATAAAAAAAGTATGTAATATATAAGAACAAAACTAATAAAGTTGTTAGTACTAAAATGAGGCATATACCATCACATGTAATCTTAGATATACTTAGTGTGAAACACCATGACATCAATGTCTGAGCAATTTGTAAATGTGCTACAAGGGCTCAATAGGGGGCTAATATTTATTTGATAGTCACGTTCTTGGCTTTGTTGCTTCATTTGAAGGAAGGAGGACACTATTGAATTATTTCAATTACATGGTTCACACCTTCCAAGTATTAGTTAACTTGCCTAAAAAGGTTCCTAACACAAGTGTTCAATTCAAATATCACCCATAGGCTACTTTTGTTCACAAAACTTAACTCTCCCACTTTATTTTTGTAAAGACCCACTAATTCAAGTGTAGCCATGGTAGTTGATGCACGACCTCAGGTGCACCAAAAAACATCCCATAACCAACCTCCTCGAACCAAGCTTACCCTTCCACTCCTAACACCAAAATGTGCAACACTTATCATAGGGTCCAAGGGGTATTGTCCTTGGTGGCCTCTCATCACTATTGATAACTAGGGTTGAAATGTCACACCCCATGCTTGTGAAACATCTACATCATTTGGCACATTGAATTCCATCCATGCGCACCAAGTTCTAATATGCATGCATGCTTATCCTATATCTGCTTATATTTAGGAATGCCAACCATGACATAACCATTACAATATCTTTCTTCTTATTCTTCTTCTTCTTATTACTATAGAAAAAAAGGACCCTTTTGTTATTCACGAGGAAGAAAAAAAGCACAAACATTGACAAAAAGATTGTAACTTCTGTCATTACAATGGGTTGCCAGAAGACAAGGCATCACGACCCAGAAGAAGACAAAAAGAAGTTGTCGTAAAACCAGGCTTTTACAATTTTTTTTCTTCTGCAAATTATAAGACTGACTAGAAATGACAATAGCATGCAACCAAAAATTGTAGAAAGTGTATTATACAACCACGAAGAGGGCCCTACTATGAGAAAAACAAAGACAGTGACTAGAAATGACATTAGCCTGTAACAAAAAATTCCCGAAAGTGTATTATACAACCATGAAGAGGCCCCTGTCAAGAGAAAAAGAATCTCATTGTATTTGAGGCTAATTGAAAGCTGAATGTAGACTCACTTGAAATTTATAGTAAGCTAGTTGATAACTAATTGAAAATTTGACTTAAAGCTGATCCATATTAGTATATGGGCATCGAATGAGGACTTTGAACTGGGTTGCCAACTAATTCATCATAATATATGTAACCTGTCTCCAGACAAATAATTCGTTTTTAGAGAGAATCTACAGTTGTATTTAGCTCCCTATGGATGTGATGGAAATTGATTTCCTAGAAGTGGTTCTTTAACTCCACAATTTTGCTTTTCCAGGAGGATAAACTTATAACTTCCTACTATGCTTTACTGTCATTATTTTTTGGCTCCATTACAATATTTGTATGTCAACAACATGGCACACTACAACCAAGAAGATGAACAATTACATCATTAAGAGTTACAAAACCATCTTGCCATCGAATAACCAACATTAATTAAACAACCATTTAACAACATAAAAGCAATTATACTATATATATATATATATCACATTACACGTATAAATACCGCATTTCAATAGAAGTTAGATGAATTGTGCTAGTCCCAAAGTTTTGCTTTGACTTGAAATTAAACTCTTCTTCACTTTGTGATTTTTGTGTTATCCACTAGCATAGACCCATCTTAAATATAGATATAATATGAGCGGAGAGGGATCCAATTTCTTCATTGGCAATTATTTTTTATGAGAAAACATTATTTAAATGTTTTGTATTTTTTTTTTTTAATTTATTTTGGCCGACACTAGCAAAATTTCAACTTTGATGATGGACAAACATCGTTGTAACCATACTAGGCTGTAGAGTGAGCTTGGCATATTCATATTATTTTCATCCTCAACATTGAGGATTGTGTAAAGCTCAGTGGAAGATGCCCCTTGGAATGATGGACAAACATGGCTGTAACCATACTAGGCTGTAGAGTGAGCTTGGCATATTCATATTATTTTCATCCTAAACATCGAGGATTGTGTAAAGCTCAGTGGAAGATGCCCCTTAGAATAGTTTTGATGCCCCCAAAATGACTTCCATTCTCAACCCCTCCCCATGAAATTTGAACTTAAGACCTCGTAACAACTAAACCCCATACAAACCAACTACCCTACAACTTATCGTGGATCAACCACAACAATACTTATTATAATAATTTAAAACCAATATTTCTAATTACTTTTCCATATTTATCTCATTTACAAACCCCTCAACCCCATCCCATTATTATTACAATAAACACAATAATATATCACCGAGGAAAGAGTTCAAAATTGCGAAAACAAAAAACGCACAACAACCTCTGGTCCCAACATGACAACATGAATGAAGTAGGCCTCTCATGTTGGAGATGATTTAGGGGTTATTCCATGGCCTTCTCTCCCTTTGAAACCCCCAACCATCCCTGTAATAATTTATTATATTATCTTTAACGATGCTACTTTTACTCTCAATCTTTAACAGCTACCGGCCTTCCCTCTTCAAAACCCTTATATAGAGTGTTTTCTCTCCATCGACCTCAAAAACCCTTATATAGAGTGTTTTCTCTTCGTCGACCTCTTTGCCCTTTGCCTTCAAAGCATTTTTGCACAGTTAAATCCTTTGTCCAAAATCCTCGGGGTTTCGCATTCGTGTCTGATATTGGGCGAGTTTCTGGCATATTTTGGATCCATCGATTTCATTCGAGCCCTCCCTCTGTGCACTATCTGGTATTGGGATGGCTGGAACTCAGGAGGATCCTGTTCTTACACGGGCAGTAGATGACGATTCGAGAGAGAACGAGGATGATTCTGGAAAGGAAGAGGACAGTGGAGCTCAGGTTGCACCCATTGTTAAGCTTGAGGAGGTTACTGTCACCACGGGCGAAGAAGAGGAGGATGTCCTTCTTGACATGTAAATTTCTTAATCCATGGCTATTTCATGATTTTTTTTTCTCAGTTGAAAGTTGTTTTCATGGCCTCTTCGGTGGCCCTTTTCCTGTGCACATAAATGGGACCTTGACTATAAGGAAGATGCATTTGGGCAGTTATTTACATCTAATTTTTCTCCTTTTTAGTAAGATCTGTTTTTATCGGGTTCTCGATGTTTTGTTCGCCTGTTGATGATGATCAGATTTGTCATTTCAATGGGGTGCTTAAGAAACTCTATGGTAGATGCATTTAGCGGGCTATGGTTTGTTTTATCGGGTAATTAGCGTTTTTCTTTTCTGTGTATTTTTGGTGGGATTTGATGCGCTTTGATGGCGAATTCGTTATATTTTGGATTCTTCGCAAGATATTGCATGAAATTCTGAACACCAGAGAAAATTTACCCGAATATTGATAGTACCTTTATGGAACTTCCTGAGATATGAACACATACTGAATCATGAAGTTTGCTTTGTCTTTTCTGCTCTCAATACTGTTGAACTCCTTCGCAATGTTCTGTAATCGGAAAAACAGGGAATTCCGGAAACAACAAGTTCTGAATTCAAACCACGGGAGCTTTAGGTTTATCTTAGGGTTTAGAATTGAGGGTTTGTCATTCTTTCAGCGCGCGTTGATCATATACACAAGCAATATAAGCTCCCTTTCTATTTTAAATTAAATACACTTTCCTTCATCCAGTCATGCTTTTTGTCTTTCCATCGGAATAGTGGGGATGAAGCTTGATGAACTGATAAATGGGATTGAATTTCCACTTGCAGGAGTATGTTGCTGTACTTGTCTGTCATGGAAAGCAATAGGATCAGGCAAAGAGAGATCTGGATGCATTTCTTGGCAATCACAGTGGTGCATTTGTGGCATGGTATTTCAGTCTTTTCACAAATTTCTGTTTTCTCTGTTCTTTTGAGTCAGGATTATGAGGGCTTATTGCTCTTATATCAGCAAGCATAGAATAGAAATAACATGTTAGACTTTTCCAATATAACATTCAAAATGTATAATGTTTCGTATCTAACGGAGATAGGTTCATTTGACCAAATAAAACAATGCACATTATCATATTTGTCTTTACTTCACAAAATTCCAAAGTTTCCTCCAAAGGGCTATAAACAACAGCATTGCAATCAAAATAGCTATCTTGAGGTGCAGATGAATGGATCGGAGGCAGATATTTCTCTGGTCGACAACAATTAATGGTAATTCTAGACAAGATAATCTGTACCCGAAGACACATTTTTCAAGACAAAGTTGCGTTTGATGAATTGCAGTTATGTTTAATTTGTTCTTTAGACACTTCTTCAAAGAGGTAATGCTTTTTTCGTTTGCAAAGGATTTTTTTGATTTTATTTTTAAATTAATGCACATATCCTGAAACTAGGATTGTAAGGTGCTTCTGAGTAGAATATGAGAAACAATGCTGGCTATATTGTGATATCATAAACGCTCACTTACATGTATTTACTTGGTGGAAGCAAAACAAAACAGAGAAAATTAACATTGCGCAAGAACATCGGGCCGATCAGTTTCCTCAAACAGTTTCCTTTCATGCTTTATCTGATAGTCTCACTTGGTTGAGTTTTCTTATTTTGTAACCTCTTGCTTTGCTATAATATGATTTTGCACCTGAGGGCAACCTTACTTCCAGACTTTTTTCTTTTGAACCAGCTTCCTCTTATCATGATGGAGCAATGTGCCCAGATTTAGCGTTATAGGGAACCATTAGCACCTTTTTGTAGAATTTCTTTGAAAATTCTGCAACTACTGTAGTGAACAATTCTGAAACTAATTTGTGACACCAAGACACAGAGTTTCTCTACTCTTTTGCAGTGAAATAAAAAAGAGTTAAAAACACATTCATACAATACAATAACACAGGATTTTTCTATGGAACCCTACATGGAAAACCCTCTGCTAGCTATAGATTTTTATTGACAAAGTTGAGAAAATAAAATTAATTACAAGGAAAACTGTTTCACTACAGAATAAGGTTGTTCTTTCTGCTGACACTTAGTTGAAAACTGATTGCAACCACCCTATCCTTAGCTCCTAAATCCTTGGGCTGGCCTGCCCCTGTTTCCTTGTGCTGGAAGCCTCTATTTTCTAGTGCAATAGTGGCCCTATCTTCTAGGAATTACTATTGATTTCGAGCGCACACTAGCATGGATTTTCTCTGCGAAAACTCTGTGCAGAGGCCTCTCCTTCACGTTCTTCCTAGCTCTGCCAGCTCACACACAAAACTCGCACTCTATTGTTTGGTCTCAAAAACTATAAAAAATTAATGTCTGCTCATGTTGTAGCCCACCCAGTTTCAAATTCTTGCAAGGTTTAATGCCCAAAACCCATCAATAGCATATGATTGATATACACATCATTTTATCATTTTCTGCATTTAACTTGAAACAACATAGAGGTACTCTACATTTCACTTTCAGGTGATAAGAGAAAAAATAAGGCAAGCACACACATGAATTTTACACTGTTTTTGGTCAACACGATCCTAGAAAAACCCCGCAGCGGGGAAAACCAGTTCTTCTAGGAGGATTTTATTTTGTTTCTTTGACGAAGCATCACTGAAATCCCATTCTCAAACTGAGTTCTGAACTATCTTCAACAAATGTTCATGTTGAAATTACAGTCCTCTGAAATGCTCCTTCTTCTTAGGAATTCAAGCCACACTGACAGTCACAGGTTCCTTGAAACTCGGGTTCATCACAGCAAATATGCACAGGTTTTTTTATCAGCATTTAACCTCCCTGGAATTTGAGCAAATACACTCCAAAACAGCTCTCTAAATATCATTGATATACCACTAAAACCAGGCTTGAGATTTTTGCTGGTCTTGGCCCAAGAATCTCACTGTGTCCCACATAAATACGCTGGCAGAGAAATATGCTGCTAAAACACTTGCCTACGGTGAGGAGTAACCAAACTTGACTCCTAATAAGCCTTTGACCTGTGTGCAACCACTGGCTGTGACAGTCTTCCAAAATTTTGTGCTCCCTTTTTAGCTTTAACTCGGCCTTCTAGGGATTTGATTAATTGTGGTCTTGTTCCTAGTTCTTGCTGTAGAATTTCTTCACAAAAATTCTCTTCCTCCTATCTCCTTTCCTCTCCTCAATAGTTCTCAAGAGGATTGAATGAAGGAGCTCTTCCTTGCTGCCTCAAAATGCAAGCTCCACAACATGGTTGCGTTCTGCTCTGATTTGAGTTCACCTTGGAACACAGCCTCCTCCTTTAGCTGTCTCGATCTCCTCTCACGCTTCCCTACACCCTCCTCTTTCCTTTGAGAAGAATAATGAAGAATCATTCATTTCCTTTAACTTCTGTTTTTCTTTTGAGAGGGAAACCTAACCCTAAAGGCTAAAGATCAAGGGCTGAGATTAAATCTCAGCTAATGAGATCTATAGTTGAGATCAAGCTCCCATTAGACCCCTTTCTCATGATGACCCCTCACTTAACCTTTTAATGTTTTAGTACCATGGTCACTTTGTCGCTCATAAAGTGAGTTTTAAAATATAAAGGTTACCTTATTAACATAAAGTGGACTTAGTACTTTACACAAAGTCACTTTAATAACCCATGTGACTTTAATAAATTAGAATTACAAGGTACACAACTCATAAAAGCTTCTTTAGCTCCTTGACATTAATAAACACATAATGTCACTTAGAGAAAAGGATATTAATGTGTATTCCTAGGCCAAAAGGATAAATTCCTAGGAAACACTTCCTTGGTACTATATTCTCAACACAATGTTGTGCTCACAAAATAGTGATCCATTTTTGTGCCTTCGTCCTCCTTATAAGAAATTCACATCAACTAAATTTGGCAAGTTTATTTTTTGAACTCGGTCTTGTGATTGACTAGTTAACTGAGTCTAACTGACTCATGTAATTCGTCTTGCCTCAATTTAGAAACTGAAGCTCACTTGCTTGTCCTTTGCCAAAGATAACTCGCACTAGGAGACAAACAACTGAGCCTCCAACTATACACATGAGTTAAACTGCTTCATGAACTCGGCCTAATTTTTAGGAACTCATCCTAACTTTTAGGAACTCATGCATGCTAAAGACATGAGTGCTTGTGGTCTCTTTGACTAAGGAACAAGTCAAAGAAGACCTTACTCGCTTCTATTTTCAATATTCCCTCTTAGCGAGAAAGGTGCTTTTGGAAGAACCTCGTCCACTTGGATCTATCTCCAATACTACCACATTCTCCGTTGTTGCAGCTTCTTCCGCTGAACTAGAAGACTTTGCCTTCTTTTGCGGAACTTGATAAGACCTTTTCTTTCCCACCATGCTCTGCGAGTCTATCACTTCAGTCATAAGGGCCATGCACCCTGTGTACCTTTGTGGCTGCTTCCTTTGGTTGAAGGTGATATTGGAAGATCCAACTCTCCCTTGATCTCCCTTAAACAAATCCTTTGCCCACGTGGCTCAAACTCTCCCTATGCTGGGAGTCATTGCTTGAGTCTCTGCCTCAACTCACCTTTGGCTATGCTCCTCATAATCTTGTTGGTTGGCCCAACTGCCAACTAGCTTATACTCAAATTGAGATACTGGCTGAGGCTTCATCTTGAGTAGCTTCTTCTCAGGTACTCTAATCTTCTCTTGCTCTAAGGACTCCTTAGACTTAAACTGAGATATTGGCTGAAGATCCATCTTGAGTAGCTTCTTCTCAGGTACTCTAATATGCTCTTGCTCTAAGGGCTCCTTAGACTTAAACAGACATATTGGCTGAGGTTCCATCTTGACTCTTGAGTAGCTTTTCTTAGGTACTCTAATCTGCTCTTGCTCTAAGGACTCCCTTTTGGTTTCTCTCTCCTCAACCATCAATTCTCTACTCTGAGCTCTCCTTGCCTTGCTGCTCAAGGTTGCACTTGTCTCTACCTAGAACTTGTAGTGATTTTTCATCCTCACACCTATCTGCTTCTTACATCCAAAAGCTAAGTGCTGGAGGTAAGCCTTACCTTTGCTGAAAATGACATCATAATCCTTGTCCTCAAGGGTAGTTATCCAAACAAGATTCTGCTTTTATCTTGGAACATAAAAGACATCTCTGAGATGGAGGGGATTACTTGACTCCCTCTGAAAACTGAGAGTACCAATTCCTCTCGATTTGAAACTACACGTCCTTCTCCTTCAGGTGTCTAAAATTTTTCTTTTTTTTTGGTCATTTGGAAGGATGTCATGTGGAAGGATGCTACCGAATCAATATACCATACACTGCTGTTTGCTGAGCTTGGCATGCAAGAAATCAATGATAAATATTTCTCGAACTGGGCAAAAAATGCATCTAGCTTTGCTGATGTAGCTACATGATCCTCACTGGACTCGTTCTTTCGCTTAGGACACTTAGTGGCATAGTGTCCAAACTCATGGCAATGGAAGCACTTGACCTTTCTTAGATCCTTTTACTTGCCCTTTTGACTAGACTCGACCACTCCTTGGCCCTCCGTGCCCTTGGTCTTGCTACTCTTGCTTGTTATGGAAAAGTTCTCCTTGTCCTCTGTCTTCATCGATCTACCATTTTTGGTCCTTCTTCGGATATCTTCCTGAACGTAGTCAGTCAATAGCATTTCCCAACTAGGAAAATTATCTCTGTCATTGACAACATCCTGGAACCCACACCAAGACTTCTGAAGTCGTAGAAGAGCAAAACTCACAAGGTCATGCTCTGGTATACTCATGAGTGAATTTTGACAAATACGTGACAATGGACTCATCCTTGTTCACCTAGATACTCCTTAGCTTCTCCTTAAGAGCAAGCTTCTTGGTATCGCTCGTACTCTGATATAGATCTAAAATAGTTTTGAACATCTCATAAGCTGTCTTCTTCTCATGGATATGAGGAAATATATGATCTCCGACCCCTTCTAGAATAATCGTCCTTGCCTTGATATCATTCTTAGTATGTCGGGTCAACTGTTGGGGATCTTGTAGTGGTGGTATAGCCTGCTTCACAAATTCTCCCACCCCATTATCCTTCAAAACTATCATGATCCTCCCTTTCCATGAAACGAAGTTTGATGCTCCCTCTAAACAGTTATCTGCTCTCAAACCTTGGTACGCCGTCCTGCTTTCCCAGAGAGCTCTCCAACACCTGCCCACTAATAGCTTAGTAGTCCTTCACAAGAGGCTGTACTTAGGGCACAATAGGGCAACTTCTAACAACCCTCAAACCTGTACACTTAAGCTGCCCACACAATTGTCCAATGGGACCTCATCCACTTAGTAGAACATCAACTTGAGAATAACATTCAACATACCTTAACCAATAGAGACTTCTTCTGCTTCTCTAGGTCACACCCCTGTGCAATTACCTGAAGTTTTCGACCCTCTGATTAGGGCATCTTGCACCTACGTCAACCCATAGTTTGTTGCCTCAAAACTTTGCAAACATTTCTCCACAGGTTCCTCTTCTATGCGTTAGCTCTTGTCCTCTTATATATTGTTGTTCCAGCTCCTTAAGAACATAGACCAGCCCTAAACTAGGGCTTAATCTCTCCTGTAACAACACATAAAAAACTTGGTCTATTTTGCAAGTTGTTTGCACCACAAATAATGCACAAAAGACTACCCAAAATGCTCCTCTTGCAAGCTACTTGCTCCTGCCTAACTTGGCCTAATTAGTTACAAGAAAAACGAACCAAAACCAATCCTCTTCTCCACTTTGCTAGGCTCCTTTGGGCTATGACTATTTCAGGGAGATTCTCCTTATGATGTTGCACTAGGATGTGCCAATCAACTTGTGTTGGTATTTATTCTGTTCCTTGCTCCGATACCATGTAGAATTTCCTTAAAAATCTTGCAACTGCTGTAGTAAACAATTTTGAAACTAATTTGTAACACCATGACAGGATTTTTGTAGGGAACCGTACTAGGAAAACCCTCTGCTAGCTATAGAATTTTATTGAGAAAGTTGAGCAAATAGAATTAATACAAGGCAAATTGTTTCACTAGAGAACAACACTGTTCTTTCTATTGACACTTAACTGAAACCTGCTTGCAACAACCCTGTCCTTAGCTCCTAAATCTTTGCGCTGGCTTGCCCCTATTTCCTTTCGTTGGAAGCCTCTTATTTCCTAGCGCAATAGTGGCCCTATCTTCTAGGAATTACTCCTAATTCCTGCGTACACCAACAAGGATTTTCTGTGCCAAAACTTTGTGTATAGGCCTCTCCTTCACACTCTTCCTAGCTCTGCTAGCTCACACACAAAACTCGTGCTCTCTATTGTCTTGTCTCACAACCTTGTGCTCACAAAACAATGATTCAATTTTGTGCCTTCGTCCTTCTTACAAGTAATTCACATAAGGTATATCTAGCAAGTTTATTTTCGAATCTCGGTCTTGTGATTGACTAGTTAACCGAGTCTAACTGAGTCATGTAACTCATCCTGCCTCAATTTAGATACTGAAGCTCACTTGCTTGTCCTTTTCCAAATATAATTTGCACTAGGAGACAAACAATTGAGCCTCCAACTATACGCACGAGTTAAACTGTTTTATGAACTCATCCTAATTTTTAGGAACTTGACCTAACTTTTAGGAACTCGTGCACGTCAAAGATAGGATTGCTTGTGGTCTCTTTGACTAAGTCACAATTCAAAGAAGACCTTACTCACTACTATTTTCCACACTTATATATATATATATATATATATATCTATATATATATATATATATATATATATATATATATATATTGAAATGTGGAAAGAAATCATTATGAATAAATGAGCAAGAACATTTACATGACAAACATAAATGACAAGCAATATTCCACCATCACTTAACCCCAATGTGGGGAAACTCTTGATCAATTCTTCTTATATTCTTCAATAATTCAGCAGAGAGAGAGAGAGAGATATTACAATTTACAGATCTGATAATTAATGACAGCGGCAAAAGAGACCTAACCAGAAAAGTCATTGCTGGTCAACAGGGCAGATTTGACCCTCATAAATTGGTCAACTTCAATCAACTTCGGCCTCCAAACAACAAGATGAATCAACCCTCAAAAGAACCCAAAATCAGCGCAGTCAAATTTGGTCAAACAACCAACCTGTGGTTAGCCCTAGCTGCAGTCAACGTTGGTCAAAGTCAATGTTTGGCCTCAATTTCTGTGCCTAGAAATGCGGCTTGCCCAAATAGAGATAGCCCCCACAAAACGTAGTCAAAGGAGGTCAACTCATGTTGGTCAACGCTTGGTCAAACTGTCCAGAAATTCGGTCTCTTGAAATTTCGGCCTCTTGAAATTTTGCTTTCCTGAAATTTCAGACGTGTGGAGAGAGAGATGCCTAGAAATTCATACCCAATGAACGAGGAGAGAGAGAGAAAGAAGTGTGAAGATGAGTGTATCCAAATGAGGCTAAGGCATCATGTATTTATAGCAAACGTTGAGGATGAATAGACGTGACTGTTGGGCTTCTGAGCCTACATAAGTTTGTTGGCCAACCTTGACAATTTGTCCATAATCAAAGTAAATTCATAACTTCATTTGTACATGTCAGAATCGGATGATCTTTAGATCACTCCTACACCTCTCGGAGAGAGGAATCCAAGAAAAATATCAGTTGTCATAAATAAGATGACCCATGTGGAGTTTGGCCCTAGTTGCCGATTTTAACATGATGAAACTACGTAATCCAAACTTTAAAATATGGTATGAAAAGCTTAGTGTGCCCAATCATTGATTTTTTGTTTGAGGGAAGGGTACAGTTTTGCTAAGGCAGTGATAGAGGAGTCAAATAAGCAATATCACTAACATTGAGGTACATAAAGCACTTGGTGCTTTTGATTAATTGTCAATCCTGAAATCTCGAAAAATGTTAACTCTGTTGAATTTTGAATGGGATATGAAGTTCTACTTTCTCGATATGAAGTTAGAGGAGATGGGAACCGCTTTTAAACATCTCAAGACAATGAATGGTAATGTTAAAAATTTAAGTAAAGGTTTTACTTTAAGACTTTAACATTACCATTAATTGCCATCATTTTAATGCAAATTGAGAGTGAAACCCAGTCTTAAATAAATATTTCTAGTGTATGAAGTTTCTAAAAGTCTCATGAATTCATAATTATCCTCTAATTAGTTATTAAAACAAAAAAATGTTGTTCCCAACATTTAAATCAAGGCAAAATCAAACAAATTTCATTTAGAAACACGTTGTACAGAAGTTGAAATGCATTTCCCATGTGAAATATGTTTCATATGAATTGAAATGCGTTTCTCATGTGAAATATGTTTCATATGAATTGAAATGCGTTTCCCATGTGAAAATACATTTCATATGAATTGAAATGTGTTTCAAGAGCCTTTTAGTTGTGTTTCAGTGACTCGATATGAAAACGCAGCTGGTATGCAGGGGCGGGCCATGTTTCCTGCATCCTAGATACCTTCTCATATTTGGAAATTTGTTTTTGTGGTTGATCAAATGTGTCGTTGGTTCTTCTTCACTTTTTTGTTCCCTTTGATGGGTTGCCTAGTCTATGATTTGATAGATGAGATGTCTAGTGGTTGTGGTTGCATGGTATAAAGGTTGGACATAAAGAGCTCCTCCACAATCTATGATTTACATGTTTAACAATCCTTTTCTTAAGTCCAATTATATACAAAATTACAAATCCTAGTGCAAGTGAAAATACGTTCTTCTTCAATGTTGCTTTTGTCAAACTAAACAAACAGGAAACAATTTATTTGACAGGTGGAAGAAGTGATAGGCTTAGAGCAATTGAATTGTAGGCCATGCTTCTTGACAAATTGATGAACAGATGTCTCCTTACTTGAGATTTAGGTTGGCACCATGGCACCATCCTGTCCATCATTATACACTAATCTTGTCATTATCTTCTTCACTGTGAATGATTGGCCTGTTCCCTACAAATAGATCTGGGCATAGAGGAGCCAATCCAAGAACAGTAATCTCTAGCACAAGACAATATTAATGATCTAAATACCTAATCCTGAAGCTTGAGTTTGATTTTTCTCTACTGGTTTTGAATCTCTGATTGAGAATCTCCCACTCGTCATTATCAAACCTTCTCCTTCATCATTGGCATCAGCTTCACTGCTGAGGTACTTTGGTTGGTTGTCATTGGACTTGAGAGCTTGAAGTTTCAAATGATTATAGTAACAGACAGCCAGAAAAGCCAGTCCACACCCACTCAAGTTTATGACTGTAACCTTTTCATTTATTACAGACAAAGATTATGTTATGAGCAGCCAGTCCTTGACAAGACCAGCAACATTCATAGTCAACGCTGAAGTCTTTCCTATCAGAAGAAATACTGCAAGATTAAGAGCCAAGGCACAAGCAGAAATGTCATGTAATCCAAATCAAAGGAAGAGACCCTGATTATCAGAAATGGGTATTCTACTAAGGCCGAGGGGGTGCTGAGAAAAAAAAGGCAACAAGGAGCAACAAAGATGTGATGGGATTCAACTTAATCCCTTTTGATGTTCGTGGAATTTGTATGAGAACCAATTGGGTAGTCTCACATGCAACTGCACTTAACTGGAGAATCACCTCCCATGCATTCATCTTGGCCTCCCCATAAGCTGAAATAGTAACTCCAATGGATATGGCCAACATATTGGCCTCGGGCTCACCTTTATAAGCTTCTTTCCTCAGGGAAACCACAATCAAATACACAGCAATGGGAATTAGAGCTTTCAGCATTTGAAATAATGATACTGAGAGGAAAACATAGGCAGAATTTGAAAACCAGAGACCCAAAGAATACACTTATCAATACTATGGGTTCAACGAGCTTGAAGACTCTTACAATAGCAACAGCCAGTGTTGAGTAGAAGCCCATGTGAATCATGGTGGGACTGATCACACTAAAGTTGTCAAGCAATGGCAACTCCAATGGATATGGCTAACATATTGGCCATGGCCTCACCTTTATAAGATTCTTTCTTCAGGGGAACTGCAATCGAATGCATATCAAATGGGCACAAGAGCTTTCAACATTTGAAATATCGATACTTTGAGAGACATGCACCAAGGGCTGCATCATTTAGGATTTGTACTCAGTTTAGGTGTCATATTCAAGGGGAAGTTATTATGCTTTCCACCACTTCATAGATTGTTAGAGTGATGAAACAAAAGAGGATCCCTCTTGAGGCTAGATTATGTCATTCATATCAGTTGTGTTGTTGATGTCCTAGCTCAGCCAGGTCTTGCCAAAACTCTGTTGAGGTTCAAAATTTATTATAAACTGAAATGTCTTCACAAGAATTGACCTCATAAAATGCCATAATCACAAGATATGCCATACATGGCTGTGATTATGGCTCGCAAGACCCTTAGACTTTGAGCAATGAGGCTCGCAACATCACTTATGATTATGCACTCTACAATTCTGTGACCAGCTGAATGTCAAGCAATTGAACCGCGATTTAAATCCTATTTTGTCAGCAATAATTACTATACTTTGTCTTTATTTAGTGTAGAGAACCAAGCACTTATTCTGCTCATCTATAGAAGGGACAATGGTTGTTTGCCTATGAGGTATAAGGAAATCCTATCAGATGTTTTGTATTTTCGTATGGAATTGAATCATACTCCTGCACACTGTAACATTCATATATATCAACCTGTAGAGGCTTTAATAACACCTGGTATTCTGGTTAGTGATTTTATTGGACCTCATGTGCATATCCTACATGCACAGGATGGACTATTCATATGTTACAGGGTATTATTCTTATTATTTAGGGTGCACATCTTCAGGTGCTCAAGAACGATTACTAGAACAGTCAGTTAATTCTGCAATTTAAAGGATGAAAAAGGAGGATATAGGAGTCTAGTTTTGATTCTCATCCACAATGTCACACTAGTCTGCCTGGTCATGGTTCTCATGGTTTAATAGTGACTTGAGGAGTCATAATACCACAGATCACTAAACACGAACAGCTAAGGTAGCCCAAGGACAATAGCCATCTTTACACATTAATTAACAGGTCTTACATTAATTATCCTAGGGGGTTTTAATACTTCCAAATGCTTAAAAAACAGTTAGCAGAGCATTCACATTACACATTCCAGCAATATTTTCTATAAACCAACCAAATGCAGTCAGGAGAGCCCTCCTTTTAAACTATACAACCTTATTGTTAGTATGATCAACCTTATTTTAATATATAGTGTGACAAACCGTATGTGACAGGCAGGTGGAAAATTTTTCTCGCAATTGACTAAGCGACGTCCTGCGAGCCAGAATTGAGACGGAAACCCTCGTCAGAAGTATATGCTTGGCTCTTTTCCAAACAAATGAAGAGTCAATGAGGTTTTGTGTAATCACTTCTGGTATCGTATTGGGTTATTGTTAGAAGCGATAATTGGATTTGGATTCTCATCGAGTGAGTTGTTCTGCTTTCTCAATTTGAGAGGGTTTGTTTGGAGGGAAAAATGAAAGAGGACATACGAGAATAGTAAGGGGAAAGATGCAGAGGAAGAGGATTGAGAACATCGCCAGCAGGCAGGCTACATTTTCCAAACGTAGGTGGATTGCTGAAGAAAGCTTACGAGCTCTCGGTGCTCTGCACTGCAGAAGTTGAACTTGTGATTTTCTCCCCAGCAGGAAAGCTCTATGAACTGTTTTTTAGTGCAAATCCTACTATTTTGATTCTAATAATCATGGCTATGCAAACCTCATGAGAATCTTACTAATAACCCAGGTGGTGCAAGCCCTAGTAAGCTCGATGTTGAAAAACTTAGTGTAAAACCTCCAAATCGCTGGTTTTGTTGTAGTGCTTATTGGAGAGTATATAAAAAATTTCACACCTTTTTATGAGATATGGGAGGAAAACATGTTAAAGATTTTTAATAAATATAAAATTTCCAAAATGATGCTAGTTACGTGTGATTCTTTTTTCATTGTTTGTGATTATGAAAAATGAAACTCAATGTTTTTTCATTAGTGCACACATATTTCATTATATAATTGCATATAGAAAAATCATTCCAGAGCCGATAACAATAAAAGTGAAGAATTTATGGTCCAACGTTATATTTAAGGGAGATGTTTAAGGATGACGTTTGAATTTTGTTTTTCATTTTAAGACATTTGGAGCAAATATTAGGAAGGACTTTGAGAAAGGATTGTCCTTCATTTTCGAAAATGGAGTTGTTCCTTTCCAGCCATATGCCCCAAGTGACCATCAAAGGGAGAGCTCATATGTTTTTTGGATGTTTTCTTTATAGCCATTTTTTTACACATATCCATAGAGTCCCCATGCCATTGATGTGAATTACTTGTTCGGTTTTTTTTAACCAACATTTTTAACCAAACAAGAAAAATTAAAAAAATGCCTCAAGATCAAAGACTGAAACAAAGACCTATTGACTTACCTTTTAAAGTATGGAAAGAACTTGTAAAATCATATGAGAAGTTGGATGCACAAAGAAAAGCCGGCAATGAGAGCATTCAGGTATTGAATTTTTCATTAAACATTATTTAGAATGTATTAATACTTATAAGTATCTTAGACATGTATTTGTGTGAAAATAAATTGAATTGGTTTATGTTTAAGGACAAGGCATCCAAGGCGAGGTTAACTAAGACAAAAGTCACTTATCGTAGTGGCTAGAAAGGTTTAAAAGCACTGATAACAACCTTTGTAAGTATATTAAACATGTGATATTTTTTTAATAAATTTTGTACTAGAAGAAAGTCATTGTTATCTAATTTCTCCCTATTTACTGATTGATAGGAACTAAAATATGGAAGACCTCCAAATCATTTGGAAAAGGAGGTGCTGCAGCAAAAGAGATGGGTTGAATTTGTTGTTTGGATGGACTCTATGGTATGTAATCTTAGTTGGATTTCCAATATACTTTTAAACCATATTTTCATTTTATTTTTTAGTACTATTAGATATTATATCTTACCTCATTTTATGGTTAACATTGTATAACAAAAACATGCGTTGCGTTATGTAATTAATACTAACATGTAATATTGATTTTTTTTGTCAGAATGCTATAGGTAATGATTACCAAGACGATGATCCAAATTATGTTCAACATATATCAGGAGATGATGAGGATGAGTATGAGGATGATGGTGGTGAAGGAGGAGATGATGATGATAGTTGCGGTGTTGGTGATGATGTGGATCAGAGTAATGAGGATGGTCAATATGATCATGAGGATGATCTTGGTGGTGGTAGCTATGCATGCACATGCATTGTTTTTTATGAAGAAATTATTGTGTAGAATGACATTGCTATGTTTAGATGGGTGTTGTGAATTTACCCTATATCAATGAGACATTTTGATTTTGTAATCATACGATGAGTTTGATTTATGTATGTTGTTAATTTATCGTAGAATAACGATATTCATGAAATATTTTGATTTGTTAATCATATTTGAATTTTACTTGTTTTGATTAAAAATAATACTGATTTTATTAGTATTGCTATTTTATACATGTTTTGAAAATTGTTAATGACACATTGTTATTTTTTTGGATGGATGTTGTCAATTTCTCTTAAATTTCTTTACAAATGATTTTGAATTGTGATATCTTCTTTAATGATATTTAGAAACTATCATATATTTCACTATGAATCTATAAAGGGGGTCATATATGTAAAGAAAAATATACTCTATATAAGAATTCAAATGCGGATGTAACCATGGATGCAAAATTGAAAGTAAAATTGGATGTTAAACTAGGAATTAATACAAAAATGCAAACAATTGACATACAAAGTGTTTTAAATTAGAAGTGAAAAATTGTGCAATAGTTGACACAAAGAAGGGAACAAAACATGGCATACAAAAGGATATCAAATTGGGCAAAAACAAGGACACATAAATGGGCACCAAATTATATGCAAAAAAAGACAACAACTAGATGTAAAATAAGATGCAAAGTTGAGCGTTAAAAAGAAGCAAAAAACGTTACAAATTAATATGCCAAATGATGATGCAAATAATGGTGTAAATTTGGGATGCAAACTTGGGTGCAAAAAAGGAAAAAAAAAAGATGTAAGAAAAGACATAAAACAAGATGCAAAATGGGGCTGAAAAAAGATGAAACCAAGGATGCCATATTGGATGTAAAAAATGATTCCTAATCACATGCAAATTTAGGCTCGAACTTAGACACAAAATTATATGCAAATGTGGACACAAAATGAGGCAAAAAAAGATGCAAATTTGGATGGTGAAAACGATGTAAAACTAGACACCAAAAAAATGCAAAATTGGATGAAAAAGTCGGTGTAAATAATGGTGCAACATTCGACACAAGTAGACACAAAAAAATGGTGCAAAAAGGGGCATAAAATAGCTTAAAATTGGATGAAAAACTTGGTGCAAAAACAAATACAAAAGTAGACGTAAAAAATGGCTCTAAATTGAATGTACCATTAGACACAAAATAAGATGCAAAGGTGGACACAACACATGACTCAACATAAGATGCAAATATAAATGCAAATTTGGATGCTCAAAATGATGTAACAATAGATGCAAGAGATGGTGTTAAAAATGATGCAAAATTGGATGAAACAAATGACGCAAAATATGGTGCAAAATGAGATGGGAAAAATGGAGACAAATCAAACGTAAATGTGGATGTAAAAAATGGTCCAAAAAAAGATGCAAAAATGGGCACAAAAATGGATGCAAAATTTGGTGCTAAATCAAATTCAACACATGGTGCAAAGATAGGCACCAAAGCTGGTGCAAAAATAGAAGCAAAAACTAGTGTAAGACTAGATACAAAACCTGGCGTAAGACTAGATGCAAAAACTGACACAAAATGGATGCATAAAAAGACGTTAAATTGGATTCAAAATACAGTGTAAACTTGATGCAAACGATGGTGCAAAAATGGAAGAAAAGAATGACACAAAATAGGAAGCAAAAGACAATGAAAAATAGATGCAAAAAATGACACAAAACTAGAAGCAAAACCTGTCATAAAATAAGATATAAATCTTGGTTCAAAATTTGACGCAAAAAATGATGCATAGTTTGGTGTAAAAAATAATGCAAAATCTAGCGTGAAAAAAGATGAAAAATCAGGTGCAAAAAAGGACGCTTTAAAAATTGTACAATAGAGCCAGATTTAGCGCCAGGTTGCTCATCACAATTACAAAAAGAATGCACTAAAATCTGGCGCTAAATCTGGCGCAAATCGCTGGTTTTGTTGTAGTGATCACATCGAGCATCAAGAAATGAATCCAACCATATCTTGTAAAGTATTGGAAGAAATTACCACTCCTCAAACTCTAAAGATAGAAGGGAATAACAAGAAGAAAAAGGTTCAAGCAGTGAAAGATCACATCGAGCATCAACAACAAGTTCTCCAACTTTTAAAGGATAATGCCAATTTGGTGCAGAATGGAATGAAACAATAGGTAGATCAACATCACAGTGAAAAATGTTTTGATGTAAGTGATTGGGTTATTTTACGGCTACATCTCAAGCGAGCTATTTATGAGAAGGAAATGTTGGCAATACTATATGCACTTAAGAAATGGTGACCTTACCCAATGGGAAGACACTTCAAGGTAAAAATGGATCATGATAGTCTTAAATACTTTTTAGAAAAAATATTATCTTTAGAAGAACAACAAAAATGGGTCACAAATATGCTGGGCTATGACTTTGACATCTTTTATACAAAAGGGAAGCAAAATTTGGTTGCAGATGCACTCTCAAGAAAGGATGAGGATGTGGAAGCATTGTTTTGTGCTATTTCTATTGTCCAACCAAATTTGATAAACAAAGCAAGGGATGAATGGAAGAATGACAAAGAAGGGTGTGAACTTATTCAAAAGTTGCAGAAGATCCCAATTCAAACAATATTTCCAAAACTTGATGAGGAAGGAAAAATCATATTGGAACCTAGAGCAGTCACAAAAAAAAAGAACCCGATAGCTACGAAATCGATCAATTTCAGAGTATCTCATCAAGTGGAAGAACTTACCCACTGAAGATTCCACACGGGAGGACAAGAATTTTATATAGAAGCATGAAGAACTACTCAAGCATTGAGGACAACACTTTATGAAGGAGAGGGGCATGTTAGGTCCCTATACTACTAGTGTAACCCCTTATTGTTATTAGTACAACCCCCTTATTATATTGTTGTGCCCATGTAGTCCCCATATTATTATTATTGTGCCTCATAGAAGCCCACTATTGTTATTATTGTACCCTTACATTATTATTGTTAGGTCGGATTTAATTATATTATGACCCCTTAGACTCCTATATATAGAAAGGAGGTCTTGTCATTTGTATCATCTAAGAATTGTTCATTTGTATAATTTAAAGGAGGTTGCCCACTCGAAGAGGCTGAATTCTAAGGCATTGACCTATATTTTCTATCTTTTTGTGAGATGGTTTCGTAACAATGGAAAAGGCAAGAAGCATGCTCAGTGGTGCTGGGTTAGGACAATAATTTTGGGTAGATGCAGTGGGCATTGCATGCTACCTGGTTAATAGATCACCTTCATTAATGTTGGAGGATAAGTCTCCACATGAGGTATGGACTGGTAAGAAACCATCTCTTTCATATCTAAGGGTATTTCACTGTGATGCATATGTACAATTTCCAAAGGAGAAAAGAAACAATTTGGATAGTAAATCTGAAAGGTGCATCTTTATTAGGTATAAGGATGGTTGAAAAAATTATAAGCTTTGGAACCCAAAAACAAGGAAGGTTGGGTACAGCCGAGATGTGGTGTTTAGAGAGGCGAAATATGTTATTAAGCATGAATTCCTACCAAAGGAACCTGAGAAGATAGATTTTTAGCTAAAGGAGGAAGAATCAGACTCTACAACACAATAGAAATCAAAAGATGAAGAGCCACAAACTCCAGCTATGAGAAGATCAGTTTGAGAAAGAAGGCAACTAGAAAGGTATAGTCCATCTACTTTCTGTTCAATTTTTTCCTTATCTATTACTGATGATGATCCTAGAACTGTCAAGGAGGTAGTAGATTCATAGGATGGTAAACTCTCGAAAGAGGCCATGGTTGATGAAATAGCATCTTTGGACAAAAATGAGGCTTAGAATCTGGTAGAGTTTCTGGTTAGAAGGAAACCCATTGGAAGAAAATGGGTGTTTAAGAAGAAGATGAATACAGAAGGAAAGGTGGAGAAATATAAAGCTTGGTTGTTAGCAAAAGGTTATTACCAGGTGTTGTGAATTGATTTTGGTGATACCTTTTTCTCGTGTTGCCAAGGTGGCTTCTAATATATTACTTTTATCTGTTGTTTCTTCTTTTGATTTTGTGGTAGAACAGATGGATGTGAAGACAATATTTCTTCACTAGGACCTGGAAGAAGAGATCTACATGAAGCAACCTGAAGGCTTTGTGGTGAAGGGTAAGAAAGAATTGGTATGTGGTTTAAAAAAGTCTTTGTATGAGTTAAAATAATCAGCAAGAATGTGGTATCAGAAATTTCATACATATATATGGGGACTTGGCTTCACTAGAAGCAAAGAATATCATTGTGTGTATTTTATATTAATTGGTGACCGTGTTATTTATTTAGTCTTGTATGTGGATGATATGTGTTTAGTCAATTTAGTGTCCTAAATTGCTTGCATAAATTATCAACCGAGATTTGTAAGCTAATGAAGTGTAGTGCACTATATGTGCTTAGTTAACCTTTCTTTCTTCATTGTTTTGTATTTTATATTGTTTTGGGGGTTTATGTTCTTTGATTCCTAATGATGTACAGTTTGAACTATGAAAAACTTAAGTGAATCTAATGGATTTATTTTTAAAAGAAGAAAAATTTTCCTAAGTTAATCTAACTTCCTAAAGATGAACCAAGAGCTAAAGCTAGTCAAAACCTAATTTAAAGAAAGAAAAAACAGAGCATATGTCCTATCTCATCATTAATCCTAAGTCATGAATCTATTCCTTAAAATTAAGGGTGAAGTTGTAATGCATGTTGAAATAAATACAGAGAATGAAATTAACTGAAGTACTTCTAGTTACTCTAGCCTTCAATTTTGAAAGATAACCTACTTGAGATGGGATACAAGCAACTTTTTGTACTTTATGATCTAGAGAACTAATTTAAACATGCAGAAGGTAACTGATTGATTTCAACCATTGTATGAAGTGAATGTTTAACCATTTAGTTTAGGATGAGTATCAACTTGAAATGGTGTTCAAAAACATTCATTAACACAGTGGACTGACAAATTTGTCCTAGGAAATAAATTACAAAACAGTGAGTAAGCTAGACAATAATGCATCCTTATTATTTCAACCTTACTCTATCTAGAAACAAAATCATTTCCTTTCATAAAATGTGTTGGAAGAACAAGACTTCAAAATTGAGTTTTAACATTATGCTATTGATCAAAACTAAAATAAATCAACCTAAGTTAGAAAAACTGATAAAAGCAAAGTAATGAATTTAAAACTAAATAGACAATGAATAGAAAGAAAACCTCCTTTAGTGCAGGGGCCCTCTACAACTGACTTGGTTGAGCTGCTAACTAATTAAAAATTCTCTCTTAAAATATCATTGGTCAACACACAACTTATATTATAGAAAAGAATGAAATCCAAAATACAGAGCTGAAAGTCTGAACTTAATACATAAAATTCTTCAAACCCCCCTCGGTTCTGTACAACTAGTATTTAAAAGGAAATAATCATAACTGTCTCTGATCAAAACTAGCCACAAGTGGCTCATACGTATTACAATAGAACTGTGTAAATGTCTGATTAGCTACAGGTCGCTTAAATTCGAGTGAGATGTTTGCAACAGAACCGTTAACATAGGTGGCTGATCTGAGTTAATGCTTGCAACAAAACTGTTAGATTTATTGATTAACCACGAAATAGCAGATGAAGAGTCCTACTGCTTGTGAGTATCATATGTTTGACTCCACCTTTGACTATGATCTTGAGCTTGCTTTCTTGTCGATCTGGGCTGAATGAATATGATAGAATCCATGTGGGGATGATTGTAGAGATGCCCATGCGGACGGATTCTTCATTTGACACCTAGAACCTGCAAAACCATGGAAGTAGCTATAGAATACACAGTTAGCTGTAGAATAGGCTGTGTTCTATAGCTAATTTTGCAAAATTTTATTCAAATAGCAAAAACATAAAAATATAACATGTCAATCATTTAATTCCTTCCTTAAGACAAAACCTATCATTTATCATTGATTGGGATATGTAATCTTATGGAAAAGCAAGGCAAAAAGGTGAGAAAATCTATCAAGGAGAGGGTAATTCTGAGGTTCAACAATATGTTCCTGATTGGAAATAACAAAGAAATTATCTAGGATTTTAAGACCCAATTGTCCTCCAAATTTAACATGAAAGATCTTGGTGCTACAAACTATATTTTGGGCATGGAAATTAAATGAGATTGGGCAAAGAGGAAGATCTAGTTAAAACATAGGAAGTATCTCGAGACAATACTACAGGGGTTTAATATGTAGGATAGTAAACCGATAAAGGTTCCTATTCTGGTAAGTGTAAAGTTATCTGTTGAACAGTGTCCTAAGACACAAGAAAAGGAAGAGGACATGTACTATGTTCCATATGCAAGTGTAGTTGGTAGCATGATGTATGCAATGTTCTATACTATACGAGACATTGCACATGTAGTGGGAGTATTGAGCAGGTTTATGGAAAAACCAGGGAAGGAGCATTGGACAACAGGGAAGCGAGTTTTGAGGTACTTGCCTGGCATTGGTGATTATGGTCTATGCTACCAAGGAAGGCCAAGATTGGACAAAGTTTTGGACATTCATCTCTTTTTTTATGTAGACTAGGATGGAGATCTGGATTAGAGAAGATCTACAAGTGTGTATGAGTTTAACCTATTTAGAGGTGCAGCCATTTGGATGAGCAAGAGACAGTCTGTAGTGGCACTTTCAACTACAGGGGCAGAATAAATGGAAGCCACTCACGCAAGAAAGGATGTAGATTGGTTGTAGATATTGTGTTCAAGTATGGGGTTGGTACAACAAGCTATAAGTATAGATTGTGACAGCCAAAGTGAAATTTTCTTGGCAAAGAACCCTGCTTATCATTAAAGACAAAGCACATTGATGTTCAGTATCACTTTGTTATGGATATGGTTGAGGACAAAAATGTGTTGCTAGTAAAGGTGGACAGTTTGAAGAATGTTGCAGATGCATTGATGAAGTCTGTGAGCACTGCGAAATTTTCTTGGTGTAGAGAAACAATGGGCATTGCAGGGCTAAACCAATGACTAAGCTCTCCTATGACCCCCTATGTGAAAAAGAAAAAAACAAGTGCAAGAATGTTGGGTGTGTGTTATATTCTTTCCACGACTAGCCATGTGCATGGGGCATAGCAGGGGGGTCACAGGGGGGCGGAAACCCCCCTTGTTGGGGGGTTGGCAAGGTAGCTACTGCCCCCCTACACAAGGTTCGGGGTAGTGGCCTGAGCATTTTTTTTTGGACCATATATTAGGTGGGCATACCTACCTATGGTTTTGTGCATGGGTTTCACACATGGTTTTGGGAATGATGGTTTTCTACACATGGTATTTTGTAGATCTGGTCAAGGGAACTATGGTTATGTTCTAATCCAGGGTTAATGGATTGGGGTTTATGAAAACTTCAACATGTATATATATGTTTTCTAACATTGAATGGAAAATAATGAAAAATAATTCTGGTAGTCTCGGCTTTGGGATCCAAGGGAAAATATCTGTGTATTTCTTTTGTGTTTGTTGCCATTGTATATTTTCTACTTTTAATAATTCGTTTGTAGGTTATTTTTGTATAGGGTTAAAGCCTACATCTCTCAAGTAACCAGCCCCTGGGTCCCACTAAGATTTTAGACCATTTAACTCTCAGACACTCCCTTGATATGGGCATGCATGTTTCCAGGGTGCTCTGGACTCTCCCACAACACGAGTATGCCAACATCTAGGGATTTTTCTACCCAACGTTGTGCCTACATCCTCGGGATTTGAGCCACTTTTTCAGGCCCAGAGACCAGGTCACTGCACAAAAGTCAATGACACCTTCAGTAATGAAAGATAACAACAGAACAATGATACAAATGCAATTGCTTGAACAAGGACTTGGCTGGATCCCTACCAACCATGAAAATAATTTCCTAAAACATGTCACAAATATGTAACCTACAAGTTTAAACAACAGCTCTGAGCATAGGGGTCTCATACTTATCTGAGAATCTCTAAGAAGCAATGTTCCCTTATATCATTAGCTTCACTATCATCTATTAGGTCATAGATACATTATCCATTCATTTACAAATCAAAACATAAGGAGAGCCATACATCATCACTATCATAAAACATGCTTATAACCAACATAATAACAATAGAAATATCAAGGATACATCAGCCATAGAATCCACATAAACACCAGTACATTTACACATAAGATATCAAGGAAAGGACTTGTTATTAATGAATGAAAAAGCCAACCCGGGATGGGACTACCATGTTCCACCCAACCATAGAATGGTTGAGCCAATCCTCTCTTCATCCATTCACCCCTATACCATATTCCATGCATGAATGTGGGACTCAAACCAAAATAACCAACCAGGGCATCCCAAGGCTAAACCACCTCACCCTCATCAATAGAAACTAGGCTTTACTGCAATCCACACTAGATCATTAAGCCAAAAAAATAAACATGTAATAACAGGATTTACCATGATCTCCACCAGATCCCTAGACTAGAACAAGCATGGATGCCACCAAACTTCTCCACCTACAATGTGAGGAATTTTCATGTCTCCTAGTATGTCAAGGTTTAATGTAATCCATAGTCTGATCCAGGGATCACGAGATCCTAAACCGACACACCACCCTCTAGGATTTATCGTATATCACTCCATTCACTGACAAGGATACCTGGGCCTAATCAAGGACAACTACCTCTAGGATTTACCATATATCCCATCGTTTACTAGTCGAGGATTTCTAGGCCCACCAAGGTAGCAAAAAATTTGGCTTTACTGCAACCCACAGTCTGATTCAGGGGTTACTAGGCCATGTGTTCTATCATTCGAAGATACACCTCAGTCATCTTCGAACCCGTCCAGCAATCTAGATCAACCAAAACATGAGAAGCCCATCACACCATGTCTATTCAGAAATGGCAAGGCCAGGCTGAAAAACGGTCACATTTGGAAAAATCCATGCCATAACAGAAAGGAACCACATGCAGTACCATGCATGACAAATCTAGTAAGGAAAACACACTTGAAAATTGATACCTGCAAAGAATCGTGTTGTAGCTGCTTGATCCTGTTCTTCCTTACTTGATCCTTCCTTCTTCTTCCCTTCTTTTCCTTTCTTGATCCAATGCCAAAGTGCTCCAAGAAAAATCTAAGTGTCCAAGAGTGAGAGAGAGAGGTAATAATGAGAGAGCTCCAAAATTGAACTAGAAAAAGGTACCAACTGATCCTCAAAAGCCTTTTTATCAATTAGGCCTATATTTTCTTCATATTCCACTATTTTGCTTCAATTTCCTCCTCACATGCAACTTGTGACCCTTCACCTTCCTTTTCTCATAATTTCCATTATTTTCATAAATAAAATGCAAAAAATGTCATTTTGTCTTTCCAAAGCCTTAGCTATTATCTTTGCCAATTGCCTTAGCCATAATAAACCATATAAACACCCGCACTAGGATGTCTTGCCCAACATTCATCTTGGAATAAGTTTCCCATCAACCATGGTTATTTTTTTTTTCCATTATTAACTTTTATTACATGGAATTTTCACCAGGGCTATTAGAAAACCCTCCCTCTTGGGGGACACCATCCTTAGTGTTCAACCACACCTATACCTCAACAAAACCATTGAAAAGAAAACATACTACCCATGGAGATTTATAACATAGCTTGATGCAGTATTTACAACGATCACCCTGTTGAAAAGGAAACCAACATGACAACATAACAACATAATATCATGACACACATACCGCTTATTGGAGTTTTATATCATATCTCATGGCAGTATTTGCATCCACATACATATGTACATATACCAAACATCACCAAAACAACTACAAAAAACATATACCAAAGACATATACCTAAACATTCACTCAACCAACGAATAACGAAGGATACATAGCCTGCATATGATCTTCCATCTCCCATGTAGCTTCATCAGGCCCAAAGTGCTTCCACTACACTTTAACCTATTGCATTGCTCGGTTCTATAGCGTGAGCACCATTTTTTTTGCAATATACACTAAGGCTCTTACTATAATTTTCCACCTGACTCCACCTGCAATAGAGACCAATCAATCACATGATCAACATCTTTAACATACTTCTTGAGCAATGAAATGTGGAAAACATCATGTACTTTCACTATCAAAGGTAGTGCAAGTCAATAGGCTACTGGTTTAATCCTCTCAATAATCTTGAAAGGTCCACAAAATTGGGGTGCCATCTTCGAACCTGACCCAATCGGTTTGATGCGCAAGTATAACTGTTCCCAACCTAGAACTACTTGAAAAACCTATTATGATCTACATATCTCTTCTTCCTATCCCATGTTGCCTTTAGATTCTTATTGATTACCTTCATTTCCCTCTCCATGTCTTCCAACATGTCCAGTTCAATCAACACCATGTTAACTGGATCACTCCAACTTATGGGAGTATTGCAACTCCACCCATACAATGCCTCAAATGGACTCATCTTCAAAGATTCTTGATACCCATTATTGTAAGATAACTCTACCAGTGGAAGATACTCTTTCCACTTTTGTTACTGATGCATCACATACATCCTCAATATGTCCTCCAATATCCTATTGACCCTCTAAGTCTGTCCATCTATCTACGGATGATAAGTTGTACTGAAGGCCAAATTTGTGCCCAAACATGCAAAAAACTCCTTCCAAATCTTGGAAGTGCACTTTTCATCCCTGTCTGATACAATATTCTTCAAAACAACATGCAATCAGACCACATCTCTATTGAATACCTGTGCTACATTGCTAGATTAGAATGTAGACTTCAGAGGAATGAAGTGCACAACCTTTGTCAACCTGTCCACAACCATGATGGAATCATGTTGTCTCACTTTCCTTGGAAAACCTATGATAAAGTCCATGGAAATGACCTCCCATTTCCATTCTGGAGTCGTAATCGGTTGTAGCAGTCCACCTAGATGATTACACTTTTCCTTTACCTACTGATAATCCAAACATATAGCGACAAAATCTGCTACATCCTTCTTCAGATTTGGCCAATAATAAAAATTCTTCACTTCGGTCAATGTCTTATGATAGTGTGGTTGACCTGAATATGGTTTTGCATGAAACTCCTCAAGATCACCTTCTTGAGCTCACTACTATCAGGCACATATATCCTATCTCTATACATGACGAATCCATCTTTTGTAAGACAAAAATCCACATCCTATGCACCTGCACCTATACCACTACTTGTACTTGTACCTGTACTGCTACATGTACCTATACTTCTACCATCACTTGTACCTGTACCTATACTCTGCTACAACTTGTGCAGAATCTCCATATACTTGACATCTTGTTGACCTGCTTGCAAGATCCTACCTTGTAGATGTGTCCCATAGGAACTCATAGCTTCTATATGATTTAGCTATATCCACTTGCTAATATCATATGCAACCATGTTCTCCTTTCCTCTTATGTATCTGATCTCAAAATCAAACTCATTGATCATGGCCAACCATCTAGCTTGTCTGCCAATCATATTCAGTTGGTCAAACAAGTATCTCAACCCACTTTGATCACTCATCAATACAAACCTCTTGCCAAGAATATAGTGCCTCCACACCTTCAATGAATGTATGATCATCACTCGCACAAGATCATGCGTTGGATAGTTATGCTCATGCTCATTCAGTTTATGTTATTCATAGCACACTACTTTTCCTTCCTGCATAAGGACTCCACCAAGTCCCTGCTTGTAAGCATCTATACATACTAAAAATGCTTTGTCTGAATCTGCAATCTTTAACATTGTAGCATGTGTCAACAACTACTTAAGCTGCTCAAAATTGGCCTCACGCTCCTCTTTCCATTCAAACTTCTTACTTTTCCTCTGTAATTATGTAATATGATAAGAAATTTGTGAGAAGTTCCTGATGAACCTCTTGTAATAACTTGTCAATCTCATGAAGGATCTCACTTCATCTACATTTCTAGGATTTTCCCACTCCATGATAGCTCTTACCTTTTTTGGATCCACTTCTATGCCATCCTTGGAAACCACATGTCCCAAGTGGCGTACCTCAATTTGAAACAAACTACACTTGCTGGGCTTAGGATACAACTGGTGCTCTCTCAACAATCTCAACATTGCTGCTAAATGCTCGACATTTTCTTCCTCATTCAGAGTATAACAATATATCATCAATGAATAAAATAACAAACTTATCCAAATATGGACACAACACACTATTCATCAAGCACATAAAGGTAGGTGGATCATTAGGCAAACCAAATGGAACTACAACAAACTCATAGTTCCCATACCTAGTCCAAAAATTTGTCTTGTAAATGTCCTCCTATTTAATGCATATCTGATGGTATCCTCATCTCAAGTTGATCTTTGAGAACGCTACTGCTCCCATCAGCTGATCAAACAAGTCATCAATCCTCAGAAATGGATACCTGTTCTTGATGGTCACTTTGTTCAACTTCTAATAGTCAATGCATAATCTGAGAGTACCATCCTTGTTCTTCACAAACAATAATGGTATGCCCCAAGGTGATACACTTGGCCTCACGTATCCCTTGTCCAACATTTCCTCCAACTACAACTTCAACTCTACCAACTCAAGTGTGCTCATTCTATAAGGTGCTTTTGATGTTGGAGATTCGCTTGTCACTAACTCAATAGAAAAGTCTACTTCCCTGTGAGGTGGAAACGCTGAAATCTCTGCAGGAAACACATCCTAAAATTGTTGTAGAACTAGGTACCTGCTCAAAACATCTGCATCCTCAACTTCCTTTCCTTTTTCACTAGAGATATGTACAAAAAATAAAACACACCCTTTCCTCATACTACATTTGGCCTACATAGCTATCACCATCCTAACTGATGTGGCTTTATTCTTCCCCTATAAGACTCTTGGTTCCCCATTGTCATCCACGCACTCAATGGATTTGTCATAACAATCCACCTCAGTCTTATGAAGGTATAGCCAGTAATTACCCAATAGCATACTATATGATCCCAATGGTAATACATTCATATGTTTAGGCATTCCATTCAAATCAGATGCACAAGCTCTTACCCAATGATGAAATCACTTATTTGTACTTGTAGCCAACCGCACTAACCAAGGTTCTACATGCACTTCTTTATTCAAACCACACTTATCCACCAATTTAGGACTAACATAACTATAATTAGATCCAGGGTCAATCAAAATAGAAATAATTTGATCACAAAGCTTACCATCCATCTCAATGACAGATTCCTGATGTTCTTCCTTATTGTTATCTAGTGTTGCATAGATACAAGGAAAAATTTGACCAACATCCCCAATAGTTTGTGCCCCCTATGCACTATATATCTGAGGCCTACCACTGTGATTCTGTGGGAAATCTCTCTTAAGGTGTTCCTTACCACATGTCTAACACTCCATCCGTCTAATATCATCACCTCTATGATGTTGCTGTGATCGATGTCCCTATCTAGCTACATTGAACTTCTTTTGTGGTGCCACATTTTCTTTCTTTTCTGCATTATGAGGCCTTGATCTTTTCGGTTGCTATTTACCCTTTCCTTTATCCTTATCCTTCCATTTCCATCCTTGTTGAGATTCATTCTTACACTTTGAATGTTCATATCAATGCTTCAATTTCCCAATAACTTCCTCAAGTGATCGAGGCTCATCATACTCAATCTAATCTCTAAGTGCTAATGGAAAACCACTAAAAAATCCCCAAAATTTAGCCTTCTCATCTTTAAGATACGGTACATACCTCAATAGCTCCACAAACTAGTAATGTACTCTTCGTCTATCATTGATCCCATCTTTATCTCATAGAATTATTTAACCATTCCATCATAGTACCTTTCTAACAAGAACTTCTTCCTAAAAAGCCTCTTGAACTCATGTCAACTCAAGTCCTATGTCCCGATGTCTTTGACTTGCTTCACATCTTCCCACTAGATATTTTCTTTACCTTTCAGGCTGAAGATAGCAATTATAGCCTTCATGTTTTTTGTGTACTCATGGAACTCAAATAACTTGTTCATCCCAAGTATCCAAGCCTCTGCATCTTCTGGTTTCTTCAAGTCTCCATCAAAAGTAGGTGGCTTTACTTTCTTAAATTCATCTAGAAAGTATCCCCTATCACTCCTCCTATAAGGATGATAACGATGATGATCATGATGCCTATCAGAACCAGAACTAGAATAGTACTTGTGTCCATCACCTCTCCTATCTGGAGTATCCAACAACCTGCCATCTCTCACTGTGTCATCTCTATCCAACTTGTGACCACCATGAGACTTACTGCCAAATGCTCCATTAGTTATGTCCTCCTGTCCATGGTTGATCTAAAGCGGTCCTTGCTAATGCAATTTTGACAAACTCTAAAGGAGTATTGCATTAACCTCTACTTGTTTCTATCGTGCATGCATGATTTTTTCATTGTCCACCTTACAACTCCTTATTTCTTCCTTCAATCTTATTAATGTGTATTCTAAGTCAGAAGAGTGCCCAACACCATGTTTCTCATCTGATTCATAGGGAGAATATTTGTAGTCAACCATCTTGCTAGTCATTTTGATCTCTTTCCTACAAGGCATACTATGTTAGCTAAACCAAATCACAATAAACCAATGTAACTTAGCAAAATTCAGGGAGGATATCTCATTTGTAAAATCATCCAAATCAACGTAATGCATGTATAACATAATCATGAAAACATATATACATATAATACATAAGTACATAACCATATAACCATCATTCTAGCTAGAGTCTAGTCATCAATGCATGGCCATATCAACTACACATACCATGACCTCATGCAAGACAACAACAACCATACCATTGTACATTGACAATACACAAGTGTAAACAACATGTAACCAATCATACACTCATGACGACACACTTCACAACAACAACATCCTCATTCACATGGCGACATCACTACAACCATGACCAACGCCATGCTTATGAAATAAGCATACAAACCACAAGGATGATTAACACACATACAAACAACATGAATACATGATGAACACACACCGCCCATCCAGTCCAAGAGGTGAACCATGCTCTGATACCACTCTATAACGCCCTCTTCCCATATCTACCTAATTAAACAACCAACTAGGGTAAACATATGACGAGAAGTTACTATGATATGATTCGACCTCCCAAGTCACCTCAAGGAAGTTGAACCCACAAAAACACACCATACAGACCTTCCACGTCAGCAACAAGACTCTGAGGAACTATCCCAACCTCTCAGGTAACTAGTCTCTAGGTCTCACTGATATTTTAGACCATTTAACTCCCGAACACTCCCTTGATATGGGCATGCATGCATCCATGGGGCTTTGGACGCTCCCATAGCATGGGTATGCCAACATCCAGGGACTTTTCTGCCCAGTGTTGTGCCCACGTCCCAAATATTTGAGCCACTTTTTCAGGCCCACAAACTAGGTCACTGCACAGAACCCAACGACACCTTCAAGAATGAAAGATAACAACAAGAAAATGATACAAATGAAATTTCTTGAACAAGGACTTGACTGGAGCCCCTGTTAGCACTCAGGTTGTCCCTTGGCTCCTTAAGGGATACGACCGAGGTAACCACAAACCAATCTTTGGACTGCAGGTTCTAGCCCACCTGCAATCAGAGAGGGCACTCTCTTTCCGATTTAGCTTTGTTGATGATGATTTTAGGCTAGTTATTGAGTTCAAGGGGTTTTGTTTAAGTTTTGGTGTGAAGGATGATGCTTTCAAGTAGATAGGCATGCATAGTGTGAAAGTTTAAAACAATTGGGCATGGATTCAAGGAGTAGGACTGCTGGTGCGTTTTTTTGGTCACAAGAGGAAATATGGAGCAAGCTAGCTGCACATGAAACAATCATTTAAGCTAAAAGAGATGGAATGAAAGGCTAAGGAATGAGAGGCAATTAAGAATCTCTCATTCAGCTTAACAGAGGGAAGGTGAATGAACTCTATCTAGGAGCAGTCAAGAATCCCTAGATAACTGTCAAACATGGGTGAATTAGAGGAAATATGAGCCGAAGGGAATTCATATTCATTACTAATTTAGATGAAAACATAAAGAAATAGCAGACGTTGAGCATAGAGTGCAGTCAAGCAAGTTCTAAGCTAATCTTTCTTTCTACTATTTAGATGGTGATCAACGTATAATATGAGCATATATCAATGAAAACAGAGGTAAGGGGTACTTATTGAGTCATGTTACAGTACAAGAATTCCATAATTCACTTTTCAAACTTTAATACACAGCACACAGTCCATTCTCCAAGCTTTCAGCAGTCTTTGATTAAGGAAAACATATCAGATATACAGTGCGAGTCTCTCTTGGAGTGAATCAACCAACCAACCAACCCTTTAATCAATACAGAGGGTGGTATAAATAGGGAAAAATATCCAAAATTATCTATTACAGCCAACCTAAACAGGTCTGAAGGAAATGATTTCTTTAACCTAATATTATCCTAAAGTAAATGCAAGAAAATATCTTTTGAGCTACGCTGGGGGCAGCTGTATCAAAATGAGTTAATGTGGTGTCCTTGTGGCTCTGTGCTGTTCATCTAGCCATAACTGTGCATTGGGCTTTGATCCATTGTTGTTCGGTGGCTTAGATGCTTTAATCACTGATTTGAGAGCCTTGATGGGCTTTCACGCTTTCTTTTACTTTGCTTGGGGAGGCTTTAATGTTCACCTGCTTTGATATTTCCAATCTGATACTCTTTGTCGCTTCACTGATACTCTTTGATTTAACCAGGGCTTCATCTTTCCTCTGATACTCTTTTCTAGTTGAATCGGGCTAGTTTCTCTCCCTTGGTGCGCTTGAAACTGTCCAATCCCCCCTCTTTTTCCCTTTCATGGCAAAAATGGCTTATGTAGATGTTTTTCGTGGCCTGTAGAATGTTGTCTGTGCTGGCCGATTGAATACGATTATACATGAAGAAATCCTGTCAAATTGCGAATTTTTGGGTTTTGCAGGTAGCCGATCGAGGAGAGTCCCTCCATTTTGACCATTTTTTCTCAGCGATGCGGGCATTCTTTGCTGCAAATTTCGCGCTTCGCGCCTTTTTTGGTGATGACATCAGCATGAAGTCAACAGTGGGTCCCAGTATGGCAGTGACGCGGCAGGGTGACATCAGCAGGGTGACGTGGTAGTACGGTAGGGTGATGTGGTGGCAGTGACATGTAACAGTGGGGGGGGGGTGACGCAGAGGTGATGTGGCACTGACCTGGTGCAGTGGTCAGGGGAGGAGAGAAAGAAGGCAGTTTGTGGTTTCATCCGACCGCCTTCCGTACAAGGGCAGTAATTGTAAGAGGAGCTCCGATGCAATCAAGGGCGGACACCTATCTGCTGGTACTACGACAAAACCGCCAAGCTATCGGAGGATAACTATCGAACGATAGGACGGCTCCGAAATCGCCGAGAGTCGTTGGATCTAGGCAGGCGGATCGAAGGGCTGACGGAGTGTGGAGTTGACGGTAAGTTTGTGCGCGGGGCCTGCTGGGATATTAAATAAATATTTATATGGCGGGGGTCAAAAAACTTTGGGTTTGTGGGTTTTTACATAGTTTGGGCGCCGGGGTATAGTTTAATCAAAACATTTAAACCAAACCCGAAAATGTGAGCGCGAGAGGGTAAAAATGATGAAATGTTTGTGGTAAAGGGGTGAGGAAAGAGGTTATTAACTTAACCAAATGTTAAGTTAATCCCAGGGTTAGGACGCGGAAGGCTAATGCTAAGTCCGAAATGAACTTAGCATTTCCCCAAACAGATATTATAGGGCTATAGTGCCAGGGGATGGGAATATGTACATAGGGGATCTTTTTAGTGCTTTTAGTAAGGGGAAGGGGAAATAGATAGGGATTTACATAATAATTCTTTTGGAAGTTAATATGAATTTGTGAGGTGAAGTGTAGGGGAGAGGCTAAGTTTGTGAGCTGAAACTTAGACATAGGAAGTGAATCGAATGCGGCGAAATGATTTTTACACAAGAAATGTGGCTTCTTTTCATTGAAGAAAGTCAAAGCTTGACTTAGTTTTTTGCAAAAATGGAGTGATAACAGGACTGGTTGGGCAGATCCCAAGGTCCTCAATGGGATGTTAGTGAGTGATTTGGGGAATAAGAAGAAGGGGGAGTTAGACATGCTTCGCTTGAGCTCCTCCAAATGAAAAACTGCCTCAAACTTGTGACCTGAATAGATATAACACTTGAAAACATGAAATGGATCACAAAGCTTGATTCTGCAACCACAAAACTACTTACCCAACCTACTTACCTAACATTTTTTCTTCTTTTTGGTTTGGGTGTACTTGAACTAGCAAACCCAACTTTTCATTCTTTTCTTTTTGCTATCCTCCTATCTAAATCAAACCTTATTTCTGCCGGGGCTCAGATTAAGTTGATGAGCGCCCAAGATTCTCTACCTATCTACAAATCTGCCAAGATTAAACAGTTTGGACAGATATTCATTCTCTATATTCTAAAACAAGAAATTGAAACCTTGGGAGGCCAAGATTAAGCTGTTTGGCCTTCCCTTAACTGAAAAACTCTTCAAAAATGGAATAACTTATCAAAATTGGAATATATCAGTGGCATTTAGACTGGCACACTTTCATGGCCTCTTCTCTGGCCTCTTTTTGGAAATATGGAACCTTGCAGCATATAAAGATGACATATTTGGCACTTTCAACTGTCAATCATGAAATATGAATACCTGCTGCAGCAGGAGGCTAATAGTGGCTCCACTTGGGGATGGCTTTTCCTTGTGAAAAGCCAAGAACAGTAGGTCAGACTGCCTTGATCTTCTATTGTTGCTGTAGACTGAAAAATTTCTTTGTGCTGGCTACTAAATGACTGGGATTTTGAGATCTGAATAGCACTCTCCTCAACTGAATTACTATGAACTACATAGCATCGCCTGCTTTCTTCTGCATGCTTAATGTTATGTGCAATGTTTCTTGAGCATGCCTTTGAAATGAACATAAAATAGGGAACAAACTGGTGTACCCTCCTTTGCTTCTGTCTTGAAAAAGGGTGCTGATGTGAAACTAAAAAATGCTCCTCTCTTATTGATACTGTTTGACTGAAGACTACAAGCTGCAAACAGTTTCTTTTACCATGAATTGCTATGATATGACAGCGCTACTCTTGTTGTTTTGTTGAGATTAATGCAGAGATAGAGCTTTTAAAAATGGAATACTTGCATTGGCTGTGTCTTCACAAACTTTGTTGTTGCTCCTCTAACAATCAGACTGCTTATACAAAAAATAAGAACAAAGTGCTGATATATACAAATATCAATGTACACAACGATATATACAGAGCTGCATTGTGTTCAACAACAGGGATCATGGTAATGTTTTAACATTCAGCCATTAACATGGCCTTCTTCAGCTGTGCTGCCCTCTACAGATTTGAGGAAATATGTGTTATTGCCCTGAACAGTAGAAATAACAAATGGCCCTTTCCAAAGGAAATCAAATTTTGCATGTTTGCCCTTGTCTTCTCTTCATGAGTCCCAGCTTAGAACTTTGTTGCCAACACAGAAATCCTTAGCCTTAGCTCTCTTATCAAACATACTTTTGAGCTTCTCTTGCAACATTTGAGCTTTGTCATAGACCTGTTCTCTTGTTTGCTGAAGATGAATGGTTTGGTTGATTCTTCGTTGAATGTCATTTGGTTCAGCCTGAATCTCCTGTAACAGTTTGATAGTAGGAATGCCCAAGGATGAAGGAAATCTGGCCTCCATGCCATACACTAGCACATAAGGGCTCATCCCAATGGATCTCTTGGTTGACAATATGTCTGCCCATAGGGCATTTACCAGCTTTTTGTGCCAGTTCTTTTTGTTTTCTTCTAGCATTTTCTTTATGATGTTGATGAGGCTTTTGTTGGATGACTCGGCCAAGCCATTACCTTGAGGGTAATAGGTTATAGAGTGGCCCAAGGTAATGTGAAATTTATGGCAAAAGTTGATCATTTTTTTGGATTTGAAGGCAGCGGTGTTGTCAGTAATGATCTTCTCAGGGCAGCCAAATCTAGAAAGGATATTGCACTCAAGGAATTGGATAATGATGGTATCATTGGCTTGCCTACATGGGATGGCCTCAATCCACTTGGTGAAATAGTCGGTGGCTGTTAAAATCCACTTGTGCTGGCCTGAGGAAGAGGGATGGATTTCTCCAATGAAGTCAAGACCCCATTGTTGAAAAGGCTTCTCGGTTGAGATGGGTTTAAGAGGCAAGGGCAACAGCTTTCTTTTGCCCTCAAAGATTTGGCATTTGTGGCATGAAATGGCAAACTTCTTTACATCTGCAAAAAGAGAGGGCCAATAGAAACCAGCCCTTAAAATTTTATCAGCAGTGGACTTCCAATATAGATGTCCTCCACAGTCCCCTGCATGGAATTCTTTCATGACATTGTTAGTTTCATTCATGGTTAAACAATTAAGCAATATGCCTTCATGATTTTTCCAAAATAATGCACCATCTAAGACACAAAACTTTAAAGCATTCATTTTCAAAAATCTTTTCTTGGTTCTAGACAATCTTGGGGGAGCATACAGGTTTAACAATACAAAACAAATATCAACATACCATGGGGATTGCAAAAAGGTTTCACTGATCTGTGGAGTCGCCAGCTCTTGTTCATTGTCCATCTGGTTAATGTCTAAGGCTTGAAAGTTTGTTTCAGACATCAGTTTGGCTAAACCTTGTCCCTTTATCAGCTTGGTTGGTTTTATTTCTATGTCATACTCAAGAATGTTTGCAATCCACTTGCCTCTTTTGCCTTCTAATCCCTCTTGGGTTAATATGTCTTTTACAACAACATTTGGGACATAGGCAATCACATGTGAATATAAAATGTAAACTCGGAAATCTTTGATTGCTTTAACAAGGGCATAGGCCTGCTTCTCCATGATTTGGTACTTCAAAGGGGCATCTCTTAAGGCTCGGCTGAAAAATGCAATTGGCTTTTCATTTCCTTGATCATCCTTTTTCAAAAGGATAGCAGCTATGGTGTGATCAGATGCAAAAGAAAAAATGATAAAATCTTTGTCAAATTGCGAACTTGTGAGGACAGGGGCTTGGGTTAAGGAAGCTTTTATGCCCTCAAAGGCTTGCTTGGTTTTAAGAGACCATTTCACCTTGGCATCCTTCTTTAACATGTTGCTTAACAGTCTTATCATCTCGGCTAGATTCGGGATGAATCTCCTTAGGAAATTGATCTTTCCAAGGAACGCTTGCAATTCTTTTATGTTCCTCGGATATGGGATTTGGAGGATGGCTTGTATCCTTTCCGGATCTATTCTAATCCCATCCTTTGATATGATATGGCCAAGAAGTTTGCCTTCTTCAAGGCCAAAGAGAGACTTCTTGGGGTTTAAGGAAATGCCATATTTCCTACATGTCATGAATATTTTCCTTAGGTGTTTGAGGTGCTCTTGATCAGATTTGGAGAAAGGGGTCAAGTCATCGAGGTAGACAACTAGGAAATCATGTATTTCCTTGGCAAATGCAATATCCATTGCCCTTTGAAAGGTGGCACCTGCATTCTTTAGGCCGAAAGGCATTTTAACATACTTAAATGTTCCCCACGGTGTTGTAAAGGCTGTCTTGTCTTGGTCATCTGGGTGAACCAGTATTTGATTAAAACCTAAAAATCCATCTAGCAAAGAGATTCTAGATGACCCCACTACTCTTTGTAGGATGTGGTCCATTTTGGGTAATGGGTAGTGGTCTTTTAGGGAGACTTGGTTTAAATTTCTTAGGTCTACACGTAGCCTAATCTCACCTGTCTTCTTTCTTATGGGAACAAGATTGGATACCCATTCAGAAAATTTGATGGGTGCTATGATACCTGCTTCAAACATTTTCTTTACTTCCTTCTCAATCAAGGGAAGAAGCATAGGATTGATTCTCCTAAGTTTTTGTTTGAAGGGCTTTTGGTTTGGTTTTAAGGGAATGGTGTGTTGGATAACTGAGGTGTCATAGGACTTCAATTCCTCATAACTCCAAGCAAATACATCTTGGAATTCTTTGAACAAATCAACATATTTGGGCTTTTGATCGGGTGGCAAAGATTGAGATAGTTTGATCATTTTGGGCTTCTCTGTTGTCCCAATGTTGTATTCTTCTATGGCAGCGTTTAAGGGTTGCATCTTGGGTTTTTTGGGGACATCATTAGCATCAAACATATCTTCTAATGGAGTGAGGCTAGCCGGCAGAAAGTTGTCTTTCAAATCAATGATCGGCCTCTGTTTCAGCTATTTGTTCTATATGCATTTGTTTCAATTCCTGTATGTTTTCTTCATCAAATATGGTTGGTTTCTAGCTATTTCAGCTGTTACAGTTTGCTGGATTTGGTTTATTGCTTGTAGCTGTGGGTAATCCATGGCATCTTCATCAATTTTTAGGCCTGAAAACTCATGTTGTATGGTAAGAAAATTGTTGATTTGAGCATCATCCTCAAACACTTGCCAATCTTTGATATTTTTAGGGACTACAGGCCTATGCTTTATCTCAGCTGTAAAATGGTGATTTGGCTCAAAGGGAAGCTTGCATGTGCTAGCAAACGTGGCTAGGTTGTGTGCATGAATGTTATGATTTCTTGAAATCTTGGCAAGCTTGAATTCAGTGAAGGTATCAAGTATTGCAATGGCAGCAGTCCTATAGGTTCTCATTCTATTGTCATTAGTAACAAAGTTGCCTTTGATCTGTTGCATGATTAGATCATAGTCACCTAGAATGGACACCTTTGCAGCTCCTAGAGCTTTGAGCAGTTTAAGGCCTAAAAGGAGAGCCTCATACTCTGCCATGTTGTTGGTGCATTTGAAGTTAAGTCTGTAAGCATGACCCTCTGCATGATTGTTATGTGTATTGTGAATCCATACACCTGCCCCTGCTCCTAACTTGTTAACAGAGCCATCAAACTCTAAATACCATGTAATTTCTTGCTTGTGGTTAGTCTTAAGAGTTTCATTCATTTTGGGAGTGGGAAGATTTGAAATTTCTGTTTGGGGAGGTTCTTCTAGTATGCTGGTTGCATTGACTGTTTTGACAGTTTCTTGGGTATGGGCAACAGATTCCTCATTTATGCATGTTTCTTGTTCTAAAGCCAAAGTCTTATCATCAGTTGGAGGAATTGTTTCATCATTAAACAAAATAAAAGAATCCATATCAGAATGGATTGAATAGATAGGAAAGTTTTGGGGCTTTTCCTCACTACTTACCACATATTTCATCAATGTTTCTCTATACAGTCTCTTTGGTTGCCCAAAAACTGAAATAGTGGCATAGGAGAGGTCTAATTGGAGAGATCCTTGGAGTTTTGCTCCCCAAGATCTTGATAAGAGCATGCCATACTTTGGTGGAATGTCAGCAACCACCACATCCATGAGGATTGTCTTATTGTGATATTGGATTAAGGAGACACACAAGTCTTTGATAAGGCCTAAACACTTGACTTGACTTGAGTCAAATGAGAATAAATCTTTGTAAGGTCTTGTGACATCAAGGTTTAGTTTCTCCATTACAACTTTGGGCATAAGATTGTGTGAGGCACCTGAGTCAAACATAGCATTGTGCAAAACTTTATCATGTATGTACAAACTGATATAAAAGGGTAGAACAGATCCATATGTTGATTTTCCATTAACTTCTGGACCAAACAGCAGTTCAGGGGTATCATCTAAAACATTTACATCATCCTTATTCTCTGGGATTTGAAGTGATCTTTGAATTTTTTGCCTATACACATCATGTTTGGCAAGTTCCGAGAGAGGGACAGATATCTTCAATTTACCTATTTCTGCCTCTAAATCAAATGATTTTTCAGATTGGGTTTTAGCATTGTGAGAGGCAGGTTTCCCTTTTTCCATTGGAGTATCAGCGATTTGCTCTTGTTTATCAGCGTTATGGGAAGTGATTGCTTGCGGTTTTTCAGTTTTAGGAGGGCTTTTTGGAACATCGTTTGAGTTCACCTTTGAGGAAGAAGGTGGCAGAGGCTGATCAATAGAAGGTTGCATGTCTGTTATGTCCTCTACAGTCACTTGATGCGGGTTTGGGATAGTTATATCATCTGGTTCTGTTATAGTAGCCTTGCCTTTAATTTTGTTGAGCTGTTTGCCCTCCTTTGGTTTGCTAGGTTCAGGAATATCAATGGTCCTAGTTCTCAACTTATATTGTTTGTGGACCTCATACATAGCAGAATCATAGCCTTGTTTAAAATCAAAAGACTCACCAGACTTAGTCTGAAATTGATTTATCTCATGGTCATCTTGGTCTTCTTGGGTTAGGAAAATTTGATGCTCACCCTTTAAATCCATCAAGTTCATGTGAGTGTCTTCTATGGGCTCACTAGATGTGGATGCTTCAGCATAGTTTTCATGGAAAGGAGGCCTTATATCATGGTCTGGGCTAGACCTACCAGCATTTGTGTTCTGTGTTTTTCTGAAATTTTGGTTCCTTGTGGTATTGGGCTGTTGTCCTTCCCATGATGATTTCCTCTCAACACTCTCTACTCTGTCTCCCAGCCTGTGCATGCCACTGATAATAGCATCCAGCTTTTGATCTAAGGCTGAGGGTTCCTCTTTGAAGGTGGTTCTTCTCTCATTTCTAGCTCTGTTTCTTTTGGCAATTAAGTTTGCCTCTACACTAACAGCAACATTTTGCATGTCTGCAAGAGTTTGAGGGGCTCTTTCCCTTAACTGATAAGCCATATCAGTATCAAAACCATCAAAGAATTTATACAAAGGAAGGTCAGGTGGAGGTCTGAGGTTCTGTGGAATTGCATTGTAAACATTGTTGAATCTTGCACAATAATCTAGGACACTTTCTTGTGGGCCTCTTTTTATGGTGTCATACTCAGATAAAATGTGTAGTGGATCTTTTTTCTTTTCCCATCTGTTGAGGAAGGATTGGTAAAGAGCATCCGGATTGGCTATGGAATTTGTAGCAAGTGCTCTGAACCAAGTTCTTACTTCACCTATTAAACTTTGGACAAAAATTTTCATTCTCACATCATCATCGTCTATCTCGTAATTCTCAAAATAATCCTGCATTTTCTTAGTGTGTTGTAGGGCAGTATATGTACCTGTACCATCAAAATAGGTGATCTTACTTTGATAATCCTGAGGCATAGCCCCAGGATTTCTAGGTAGCTGCAAAGGGGCATATCTATTTGCCATATTGACAGGGATAAGTGGGACAGCAGAGATAAATGGAACGACTGGAACAGCGGTAACAGTTGTAACAATAGTGGTAATGGGAGTATGTGCAGTGAATGGAGGTGTGGAAGGAGTGGTTTGAGAGGTGGATGATGAACTAGGGGAAGTAGGGGTTGAACGAAATAAAACTTTGACAGGGGTTGGAAATCTTGGCTGAACTACTTCAGGACTATTATCAGCAAAATCTTCTATTTGCTGTAGTTTCCTGAGATTTCTTGGGATTGAATTCGGATTTTCAAAAGCAGCTGGGGGATTTGGGTCTGGATTTGACCTTGTATACCGTGGATTCTTTTTGGGAGCCAGCTTCCGAATTTGCCTTTGGTATTTTTATGGGAATGCTTGAGAATTGGAAAGGAACTGGTCAAATTTTGGAACAGCTATCTGCAGCTTAAAACTAGCATGAAGATTGACTGAAGCAGCTTTTATTTAATCCTGTAAATGCAGAGCAAGAACAGTTTCAAAGGCTTCCTGGCTGACATTCAGGCTTCATCTCTAGCTTTAAGGAACAGACAGTGATTTGAAAAATTAGTTTTGATTCCCAATGGAACTTTCCAACTTGATTTGTGAAATTATCTGAGGATATTCCCCAGTGGAGTCACCATTATGTTAGCACTCAGGTTGTCCCTTGGCTCCTTAAGGGATACGGCTAAGGTAACCACAAACCAATCTTTGGACTACAGGTTCTAGCCCACCTGCAATCAGAGAGGGCTCTCTCTTTCTGATTTAGCTTTGTTGATGATGATTTTAGGCTAGTTATTGAGTTCAATGGGTTTTGTTTAAGTTTTGGTGTGAAGGATGATGCTTTCAAGTAGAGAGGCATGCATAGTGTGAAAGTTTCAAACCATTGGGCATGGAGTCAAGTAGTAGGACTGTTGGTGCGTTTTTTTGGTCACAAGAGGAAATATGGAGCAAGCTAGCTGCACATGAAACAATCATTTAAGCTAAAAGAGATGGAATGAAAGGCTAAGGAATGAGAGGCAATTAAGAATCTCTCATTCTGCTTAACAGAGGGAAGGTGAATGAACTCTATCTAGGAGCAGTCAAGAATCCCTAGATAACTGTCAAACATGGGTGAATTAGAGGAAATATGAGCCGAAGGGAATTCATATTCATTACTAATTCAGATGAAAACATAAAGAAACAGCAGACGTTGAGCATAGAGTGCATTCAAGCAAGTTCTAAGCTAATATTTCTTTCTGCTATTTAGATGGTGATACACGTATAATATGAGCATATATCAATGAAAATAGAGGTAAGGGGAACTTATTGAGTCATGTTACAGCACAAGAATTCCATAATTCACTTTTCAAACTTTAATACACAGCACACAGTCCATTCTCCAAGCTTTCAGTAGTCTTTGATTAAGGAAAACATATCAGATATACAGTGCGAGTCTCTCTTGGAGTGAATCAACCAACCAACCAACCCTTTAATCAATACAGAGGGTGGTATAAATAGGGAAAAATATCCAAAATTATCTATTACAGTTGACCTAAATAGGTCTGAAGGAAATGAGTTCTTTAACCTAATCTTATCCTGAAGTAAATGCAAGAAAATATCTTTTGAGCTACCCTGGGGGCGGCTGTATCAAAATGAGTTAATGTGGTGTCCTTGTGGCTCTGTGCTATTCATTTAGCCATAACTGCACATTGGGCTTTGATCCATTGCTGTTCGGTGGCTTTAAATGCTTTAATCACTGATCTGAGAGCCTTGATGGGCTTTCACCGCTTTCTTTGACTTTGCTTGGGGAGGCTTTAATGTTCACCTGCTTTGATATTGCCAATCTGATACTCTTTGCCGCTTCACTAATACTCTTTGATTTAACCTGGGCTTCATCTTTCCTTTGATACTCTTTGCAAGTTGAATCGGGCCAGTTTCTCTCCCTTGGTGCGCTTGAAACTGTCCAATCGCCCCTCTTTTGCCCTTTCATGGCAAAAATGGCTGATGCAGATGTTTTTCATGGCCTGTAGAATGTTGTCTGTGCTGGCCGATTGAATACGATCATACATGAAGAAATCCTGTCAAATTGCGAATTTTTGGGTTTTGTAGGTAGCCGAGCCAGGAGAGGCCCTCCATTTTGACCATTTTTTCTCAGCGATGCACGATCGCGCATCGAAAACTGCCTCAATTTTTCATTCAAGGCATTCTTTGCTGCAAATTTCGCGCTTCGCGCCTTTTTTGGTGATGACGTCAGCATGATGTTAGCAGTGGGTCCCAGTACGACAGTGATGTGGCAGGGTGACGTCAACAGGGTGACGTGGCAGTACGGCAGGGTGATGTGGTGGCAGTGACATGTAACAGTGGGGGGGGCGACGCAGAGGTGATGTGGCGCTTACCTGGTGCAGTCGTCAAGGGAGGAGAGACAGAAGGCGGTTTGTGGTTTCATCGGACTGCCTTCTGTACAAGGGCGGTAATTGTCAGAGGAGCTCCGATGCAATCAAGGGCGGACACCTGTCTGCTGGTACTACGGCAAAACCGCCAGGCTATCGGAGGATAATTGTCGAACGACGGGACGGCTCTGAAATCGCCGAGAGCTGTCGGATCTCGGCAGGCGGATCGGAGGGCTAACGGAGTGCGGAGTTGGCGGCAAGTTTGTGCACGGGGCCCGCTGGGATATTAAATAAATATTTATATGGCGGGGGTGAAAAAACTTTGGGTTTGTGGGTTTTTACATAGTTTGGGTGCCGGGGTATAGTTTAATCAAAACATTTAAACCAAACCCAAAAATGTGAGCATGAGAGGGTAAAAATGATGAAATGTTTGTGGTAAAGGGGTGAGGAAAGAGGTTATTAACTTAACCGAATGTTAAGTTAATCCCAGGGTTAGGACGCGGAAGGCTAATGCTAAGCCCCAAATGAACTCAGCATTTCCCCAAACAGATATTATAGGGCTATAGTGCCAGGGGATGGGAATATGTACATAGGGGAGCTATTTAGTGCTTTTAGTAAGGGGAAGGGGAAATAGATAGGGATTTACATAATAATGCTTTTGGAAGCTAAGATGAATTTGTGGGGTGAAGTGTAGGGGAGAGGCTAAGTTTGTGAGTTGAAACTTAGACATAGGAAGTGAATGGAATGCGGCGAAATGATTTTTACACAAGAAATGTGGCTTCTTTTCATTGAAGAAAGTCAAACCTTGACTTAGTTTTTTACAAAAATGGAGTGATAACAGGACTGGTTGGGCAGATCCCAAGGTCCTCAATGGGATGTTAGTGAGTGATTTGGGGAATAAGAAGAAGGGGGAGTTAGACATGCTTCGCTTGAGCTCCTCAAAATGAAAAACTACCTCAAACTTGTGACCTGAATAGATATAACATCTTATCACTTAGAACTAAAATTGATATATGTAACTTTTCATCCTAGCCCGATGACAAAGGTCAGTGCTAGTCTATTTTTGTTTTAATTTTCTTCCCTTAGAATCTGAAGTTTTGAAGAGTTTTTGAGTCAAGTTATTCTCAGCTCCCAGTGGTTCCCCTCCATCTACCTGTTATCTTATGTCAATCACCGTGCCCTTTTGTAATTTCGCAGCGCAATCCCAATTAGGCAGTTTCGCAGCGCAATCCTGATTAGGCAGTTTCGCAGCGCATCATTCAAATTTAAAACTGACAGCGCTGCGAAATCATGGATTCGTACATTTCACAACGAATTTTTCCCGAAATTTCAAGTCCGTTAGGTGATTCATAGGCCGTGTCTTCTCATGTCAGCTCATGTACCCCTCTTATCACATTTCACCACTCATTGCCACTATCACCACCACTAGATCTGTTGATACACACGAATCATCATTTCCAAGAAAGACCACCGTGCATAAATCTTAATGATGGTCGTAAGTCTTGCATGAATGACAAATCTGCAAGATTACAACTTGAAATATTTTAAGCGGCAAAATTTAAAATTCAACTACAAAGATAATAAAGCGAGGCTGATAATCAAGCGAGGCTGAATTCAAATAGAAGCTGAATCACAATTCCAACCGGAGCTGGTAGTCATTGTTTGCGAAGATTTGGAAGAATCAATGGAGAAAAAGGAGCACAGATCCGGAAAATGCCTAAGGACTAAGCCTGAAGGCTTAGATATAACGCTGAGAAATAAAGAGGTGGAGAAAGCATTTAAAAAGGCCGGGTGCTGGAATTTTTGTAAAAAGTTACAAGGAGGACACACACAGGTAACTAAAGAATTTGCACTTAACTTCACAGGCTTGAATTCAAAAGTAGCCATGATAGAATTGCAGGTTTCGCCAGAAGTGATATCTACTGTGACAGAGATCCCAAGAGGACAAGAGCAATGGTTTAAAAACTTCAAGTTTGACATGAATCCTTGCAAGGAGTTTTTGAAGGATGAATTTGTAAATGAAGATTTAAGTAAGGCAGTGCCCAAGAGTTATGTCAAAGAATATTATGCTCATTTACTCACCTGCATATAGAAATATCTGACTTGTGAAGGAAGGTATAACAAGGTTTACTCTTACCATTTTAAACTCCTTTTGCATTTCACCAGGAAGGTCTCCATAGACTTACCTTTTTATCTTTTCCGTAGTTTGAGTAAGATGTGTGATAAGGTACAGCTGAGGAAAGAGGATTGTGAAACCTCTTTATTTCATCATGGTTTGATCAAACTACTGGTTTTAGATGGGCTCCAAAAGGTAGACAGAGATTGGAATTCATTCATTTTTATGGCTGGCTTCAAAAGCCAGACTGGCCTCACTCCTCTACCTGCTAGAGATTTTACAATAGCTGAGCTCCAAACAGAAGCAAGAGCTAAAAGAGTTCCAAATTCACAAGTAAGAAAACAAGTGAAGCCACTCATCATCCAAGATCAACCTCAGCAATCAACTAAGGAAAAAGCTCATGGTAAAAAGACTGTACCTGAAACAAGCACATCTGAAGTAGTCTCAAGGATAAGAACAAGAAGCCAGATGAATAAGGAAAAAGGTAAAGCTATAGCAGTCGAAGAAAGTCCAGTGTCCAAGGGAAGTTTAAATGACCTATCACAGACTATTTACATTGAGCAGTCTCTACCAGTTCAAATTGAGTTGATATAGTCAGAACAAGAAAGCACCAAGAAAGCCAAGGCCTCAAAAAGGCTTAAATTTGATGAGCCAGCTGAAGAGTTTGTTTTTAAACCTAGAAGACCTATGACAAGGAGATTCCAGCAAGTACATGAAGCACTGCCAAGAACAGAGGAAACAAGGGAAGGGAAACAACGTTGGAAAAAGAGAGACACATGCAAAACAGTCATTACATCTAAAGAAGATAATATAGTAGACCTGAAGAGCCAATTAGAATCAGCTAAGCATGAGATTACCAAATTGAAGAAAGCTGCTAGAGGACATGCAGGCATACAAGCAAACTATTATAGAATTAAAACTCTATGGGAAGAGAATGCAACAGTAGAAGTGGTTTAATCCAATACACAATCTCACACCTGGAAAGTACCAGCAATCAAAGAAGCCAAGTACATCAGAATGATCAATATGCAACTGAGAGCTGGGAATAAGGTTATGAAGAAACAAATTGAAGATCTGAAGGCATAGCTAAGCCAGCTTAAAGGACTTGCTAAATGAGTTTTCATTTCAAGTAAGATTTTGTTTCAAAATTTTGATAAGTTTGCTTGATCTTATCTTTCTGAAGAAATCTAAATCCATATTCGGCCTTTGGAAAATCTAAAGAAGTTTTTGGCAATCAAGCACTCGGTTAATAAAGGTCTCAGGTTAAAAACAAGTTGTTTTAAATAACTCAGCAGTTTCGTAGCGCGCTACGAAACTGCTGAAAGTGATGATTTCAACATAAATCAAGCAGTTTTGAAGTTGAAGCTGGAAAATTTTGAAGGGCAGCTGTGTACAACGAGAACACCTGAAGTTACAACAGCCAATCAGACTAGCACAAGTGGAAATAAATAGTTTGAATCAAAAAGTGGCATTTTGTCATATCATAAGGAAATTGAAGCATGTATCAGACAGCTTGAATACGTTTTCCTTTTTGTTTTCGAAACAGTGGATGACACATCATCAAATCAGGTTTCATAACAGCGTATAGCACATCAAAACGTGGCCACCATCATATTTTGAGGGACAACAATTAAAAAACTGACTTATGAAGATTTGAAGATCATAAAGCCGAGAAGCAAGGATAGTCTCCTAATTTTTCTGGACAGTAAAGAAGATACAGCATCCAAGGTCAACATGGAGCATTAAACACCCATCTCATCCAAACTGAAAGAGAACCAGATGTCATAGAAAGTAATCATCTTAATTATAGCCATCATGCATGTAATATGGAGTTAGAGTCATAGTTGATTTAGATCTCTAAAAACTCCAGTCAACACTTTGTTGTATTTATTAAGTAGTTCGAGTTTAAGAGTTGTCAGTAATAGAAGTAGTTTTCGAATTCCCCTCATGCTGGAGGAGGAATCTTGATCAGTTAGAATAAGAGCTCTATATATAGCTGAAACAGCAAGGTAATCGGGGAAAATTTATGGAAAAGCTTGTATTTAGCCTATGTAAGACTCATTTTCAGTAATACATGCTTGACTTTACTTCTCAGGATTCATTAAGGATTTTTTATGTTTAGAATACGTGATGTTGTCCTTTTCTTAATTCTTACAGTGGTATGGATGTATAATCACTCAGAATTCACTGAATGTGCTCTGACTTCCTGTATACATTTATGAACTGTGTGGTCCCATATGAGTTTATGTTCTAAATGTTTAAATGTTGAATGCCCTGACTTCCATGTAAGGTTGAGTTTATTGCTATATTGAGGTGTTATTGACTCCATAAGCCCAATGGATAGTTGTTTAATGTGTTTACACCATTCATATTTTTCACAATTGTTCTATAAGAGTTAGCCATCTTATCTTTAATCAAAATCATTAATCCATCAAGAGAGAGCCCTCTCAGGTTGAGGAGGCTAAGCCTCAGCCTAAAGTCGGTTTGAAATAGTTACTTAGAGTCAACCTGACCAGCAGCCTATCAGGATCTGATTTTGAGATAACATTTTGGTGCGTCTGCCGGGAGCCTGAAGATTATTCATTCCCGAAATCATGAAGCTGAACTTCTGAAGGTAGCAGGAGCTCAGAAGGTTTTCGAGGCTGCATTCTACCTTGGTGACTCCATACAATCTTAAAGTTAAAAAGGTGGCTTCGAGAGGAAGATATACAAGGAGTAATCCTGACCCAGATCCACCTACTCCTGTGGATAATCCAAACACCATCTCAAGGAGCAGGCAAAGATTTCCTGATATACCAGGTACTTCATCTTTTTCGAAATCTTTGTTCCCTGAATTTTCTAGAAGTCCTGAAGATAAAATTGTAGATGATAAAATTCATGAGGTATTGTTGAGGTCTGAGAACGAAGAAGAACTTATTGGAATTATTTTAGATTTACAAAAAAGAGGCATTGATACTTCATCCTTAGTGTCACAAAAAGATAAGGAAGAGTTTTGGGAGGTTGTTACTTCAGAATTACTGTTAGAAGAAGAAGATTTGAATCAACTCAAAGAGCTTGATCCTTTTGAAGTTTTGCTCAAATCCAAAACTGGTTTACCCCTCCCAAATTGGAGTTCCTTTGTCAGTGGTTTGCAAAGTCCAAATAGTCCTTTTCGTACTAATACTTTATCTTCTGCCTCTGCTAGCCCAAATAGTCCTCAGACACTATCTCACACTAGTTCTGGTCCCACCGGTCATACAATACCTGTTATCACTGCTCCTCCATTCATTATGGCTATACCTGCTAGGTATGCTCCACTAGCTCTCCCTGTTGTTTTACATGATCTTCCTAGCAAATATGCTGCCAGAATTCCAACATGGGGAGGAGATGAAGATATTACAGCAGAGGAACATGTGGATAGGTTCAATGATTTTGTTGACAGGGAAGAAGTGGATGATGAAGATGTAAAACTAAGATTGTTTGCTCAAACTTTCATTGGGGAAGTCAGAAAATGGTTTAAAGCCCTTAGAGCCGGAAGCATTCATAGTTGGGTAGAATTTGAAGATAGCTTTCTAAGGAAATGGGGAAACAGAACCAACCCTGTCCAAGCCCTTACTGAATACAACAATCTTAGAAGAGCTCCAGAGGAAACTGTCCAAAACTTCTCTAAGAGGTTTAATAAACTATACAATTCTATTCCAGCTCATTTGAAACCCCCTGGAGCTTTGGCACAGTTGAGATATGCTGAATCATTTGATTCAGATTTCTCTCTTTTACTCAGAGAAAGGGAGTCTGCCTCTCTTGCTGACATGCAAAATCATGCAATTAAGGTGGAGGTGAATATGATTGCTGCTAAGAAATCAAAGATGGCAAAGACTAAGCTGAAGGAAGAAGAGAAACCTTCTACCTCTGCTCCAGAAGACAAGTTTGAAACAATGATGAAAACCATGGAAAAATTGATGGACCGACTAGCTCTTGGGAATGCTTCTGCTCCTCCAGCACAGCAGGAACCTCAGTTCAGGAACCCTCAGTTCAGAAGACCTCAGAATCAACAAAGGCCAAGAGACAACAGAAATCAGTAGTTAGATCCTCCAGTGAGACCTCCCTTCCAACAAAATTTGGTAGATGAAGAAGATGAGCCTGAAGTCCCTGAGGAATCAATCCATTGTTTTGATGAAGAAGTGTCAGGGATTTTCTTGACTAAGGAGGAACATGATGAGTCCAGTATGATAAAATCAGGAGAAGAGCCTTCAGATTTTTTAAAGGGCTATCAGCATGCTATCTTTGAGATGCAAAAGCAGTACAATCTTAGGAATAGAGATGTTCCTATTACAGCAAACAAAGCACAGCCCAAGAAGAATACCTCAAGGACAGTTGAAGATAAAAAGGAAAACTCAAAGGTGGTTGAAGGTAAGGATGATTCTCCTCTTGTCAAAAAGGATATTCAAATTCTTTCTCCTCCTAAAGAAATTGACAAGACTACTTCTGTTTTTAATCTTGAGAACGAGATTGCAAAAATTAAGATATCAGTCCCTTTTAATGAAATTCTCAAGGTAGACAAATACAGAAGCAAAATTGTTGAAATGCTTAATTCACAACCAGGAGTGGCTGATATCCTAAATGTACAAGAAGATAATCCTGTTATCTGTTTGGGTCCAAGACTTGAGGATGAACAAAATGAAGAGTTTCCCCCTTTCTACATAAGCATTAACATTCATGATATGACTCTACATAATGCTATGTTAGACTCGGGGGCATCACATAATCTCATGCCTAAGGTAATCATGGAAAGACTGGGGTTAGAGGTAACTAGGCCATATAAGGATTTATTTTCCTTTGATTCAAAAAGAGTCCAATGTCTTGGTTTGATAAAAGATGTTGTTGTGGGGCTCACACAAATTCCAGCAAAAACAATTGTTATGGACATTGTTGTTGCAGACATTCAACCAAAGTTTGGGATGCTTCTTTCAAGGTCCTGGGCAGCAAAAATCAAGGGCACAATGCAGATGGATCTTACATATGCTACCATCCCAGTGTTTGGTGAACAAAGGAGGTTGTATCGCGAGACAAGGATGGCCTACATGGTAAGCAGCAAAGACAAGCCTCAGAATTTTCCTATTTATTCATGTGATACTGGTCTTGGATCAGCTATCCTTTTCAATGAATCAGTTGGAAGAGAATCACAAGATGAACCTGCGGAAAATCAGTGTCAAGAAGGGCAGCAAGGAGATGAAAGAGACATCATGGGCTGCTGGTCATTATACTTTGATGGATCAGCAGGAAAAGAAGGGGCAGGAGCTGGGATTTGGATCACTAGTCCAACTGAAGAAAGTAAGTTTCTCTCATACAAATTAAACTTTGATTGTACCAACAATATGGCTGAGTACGAATCTCTGATTTTAGGTTTGGAAGCCTTGATAAAATTGAAAGCTAAAAACATTGCTGTTTGTGGAGATTCTGAATTGGTAATTAAACAAGTAGAAGGTGCATATCAAACTAAGGATACAAGGATGAGAGCATACAGAAACTTAGTGTTGGAGATGTTGGAAAAATTTCAATCCTATTCTTTTAGCATCAAAACTAGAGATCAAAACTCTATTGCAGATTCTCTTGCTGTTTCTGCCAGTCTCTTTATCATTCCTAAGCACTCTTCTGAAAATTATGAAGTAGAGGTTCGCCATAGACCAGTCATACCAGATAATATCACAAATTGGCAAGTTTTTGAGGATGATCAGCATGTAAGGAACTTCATTGAATTAAAAGAAGAGTTTGAACACAATCAGATAGATCAGCAGAATATGTTAATAGAGTCAAAGGAAAGTTCTGAAGTCTTACAATTACAAAACAACTTAATTCCTAAAGGCCTCATTCCCCTTGAGAAATTATTTGATCAAAATGATGTGTTCAAAGCACCAAGACTACAAGCTAATGAAGAAGAAGTAGAAAGCTGCAATTTAGGAGACTCGGTTGTGCCTAAGATAGTCAAGATTTCAAAATTCCTTTTAGCTGATATGAAGACTAAATATGTTGAGATGGTGAAAAGATTCATTGATGTTTTTGCATGGAATTATGTTGACTTGAAACAATATGACTCTTCAATCATACAGCATACCATTCCTATTAAGCAGAATGAAAAGCCTTTTAAGCAGAAGTTAAGAAGAATTAATCCTCTTCTAATGCCACTGATTGAAAAAGAAGTGAAAAAGCTCTTTGATGCTAAAATTATTGTTCCAATCAGATTCTCAAATTGGCTTGCTAATTTGGTACCAGTTAGAAAAAAGAATGGAGAGATCAGAATTTGTATAGACTTCAGAAACTTAAACAAAGCTTCATTGAAAGATAATTACCCCCTCCCCAAAATGGATTTCATTTTGCAAAACATTGTTGGTTCACAAAGGATGTCTATGCTTGATGGTTTCTCAGGGTACAATCAGATTCTTGTTCACCCAGATGATCAGGAGAAAACGACCTTCACTACACCATGGGGAACATTCATGTATGAAAAAATGCCATTTGGCCTCATGAACGCGGGAGCCACTTTCCAGAGAGCAATGGATATTGCTTTTGATGAAGAAAAGGACAAATCAGTGGTGGTTTATCTTGATGACATCACAGTTTTTTCAAAAAAGGAAGAAGACCACTTCAAGCACCTTGAAAGGATCCTACTGAAGTGTAGGAGGTTTGGTATTTCTCTAAACCCAACCAAAAGTATTTTCGCTTTAACTTCTGGCAAACTGCTTGGTCATATTATTTCCAAAGAAGGAATTAGGATTGATCCTAATAGAGTTAGTGCAATTCAAAAATTAGATCTACCAAGGAGTAAGAAGGAGATTCAATCCTTTCTTGGGAAAGTTAACTTTGTTAGAAGATTCATTCCTAATTTTGCTAAAGTTGTCAAGAACATAACAAAGATGTTAAAGAAAGGAGCAGATTTTAAATGGACAGTAGAAGCAAAGAAATCATTTGAAGAGATCAAGAAGGCACTTACCCAAGCACCAGTACTTATCAGCCCAGATTTTACCAAGGAGTTCCTTATCTTCACATTCACTTCTGAAGACACAATTGCTGGAGTTTTACTGCAAAAAGGAAGTCAAGGTACTGAACAACCCATTTCCTTCTTTAGCAAGACATTAGCCAATGCTGAATTGAAATATAATATCTTAGAGAAACAAGCCTATGCATTGGTGAAAGCAATTAAGGATTTCAGAATCTATGTTTTGCACTCTCACATTGTTGCCTACGTCCCAAATGTTGTTATAAAAGATATTCTTACACAAGCTGATCCAAATGGAAAAAGGGGAAAGTGGATAGCAAAACTGTTGGAGTATGACATTGAGATCAAACCCACAAAGTTGGTAAAGGGTCAAGGCCTAGCCAAATTGTTGACTCAGTCAAATTTGGACTGTATTGATATTAATTTAAGCACAGAAATCTCAGAAATTTCTGAAAATGAAGAGGAATTGGTCCAAATAAATGAGAAATTCTTGATCTCAGAATGGTACAAGGATATAGAATTTGTTTTGCAGCATAATAGAGCTCCTGATAATCTTTCAAAATCCAAAGCTCGGTTTACCAAATTGAAATCTCTCAGATATTTTTTGTATGACCAAAATTTGTTTTGGAAAGATGCAGGAGGAATATTATTAAACTGCCTCATTGAAGAAGAAGCTGATAAAGTAATTGATGAGTTTCATAAAGGGGATTGTGGAGGACATCACTATTGGAAAGCCACTGCAAACAAGGTCTTGAGAGCTAGCTATTTTTGGCCAACTATGTTTAGAGATATCTATAAAAATATAGCCACATGTCATGAATGTCAAGTGTTTGAAGGAAAGAGAAAGCTTATGCCACTGCCCTTGGTTCCTATTTATGTTGAAGCACCTTTCCAACAGTGGGGATTAGACTTTATAGGGGAAATCCATCCTCCTTCATCAGGACAGCATCGCTGGATTCTCACAGCCACCGATTACTTTACAAAATGGATAGAAGCAATACCCACAAGGCAAGCAAATGATTCAGTGATTATTTCTTTCTTAGAAAATAATATATTATCAAGATTTGGTTGCCCAATTAAGATCATTACAGACAATGCTCAAGCTTTCAAGTCCAAAAGGATGATTAATTTTTGTCATCAGTATCACATCTCCCTTGGACATTCCACTGCTTCTTATCCACAGGGAAATGGTTTGGCTGAGTCATCAAACAAGAGCCTTGTGAGAATCATTAAAAAGCTGCTGCAAGAAAATAAAAAAGCTTGACATTTGAAACTGAGATATGCTTTGTGGGCTGACCGGATTTGCACAAAGAGGTCCATTGGAACATCACCATATGAGCTAGTATATGGGGCAGAGGCTATATTTCCAACATCCCTTGGAGTACCAGTAATGAAGTTGATTCAAGGACTAGAAGAGGAACCAAATGCTATACAACGAAGGATCAATCAGCTAATAGCTTTGCAAGAGAAAAGAAATGAGGTGTTTGACAGTCATCAACAAAACCAGAACAGAATCAAGAGAGAATTTGACAAAAAGATCAAAGAAGTTACATTCCAGATCCATGATAAAGTCTTGAAATGGAAAGCTAGAATTGAAGAGAAAGGTAAACATGGTAAATTTGAAAATTTGTGGAAAGGGCCATATCAAATTTCTGCTTTCCATGGGAATAACACCTACATTCTACAAGAGATTGATGGAACACCATATGCTGGAGGGCCTATTAATGGTAGGTTCCTAAAGCATTACAATTGATTAAATCTTTGTCGAGTTTCTCACAACATTGTATATAACCGTTTTATTAGTCTTTCTTTGTTGCAAATAAATGACAAGCTGAACAGGAAGCTCAAGCCCGAGGTGAAGGCTCACAAAGCTAGAAAAGGATGCTTGTCAACTCCATCTATGTTTTCATAAATTGGACAAAGCACTGGACATACGAGTTCTTAGTGTACTACAGGAGCACACTATCCCAAGTGGAGCCACTGTTATCACTTAGAACTAAAATTGATATATGTAACTTTTCATCCTAGCCCGATGACAAAGGTCAGTGCTAGTTTATTTTTGTTTTAATTTTCTTCCCTTAGAATCTGAAGTTTTGAAGAGTTTTTGAGTCAAGTTATTCTCAGCTCCCATTGGTTCCCCTTCGTCTACCTGTTATCTTATGTCAGTCATCGTGCCCTTTTGTAATTTCGCAGCGCAATCCCAATTAGGCAGTTTCGCAGCGCAATCCTGATTAGGCAGTTTCGCAGCGCATCATTCAAATTTAAAACTGACAGTGCTGCGAAATCATGGATTCGTACATTTCGCAGCGATTTTTTCCAGAAATTTCAAGTCCGTTAGGTGATTCATAGGCCGTGTCTTCTCATGTCAGCTCATGTACCCCTCTTATCACATTTCACCACTCATTGCCACTATCACCACCACTAGATCTGTTGATACGCACGAATCATCATTTCCAAGAAAGACCACCGTGCATAAATCTTAATGATGGTCGTAAGTCTTGCATGAATGACAAATCTGAAAGATTAAAACTTGAAAGATTTTAAGTGGAAAAATTTAAAATTCAACTACAAAGATAATCAAGCAAGGCTGATAATCAAGTGAGGCTGAATTCAAATAGAAGATGAATCACAATTCCAACCGGAGCTGGTAGTCATTGTTTGCGAAGATTTGGAAGAATCAATGGAGAAAAAGGAGCACAGATCTGGAAAATGTCTAAGGATTGAGCCTGAAGGCTTAGATATAACGCTGAGAAATAAAGAGGTGGAGAAAGCATTTAAAAAGGCCGGGTGCTGGAATTTTTGTAAAAAGTTACAAGGAGGACACGCACAGGTAACTAAAGAATTTGCACTTAACTTCACAGGCTTAAATTCAAAAGTAGCCATGATAGAATTGCAGGTTTCGCCAGAAGTGATATCTACTGTGACAGAGATCCCACAAGGACAAGAGCAATGGTTTAAAAACTTCAAGTTTGACACGAATCCTTGCAAGGAGTTTTTGAAGGATGAATTTGTAAATGAAGATTTAAGTAAGGCAGTGCCCAGGAGTTATGTCAAAGAATATTTACTCACCTGCATACAGAAATATCTGACTTGTGAAGGAAGGTATAACAAGGTTTACTCTTACCATTTTAAACTCCTTTTGCATTTCACCGGGAAGGTCTCCATAGACTTACCTTTTTATCTTTTCCGTAGTTTGAGTAAGATGTGTGATAAGGTACAGCTGAGGAAAGAGGATTGTGAAACCTCTTTGTTTCATCATGGTTTGATCAAACTACTGGTTTTAGATGGGCTCCAAAAGGTAGACAGAGATTGGAATTCATTCATTTTTATGGCTGGCTTCAAAAGCCAGACTGGCCTCACTCCTCTACCTGCTAGAGATTTTACAATAGCTGAGCTCCAAACAGAAGCAATAGCTAAAAGAGTTTCAAATTCACAAGTAAGAAAACAAGTGAAGCCACTCATCATCCAAGATCAACCTCAGCAATCAACTAAGGAAAAAGCTCATGGTAAAAAGACTGTACTTGAAACAAGCACATCTGAAGTAGTCTCAAGGATAAGAACAAGAAGCCAGATGAATAAGGAAAAAGGTAAAGCTATAGCAGTCGAAGAAAGTCCAGTGTCCAAGGGAAGTTTAAATGACTTATCACAGACTATTTAATTTGAGCAGTCTCTACCAGTTCAAATTGAGTTGATACAGTCAGAACAAGAAAGCACCAAGAAAGCCAAGGCCTCAAAAAGGCTTAAATTTGATGAGCCAGCTGAAGAGTTTTTTTTAAACCTAGAAGACCTATGACAAGGAGATTCCAGCAAGTATAGGAAGCACTGCCAAGAACAGAGGAAACAGGGGAAGGGACACAACGTTGGCAAAAGAGAGACACAGACAAAACGGTCATTACATCTAAAGAAGATAATATAGCAGACCTGAAGAGCCAATTAGAATCAGCTAAGCATGAGATTGCCAAATTGAAGAAAGCTGCTAGAAGACATGCAGTCATACAAGCAAACTATTATAGAATTAAAACTCTATGGGAAGAGAATGCAACAGTAGAAGTGGTTGATTGCAATACACAATCTCACACCTGGACAGTACCAGCAATCAAAGAAGCCAAGTACATCAGAATGATCAATATGCAACTGAGAGCTGGGAATAAGGTTATGAAGAAACAAATTGAAGATCTGAAGGCACAGCTAAGCCAGCTTAAAGGACTTGCTAAATGAGTTTTCATTTCAAGTAAGATTTTGTTTCAAAATTTTGATAAGTTTGCTTGATCTTATCTTTCTAAAGAAATCTAAATCCCTATTCGGCGTTTGCAAAATCTAAAGAAGTTTTTGGCAATCAAGCACTCAGTTAATAAAGGTCTCAGGTTAAAAACAAGTTGTTTTAAATAACTAAGCAGTTTCGTAGCGCGCTACGAAACTGGTGAAAGTGATGATTTCAACATAAATCAAGCAGTTTTGAAGTTGAAGCGGGAAAATTTTGAAGGACAGTTGTGTACAACGAGAAAACCTGAAGTTACAACAGCCAATCAGACTAGCACAAGTGGAAATAAATAGTTTGAATCAAAAAGTGGCATTTTGTCATATCATAAGGAAATTGAAGCATGTATCAGACAACTTGAATACGTTTTCCTTTTTGTTTTCGAAACAGTGGATGACACATCATCAAATCAGGTTTCATAACAGTGTACAACACATCGAAACGTGGCCACCATCATATTTTGAGGGACAATAATTAAAAAACCGACTTATGAAGATTTGAAGATCATAAAGCTGAGAAGCAAGGATAGTCTCCTAATTTTTCTGGACAGTAAAGAAGATACAGCATCCAAGGTCAACATGGAGCATTAAACACCCATCTCAGCCAAACTGAAAGAGAACCAGATGTCATAGAAAGGAATCATCTTAATTATAGCCATCATGCATGTAATATGGAGTTAGAGTCATAGTTGATTTAGATCTCTAAAAACTCCAGTCAGCACTTTGTTGTATTTATTAAGTAGTTCGAGTTTAAGAGTTGTCAATAATAGAAGTAGTTTTCGAATTCCCCTCATGCTAGAGGAGGAATCTCGATCAGTTAGAATAAGAGCTCTATATATAGCTGAAACAACAAGGTAATCGGGGAAAATTTATGGAAAAGCTTGTATTTAGCCTATGTAAGACTCATTTTCAGTAATACATGCTTGACTTTACTTCTCAGGATTCATGAAGGATTTTTTATGTTCAGAATATGTGATCTTGTCCTTTTTTTAATTCTTACAGTGGTATGGATGTATAATCACTCAGAATTCATTGAATGTGCTCCGACTTCCTGTATACATTTATAAACTGTGTGGTCCCATATGAGTTTATGTTCTAAATGTTTAAATGTTGAATGCCCTGAATTCCATGTAAGGTTGAGTTTATTGTTATATTGAGGTGTTGTTGACTCCATAAGCCCAATGGATAGTTGTTTAATGTGTTTACACCATTCATATTTTTCACAGTTGTTCTATAAGAGTTAGCCATCTTATCTTTAATCAAAATCATTAATCCATCAAGAGAGAGCCCTCTCAGGTTGAGGAGGCTAAGCCTCAGCCTAAAGTCGGTTTGAAATAGTTACTTAGAGTCAACCTGACCAGCAGCCTATCAGGATCTGATTTTGAGATAACATAACACTTGAAAACATGAAATGGATCACAAAACTTGATTCTGCAACCACAAAACTACTTACCCAGCCTACTTACCTATCATTTTTTCCTCTTTTTGGTTTGGGTGCACTTGAACTAGCAAACCCAACTTTTCATTCTTTTCTTTTTGCTATCCTCCTATCTAAATCAAACCTTATTTCTGTCGGGGCTCAAATTAAGCTGATGAGCGCCCAAGATTCTCTACCTATCTACAAATCTGCCAAGATTAAACAGTTTGGACAGATATTCATTCTCTATATTCTAAAACAAGAAATTGAAACCTAGGGAGGCCAAGATTAAGCTATTTGGCCTTCCCTTAACTGAAAAACTCTTCAAAAATGGAATAACTTATCAAAATTGGAATACAGCAGTGGCATTTAGACTGGCACACTTTCATGGCCTCTTCTCTGGCCTCTTTTTGGAAATATGGAACCTTGCAGCATGAAAATATGACATATTTGGCACTTTCAACTGTCAATCATGAAATATGAATACCTGCTGCAGCAGGAGGCTAACAGATCCCATTAACCATGACATGAATTTCATCAAACATGTCAAAAATATGTAATTTACAAGTGTAAACAACAACTCTGAGCATATGGGTCTCATACTAATCTGAGAATTGCTAAAAAGCATTGTTTCCTTATATCATTAGCTTCATTATCATCTATTAGGTCATAGATACATTATCCATTCATTTACAAATCAAAACATAAGGAGAGCCAGACATCATCATTGTCATAAAACATGCTTATAACCATCATAATAATAAAATAAATATCAAGGATACATCAGCCATAGAATCCACATATACACCAATACATTTACACATAAGAAATCAAGGAAAGAACCTATTATTAATGAATGGAAAAGCTAATCAAAGATGGGACTACCACCTTCCACCCGACCATAGAATATTTGAGCCAATCCTCTCTTCAACCATTCACCCCCGTGCCATATTCCAAGCATGAATGTGGGATTCAAACCAAAATAACCAACCAGGGAATCCGGAGGCTAAACCATGTCACCCTCATTAATAGAAAGTAGGCTTTACCACAATCCATACTGGTTCACTAGGCCAAAACAATAAACATGTAATAATAGGCTTTACCATGATCTCCACTAGATCACTATGCTAGAATGAGCATGAATGTCATCGAATTTCTCCACCTACACCGTGAGGAATTTTCATGTCTCCTAGTCTCTCAGGCTTTACCGTAATCCACATTCTAATCCAAGGATCACTAGGCACTAAACTGAGACACCACCCTCTAGGCTTTACCGTATATCTCATCATTCACCAGAAAGGATTCCTATTCCTAATCAAGGGAAACCACCTCTATGATTTACCGTATATCCTTCCATTCACTAGTCCAAGATTCCTAGGCCCACTGACATAACAAAAAATATGACTTTACCGCAACACACAGTCTGGTTTAGAGGACTAGGCCATGTTTTCTATCATTTATAGATCTATCTCACTCATCTTTGAATCTGTATGGCAATTCAGCTCAAGCAAAACATGAGAACCCCATCACACCATGACTATTCGGAAATGGAAATGCTAGGCTGAAAAAAATGTCACACTTGGAAAAATCCATTCCATAAAAACAAATAACCACATGCAATACCATGCATGCTAAATCTAGTAAGGTAAACACACATGCAAATCAATACCTACAAATAATCCTGTTGTATTTGCTTGATCCTACTCTTCCTTTCTTTCTCCTTCCTTCTTCTTGCCTTCTTTTCCATTCTTAATCCAATGCCAAAGTGCTCCAAGAAAACTCTAAGTGTGAAAGAGTGAGAGAGAGAGAGAGACTAATAAGAGAACCCCAAAACTGAAATGAGAAAAGGTACAAACTGATCCTCAAAAGCCTTTTTATCAATTAGGCCTCTATTTTCTTCGTTTTCCTTCAATTTACTCCTTATGTGAAACCTGTGACCTTTCACCTTCCTTTTCTCCTAATTTCCATTATTTTCATAAATAAAATGCCAAAAATGTCATTTTATCTTTCCAATGCCTTAGCCATTTCCTTTTCCAATTTCTTTAGCCATAATAAACCAGATGAACACCCACACTAGGATGTCTTGCCCAACATTCAAATTAGAATAACTGTCCCATTAACCATGGTTATTATTTTTTCCTTTGTTATCTTTTATTACATGGATTTTTCACTAGGGTTATTACAATTCACTCTCTCAAAATCACAACAGTAAAGAACCCCTTGGTTCCCTAACATAGTCCACAAAAAATATAAAGAAAATCACTCCCCTTTGTTTAAGCCATCTCTTGCATGATTCAAGGGTGCATGAATTTCCACTCGATTTGTTCATCCAACAACTCACTCGTTCACCTCTATGTTGGCACAAATCCACTCTACCACAAGGGTAGAGCAAGCCCTCATTCAGCTTCTCTCCTCGTTTGGAACTATTCCCAATTTTGTACACTTTCTCTATTGTGTGTCTCCTCATTCATTCCATTATATATATATATATATATATATATATATATATATATATATATATATATATAGATATATGCTCCCATCGTGAATGCGAATGGTTTCTTGAGCATCGAATCAACCGCTCCATCTCCCCAGGGTTGACTTTCGTTATATCTCCACTCCTGTAGAAAACCCAACTTTCAGTCTCGTTGACTCATTATGTCTCAAGTGTTAGCACTTGTGTAGTCTCGACTCACTCATTCCAATCTTTGGACGTGTTCATGTGGGCATGCTCATTCCACCCCATGCCCATTTGAGTGAGTGCATTTGTTTCCGTTCTTAGCATCCTCACACCACTTCGGGTGCATTCGTGCATGCTTGAGTGTCATCATGTAGGCACATTTTAATATGACTTGGGTGCCTCTCATGTCATCTAGTCAACTTGGCGAGGAGGCACTAGTGCTTTGGGCACTCAGTTTAGATGGGCGCCTAAGGGCCTTACATCCTTTCCCACCACAATTCTTTACCGTCCTCAATAATCCTAGCACATATTAGTGTATCCTCTCCTCAAATTCACAAATTTATTTCTCCCAACTCCCCAATGAATTTCTCGTCTCCCATCCATCCTTCTTGGGTGAATTCTTCCGAAACACAAGATATTCTCGCTTCTTGTTGTTGTCAATCCTTGTCGTCTTGTAGGATACTACCTCCTCAAGCTATAAATTTGGATGAATAAAAGTCAATCTTGGTCCACACAATGGATTTTCTCTCTTAGGATCATGTATGTCTACCAAGCATGGTTTCTGAATTGAGATATGAATTTCATCAAGAAACTCACCCAATGTTTGTATGGAATAGGAAATATTGCAATAGTCCTCCCTGTAGTCTGACATCTGGTTTGTCATACTAATAAATGATGCAATTTTGTACATAGTCCTCCACACCACATCTCATATGCTCCCAGAAGTAACCTCTCTCCAATAATTCTAGTGTTCTATGTTGCCCTAGGTGGCTAACCCAAGGCTAGTCATGACGCTCCTTCAAGAGATCCTTTTGGAGTCCACTCGACCTGGGAACATATATACGATTACAAAATAATAAGAGACCATCACAAATGTAGAATCTCTTGGTATTCCCTTCCTTTACCTACTTCATAATGTTCTTCTCTATAGAGTCTATCTCCAACCATACACGAATATTCCTTTACAACTCTTCTATCATTTGAATCTGACCCTGTCCTAGCACAGGCAGGTTCTCTTATTCCTCAATCACAACCGACTTTTCCTTTATAATCAAGGCATCTTCTGTAACACTGAGATTCCATGGCGTATACTCAACGCTCATGTAAAAATATACTACAAATTCCTGACAATGTGCCTACTTCACTGGCAATCTGGGTTGAGATGTAAATCAACTTACTATAATGTCATCTTCCTTGACCATAAATGATCTCTCAATCAAATAATTCCTCCACACATGAAGATAGTGGATGACTGATGCTATCTCCTTCTCATGAGTGGGATATCTCTCGTCCCTATTTTGTAACTTCTCGTTGTCGTAGGCTATTGGGTGTCCATCTTACATCATGACACTAAGGAAAAATTTAAGTATGGAAATTTATTGTGCCAAGAGGTGCTCTACAACCTAGTATAAGGGGAGATGTGTAGGCGTAAATGTTTGTAAAACTTAACATTTAACATAAACATTTATATGTTGGCTCAATAAAAAAAAAAAAAGATAATGTAAAGTATAGGGGAGATGTGTACACGTAAATGTTTGTAAACATTTAAAGTTTACATAAGAAGTTAAAAGTAATTAAAATAATAAAATTCAATTTGTTATATTGTAATTTTGTTTTTATAAATAAAATTATGAACAATTTTTTAGATAAAAGAAAACCATAATATATATATCATTTAAAAATATATCACATATAAATAGTATCTATAAATATAGATTTATTTTACCATATAAATTAAAACAAGTGTTGCAGGGTAGCTTAGTCCCTATCATTAAAGTTAGAAATTAATTGGTCAATGCTAAATTAATAGTGGTCAACATGCAAATTGAATCCTATAGTATTTCTTTGGAAGGAGCTAATAAATTGAGATATGAAGTGGATAATTTAATTGATTGTTGAGGCACAAGGACTTGCACAAATTTTGGTGGGTGGTAACTATTGAAGAATCTAGGGCATCTAGGTTAGGATGAGATTCTTCTTATGCTGATAACTATTTGTGAGGTACTTTTTACTTTTTCTTACTAGCAAAGTATTCTCTTATTATTATTAGTGTGTGTTCTCTTACTTCATCAAACAGTTACCAAAAACAAAAGAGACAATAACACAAGATGTTGGATCTCAGTCAGGGGAAAACCTCCCTCTCTCCTAGAGAGGAAACCCCTTCTGCAAATTTCTCTTTTTGAAGCTTCAATTGACAAATTCCAAACCCTAGACCCTTCACAAGTAGATCCTCCATGAAAAAGACACAATCCCTCTTTCTCGTGTCCTTTAACTGATGCCTCCTTCTATATTGCACCCTGACCTCTTCCTTCACTCTTCTTTCGACAACTGATGGCACTTTATGTAGAAACCCTAGGTCTCCTTAGAGACCTTTATTTTGGTATATTCATTTCCTTATCAAACTCTCTTGGTAATCTTCCTTCTCCTTGATACTTAGACTAGAGAATGAGGCTTTTCTTGGGGTATATCTTCAAGTTAGAGGTTGATCCTCTTAACCTTATTGTAGCTCTAATTTCTTCGCACGAGTGGCTGATCTAGGGCTTGAAATAGACACTTTTACTTGCTCCCTTTCTTCACTTTAGGTGGGACCTACTTTTCTTGAAATGGAGGCTTATTAGGAGCCTCTTCTTAGCCCAATCAATATTTATGATGTTGTTGCACTTATGAATTTGATGTGACCATAGAAATACCCTTCTTCCTTCATGTTGTTACAGAATTTGGACCTAAAACAGCCATTCAAAAACTCGAATTCATATCTCTCCTTCTTCGCTAGCCTAGAAGAACCTTCTTTCTCATCTACGAATATCCTTCTTGAATCTCTTTCTCGATTATTTTAGAGATCAGTTGATGATCATTTTGTGAGGTTGAACTACCTAATATATAGGAGCTTTCCCTCCTATTTGATCTGACATGAATATGAGACTTGTATTTGATTTGGAGGATCACTTTTGACATATTTCTTTGACTCTAGTACATAGATTCACATAGTGTAACATGCCCACGTGGGTCTTCAACAATTACATTGACTCTTTGACTTTCCTAGAAGCACTTAATCATGTTCTTGACCTATCAAATGGGCAAGAAACCCATTCTTGATAATTACAAAAACAATAATTCTTTTATTTTACAAGTACAAAGATCAGCATTACATTTATGAATACCAAACCTAGTTAAACTTTCTTTGACACTCCCTCTTAACTAGGGAGGTATTCATACATCACTTTACAATGTGTTTGGACATTTTCAATCTGAAGAATTCACATAAGAGAAATTGGATTATAAATCCATCTATTATAGCATCATAGTAACCAGCATTGTTTCCACGTCAAGGCCTTGACTAACAACTCTATCTCTCATTAGATTAGACCACAATGTTTGTGAGACCAATGACTATAGACACCTTCATCATTGTCTCTCAAGGTACATACCCACCCGAGTGTTCACTGAGTATGACCTTCTAGGACTGTTCTTGTCTTGGGTTCTCACCCATCAAAGAATATTGATCCTCTTTCCTACTCTTATCTTGGATTCCCTACACATTGTTATGCAACCAACTCAGAAAATAGAGGAAAAGATAGATCAAGGACTTCAAAATCATCCTCTTCGAGGGGGAAACCTCCTTTACATTACACAAAAGAATAATTCTTGGATGATCAAAATGACAAGGCCTCCTTTCTATATATAGGAGTCTAAGGGGTCACAATATAATCAAAGTCGACATAACAATAAGATTCTAAGGGCACAACAATAAAAATAGTGGGCTTCTAAGGGGCACAATAATAATAATAATATGGGGACTATGATGAGCACAATAATACAATAAGGGGGTTCCACTTATAACAATAAGGGGCTACACTAGTAGTATAGGGACCTAACATGCCCATCTGCTTCAAAAAGATGTTTTCCTTAACGCTTGAGTAGTTTTGGATGCTTCTGTATAAAATTCTCATCCTCCCATGTGGAATTTTCAATAGGTAATCTCTTCCACTTGATGAGATATTCTAAAATTGATTGATTTTGTAGTTGTCAATGTTGGGTTGTGTTATATTCTTTCCACGACTAGCCCATGTAGTTAACCGATGGGTTAGAGGGGGGCGGAGCCCCACTTCATTGCACTGATTGCATAGTGGGGAGGTCATAGGGGATTTGAGGGGTGCAGGTAACCCCCCTCTATGGGGTCCACGGCATGGCCCCAAAAAATTTTGTTTTTTGGACCCTATATTAGGTTGGCTGGACCTACCTACGATTTTGTGCATATTTTTCGCACATGCTTTTGGACGCGATGGTTTTCAATCCACGGTTTTGGATGTGATGGTTTTTAGTCCATGGTATTGGATGCTTCAGCATGTATAAATATGTATTGTAACATTGAGAGGAAAATAATGAAAAATCAAGCTAGTAGTACTGGTTTTGGGATCTGTGTTTTAGAATTTGTATGCAGGTAATTTCTGTACAGGGTTAAAACCTACATTTGGTATCAGAGTTGTTTTTGGCTTCAAGGGGATGCCTTTATTGCTGAGGGGTTTCGCTCGAGCCTGTGGTAGACCCTGTTCAGTGGGAGATCTGCGAGATCGATTCTGGTGGTGAAAGAAGATGACGAGCAGTGGAAAGATAGAGATCGAGAAATTTAATGGTCAGAGTTTTGAGTTGTGGAAACTCAAGATGGAGGATCTGTTGGTGGATAAAGATCAGTGGATCATTGTAGATCCGGGTACTAAACCAATGGGAGTGTTTGATGAAGAGTGGAAGAAGTTGGATCGGAAGGCAAAGAGCATAATACGATTGTGTGTCTCAGATTCAGTATTGCTGAATGTATCAGGGGAAGCTACAGTGAAGGATTTGTTGGACAAGTTAGGGACTTTGTACCAATCTAAGTCTCTGGTGAATAAATTGTTCCTGTCGAAAAATATGTATAACCTGAGGATGAAAGATGGAGACTCGGTGACAAAGCATCTAAACGCATTTAATACTGTGGTAAGTCAGTTATTATCTATTGATATTAAAATTTCATATGAAGATAAGTGCATCAGTTTGTTGTGTTCTCTAGCAGATTCGTGGGATAGTCTGGTTATTGCAATAGGTAGCAATACAACTGCCTTGCAGTTTGATGAAATAGTCTCATCCTTGTTGATGGAGGAGATGAGATGGAAAAATATGAAGAGCTAGAATGGTGATGCCTTGTCTATACGAGGATGATCCCAGAACAAAAACAAAAATAATTCATCGAGTGGGAGATCTAAATCTCTAGGAAAACCTGTAAATGTGGTGTGCTGGAAATGCGGAAAGGAAGGTCACTACAAAAGGGACTGTAAATCTAAGGCTCCTAATAAAGGAAAGGGATCTGATGATGCTTCTTCTGTAGAGGTGAAAACCACCTCAGATGAAGGTGGGAATGTGTACTTGGTTTATTCAAGTACACATGTAGATCATGAGGCATGGTTGATTGACTCAGGTGCATCCTTTCACTTCACTCCCCATAGATAGTGGTTCTGTGAGTATGAGAAATATGATGGTGGTGATGTCCTCTTAGGGGATGACAGGAAGGCTAGAATAATTGGTAAAAGTAAAGTTGAAGTTGCAAGGTGGAAGGGTTAGAACACTTCTAGGTGTTCTGCATATTCCTGCATTGGCCAGAAATATGATTTCTGTAAGCAAGCTGGATGATGCAGATGTAAAAATAGTGTTCGAGAAAGATACCTACAAGATGGTTCAAGGAGCACTGGTATTGATGCGGGGAGTTCATATTGGAACTCTGTACAAGCTGCAAGGTAGCACTATTGTTGATGGGTGCAACAATTCTGTGGTTCCTGAAAGTGGAGCAAAAAATCTAGTGGTCGCTAGAGAGAAGATCATGTTGTGGCATCAAAGGCTTGGACATACTGGAGAGAAGGGCCTTCAAATACTTCATGGTAAAGGTATGGTAGAATGTATGAGTAATAGCTCTTTTGATTTTGAGTTCTGTGAAAATTATGTATAAGGGAAGTAGAATCGGGTGAGTTTCCCATTTGGTGGTAAGAGGGCGAAACAGATATTAGAACTTGTGCACAGTGATGTGTTTGGACCTGTGAAGGTCCCATCACTGGGTAAGTCTATGTACTATGTATCATTTATAGATGACTTATCCAGGAATACATGGATATATTTCCTTAAGAAGAAATCTGAAGTCTTTGACAGGTTTAAAAAATTTAAGGCTCAGGTGGAAAACCAGACAGAGAAGAAGATAAAGGTGTTGAGGACAAATAACGGTGGAGATTTTTGCAGTAAGGAATTTGAAGAATTCTGTAAGAAGTGTGGTATAGCACGGTAGAATACTACTCCATACACACCTGAGAAAAATGGAGTTGCAAAAAGAATGAACAAGACATTGATGGAAAGGGCAAGAAGCATGCTTAGTGCTCTTGGGTTAGGATAGGAATTCTGGGCAGAGGCGGTGGAGACAGCATGTTACCTAGTCAATAGATCACCTTCATCAGCGTTGGAGGATAAGAATCCACAAGAGGTATGGACTGGTAAGAAACCCTCTCTTTCACATCTGAGGGTATTTGGATGTGATGTATATGTACATGTTCCAAAGGAGAAACGAACCAAGTTGGATAGTAAATTTTAAAAGTGCATCTTTATTGGGTAAAAGGATGGTTTAAAGGGTTATAAGCTTTGGAACCTAGTAACAAGGAAGGTCGTGTATAACCGAGATGTGGTGTTTAGAGAGGTAAAAGATGTTATTAAACATGAAGTCCAACCAAAGGAACCTGAGAAGATAGAGTTTGAGCTTAAGGAGGAAGAATCAGACTCTACAACAGAGGATGAATTGGAAGATGAAGAGCCATAAACTCTGGGTGTGAGAAGATCAGTTCGAGAAAGAAGGCAACCAGAAAGGTATAGTCCATCTACTTTCTGTTCAAATTTTGCTTTATCTATTACTGACGATCATCCCATAACTATGAAGGAAGCAGTAGATTTAGAGGATGGAAAACTCTGGAAAGAGGCCATGGTTGATGAAATGGCATCTTTGCACAAAAATGAGGCTTGGGATCTAGTGGAGTTGCCGGCTGGAAGGAAACCCATTGGCAACAAATGGGTGTTCAAGAAGAAGACAAATGTAGAAGGAAAGGTGGATAAATACAAAACTCGGGTGGTAGCAAAAGGTTATTCCTAGGTGCCGGGAATTGATTTTGGTGATATTTTTTCTCCTGTTGCCAAGGTAACTTCTATTAGATTACTTTTATCTGTCGTTGCCTCTTTTGATTTTGAGGTAGAACAAATGGATGTGAAGACAACATTTCTTCACGGGGATCTGGAAGAGGAAATCTACATGAAGAAACATGAAGGCTTTGTGGTGAAGGGTAAGAGAGAACTGGTATGCAAGTTAAAGAAGTCTCTGTATCGGTTAAAATAATCACCAAGTACATGGTATCAGAAATTTGATACATTTATACGGGGACTAGGCTTCACCAGAAGCAAAGAAGATCACTACGTGTATTTTAAATTAATTGGTGACCATGTTATTTATCTGGTCTTGTATGTGGATGATATGTTGCTGGTTGGAAATGACAAAGAAATTATCCAGGATTTGAAGATCCAATTGTCATCCAAATTCAACATGAAAGATCTTGGTGTTGTAAACTATATTTTGGGCATGGAAATTAAAATAGATCAGGCAAAGAGGAAGCTCTGGGTAAACTAGAGGAAGTATGTCAAGACAATACTACAACGGTTTAATATGCAAGATAGTAAACCAGTGAAGGTTCCTCTTCCTGTAGGTGTGAAGTTATCTATTGAACAGTGTCCCAAGACACAACCAGGGAAGGAGCACTGGACAATAGTGAAGCGAGTTTTCAGGGATTTTCCTAGCACTAATGATTATGGTTTGTGCTACCAAGGAAGACGAGGATTGGACAGAGTATTCGATATTCGTGGCTTTGTTGATGCAGACTGGGCTAGAGATCTGGATCAGAGAAGATCTACAAGTGGGTATGTGTTTAACCTATTTGGAGGTGCAGTTAGTTGGATGAGTAAGAAACAATCTGTAGTGGCACTATCAAATACAGATGCAGAATACATGGTAGCCACTCATGCGAGCAAGGAAGCAGTTTGGTTGCAGAGATTGTGTTCAAGTATGGGGTTACTACAGGGAGTTTTAAGGATAGACTGTGACAGCCAAAGTGAAATTTTCTTGGCAAAGAACCCTACATATCATTCAAAGACAAAGCACATTGATGTTTAGTATCACTTTGTGAGGGATATGATAGAAGACAAAAAGGTGTTGCTGGTAAAGGTGGACACTTTAAAGAATACTGCAGATACATTGACAAAATATGTGAGCTCTGAGAAGTTCTCTTGGTGTAGAGAAACAATCGGCATTGCAGGGCTAGATAAATGACTAAGCTCTCTTGTGGGCCCCTGTGGAAAGAAAACAACAAGTGGGAGAATGTTGGGTTGTGTTATACTCTTTCCACGACTAGCCCACATAGTTAACCGGGGGCTTAGAGGGGGGGCAGAGCCCCCCCTTCGTTGCGTCGATTACATAGCAGGGGGGTCACAGGGGGTTTGAGGGGTGCATGTAACCCCCCTCTATGGGGTCCGAGGCAGCGACCCAAAAAATTTTGTTTTTTGGACCTTATATTAGGTTGGGTGGACCTACCTATGGTTTTGTGAATATTTTTCCTACATGGTTTTGGACGCGATAGTTTTCGGTCCATGGTTTTGGAAGCAATGGTTTTCAGTCCATGTTATTGGATGCTTCGACATGTATAAATATGTATTGTAACATTGAAAGGAAGATAATGAAAAATCAAGCTAGTAGTCCCGATTTTGGGATCCAGGGGAAATCTCTGTGTATATGTGTTTTATGTGTTATGCTCTCAGATTGTTTATTTTTTGTGTTTTAAAATTTGTATGTAGGTAATTTCTGTACAAGGTTAAAACCTACAGTCGATTTCTTGTTTCTGTGACTGTTTTGTAGTAATTTATAGGGTAAGTTCCTCAAACAGAACACCAAAGGACACCACTCACAAACAGATCACAGATCAATACACCAGTATTGTTGACATGGTTAAAACCCTCAAAGAGGGAAACAGTCCACGACCTGAGCCAAAGTGGCCACTTCATGCAATTTATTAATAAAAGAATGAAAATTTACATAAGCTTCTCTCATGAACAGTTACCCTACAAATGACCCTCCATGCTCTTTAAATAGAGATCATGGACCAATTGGGTGCTAAGCCATGGATCAAGTGTTGGTAATACCAAGGAGAGAATGAACCGTTGGATCACTACATATCATGACCATCGGATTGTAAGTTACAAGAGTACATAGTAAACAAATACACTTTACCTAACTCTACACTAGACCAAGTTATACTTAACTATTTCCTATGTGTGGGAACATCCTAACATCCCCCCTCAAGAACAACTTGGGATAGGATTGAAGGATGTACAAATATGACACAATAGGAGAAGGAAGGAGGCATTAGAGCCTATCCCCCCTTAGTGACAACTTCCTGAAATCCAACCATAAATCAAAGTTTAGTAAAGTTCGCCTCTGTGAGAGCCTTTGTAAAGATGTTTGCAACTTGATCATCTGTTGAAAAATATTGCACTTCAAGAACATGGTCATGAATGAGCTTTCTGATGAAGTGCATGTGCAGTTCAATGTGTTTGCTATGCTGATGTTGGATTGGATCTTTGCATAGTTGAATGGCACTTTAATTATCACACCAAAGTGTAGTCGGATGCTGCTGTTGAAAGCCAAATTTTGACAGGATCTGACGAAGCCACAGGGCTTCCTTACTAGCTTCTATGGCACCACGATACTTTTCTTCTACTGAAGAAAGGGAAATGGCACTTTGTTTCTTGCAAGCCCATGTAATAGGTCCTGAACCAAGAGCGAACACATAACCTGTAGTAGACTTCTGATCATCAGGGTTACTAGCCCAATCAGAATCAGTGAAACCAACCAATAGAGGAGATGCTTCTGCACTGTAATGAATCCAAAACTAGACTATACCTCGAACATAATGAAGTATTATTTTAGCTACTTTCCAATGACTTTCATGTGGGTTTTGCATAAACCAAGAAATAAGGCCAATAGCAAAGGAAAGGTTAAGACGAGTATGGGTCAGATACAAAAGTTTTCCTACAAGTTGACGGTATAAGGTAGCATCAACTTCAGGGGAAGTACAAGTGACTGAAATTTTGGCTCTAGACTGAAAGGGAGAAGGGGCTGGCTTACAGTCTTCCATGTGAAAATGGCGTAGAATATCATAGGTATACTTGGACTGGGAAAGGGAAATACCTTCCTTGGATTGCAAGACTTGAAGACCAAGAAAATAATGCAAGTGTCCTAAGTCTGTCATTTCAAACTTTTTAAGGCTGGAATTCACATGGTTTATAAGGTTGGGATCACTACCAGTGAGGATAAGATCATCAACATAAAGAACAAGAATGATAAGAGACTTGCCCACTTTCTTGGTGTAGACAGTATTGTCAGAATGACACCTAGAAAAGCCAGTTTCTAAAAGAAAGCTATCCATTTTGGCATACCAAGACCAAGGAGCTTGTCTAAGACCATAAAGGGATATTTTAAGCCGACATACAAGGCTGGAATTTGTTTGTATAAAGCCAATAGGTTGTTCCATATAGATTTCTTTATGCAAGTCCCCAGGCAAGAAGGAATATTTAACATCCATCTGATGGACTTCCCATTTGAAAGAGGCAGCAAGGGAAATAACAAGGCGAATATAGTTCATTTTAGTAACAAGGGAGAAGGTTTCAGTATAGCCAATGCCTTCAACTTGTGAAAAACCCTTAGGAACAAGACGAGCTTTATGTTTATCAACTTTCCCATCTGGTACATACTTGGTTCTATAAACCCATTTGCATCTAACAAGCTTTCATCCCTTTGGTAGAGGAGCAAGATACCATGTATCATTTGCCAATAATGAATGATATTCTTCATTCATAGCTGCATCCCAATATTTATGGCTTGAAGCTTCTGCAAAGGTGTAAAGATCATAATTCGCTGAAGCCTTAGCCAGTAAAGAAGAGGCTCTATTGAACTAAGAATGTGTACGTCGCTGATCTTTCGGATCACCGACAAGAGCGCCTGTTGCATCCCGAGTAGCACGAACCCATTTTGGAAGCTGAGGAGCTGAAGAATGATCGTGAGAAGGTGGGGGAGGATTTTCATCCTCACTTTCATCATCTGAAGAAGAAATATTTTCAAAAGTAGAAGAGATAGAGAGAGGTGGCACATCCGTCGAACTAGGCTCGTAGGCCGATATATTTTCAGCAAACTTTACATCTCTTCTAATGATAACATTTTTGGACTTAAGTGCAATAAGTCTATATCCTTTGACATCTTCAGAATATCCAAAAACAATACATTTTTCACTCTTAGGTTCTAAAGATTTATGTTTCTCATCTGGAATATGGGCCCATGATTCACTTCCAAAAACACGAAAGTGACTTACATCTGGTTCAATTGAGCTCCATGCTTCTTCTGGAGTGATATTCTTTAAAACCTTAGTAGGAGTGTGATTTATTATGTAATTTGCACAGTTAATTGCTTTTGCCCAAAAATTAAGACTAAGTCCTTTATATTGAAGCATACAATTAGCCATTTCCTTTAAGGTGCGATTCTTCCTTTCAGCTACACCATTTTGTTGTGGAGTATATGGAACAGTATGTTTCATTTGAATTCCATTCTCAGTGAAAAAGTTGATGAATTTGTTGTTAACCTATTCTCTGCCATTATCAAATCTTAGCTTAAGAATTTGATGTCCAGATTGTTTTTCAATAAAGGCCTTAAAGACCAAAAACATGTTAAATACTTCACTCTTGAGTTTTAATAAGTATACCCAAGTGCGTCTAGAGAAATCATCAATGAAAGTTAATAAATACTTGTAGCCAGAGAATGAAACAACTAGAAGTGGACCACATAAATCACTATGCACAAGCTGTAAAGGGGCTGAGGCATGCCAAGAGGCACATTTTTCAAAACTATCTCGATGATGTTTTCCGAGTACACATCTGGAACAAACACCATCTCTACAAGATACCATTGGAAGACCTATCACCATATTTTATTTACATAGATTCTGAAGGGAGAGATATTTTAAGCGACCAAATCCCTCATGCCAAAGTTTTCTCACTTCATCACTATGAGCAACAAATACTGAGGGAAGATTTGATGACCCAAAGTTGTTAAACTTATACAATCTTGTAGAATCATCAGCAATGCCAGTAGCTAAAATCTGTCTAGGATCTCTTAGGTCCTTAATTACAACATCGTGAGGTAAAAATTCAACGATTTTACCTTCACCAAAATGAGTTATCTGATATACAGATAGAAGGTTGCAGGATAAGGTTGGAACACATAATACATCATTAAATTGACCATTGTCTATATGAATAGTTCTAGTTCCGAGAACACTAAGAGATCTATCATCACTAACATAAATATTTTTGGTGTTACAATCATTTAAAGAAGAAAACATGGCTTTGTTTTTGGCCATGTGATAAGAAGCTCCAGAATCAATGAGACACTCATGAGAATTAGAAGAAGAAGATACATTTAGTGCATATCTAGACCGAGATGTTTGACAACCACATGCAGAAAGTGCTATTCCTGAAGATCAAGTTGAAGTTGAAGATTGCTCCAAATGGATGTTATGCTTCTTCATTGCTGCTTCGAAGGCTTCCATCTTCTTAAAGCATTTGGATTCTAAGTGGCCATCTCGATTACAAAAGTGGCAATGTCTATCAGTCTTCTTCCCTTTGTTTTTATTTGCCTTATCATTTTGTTGAAATGATTTTTTATTTTGAAGATGAAATTGCTTACGACCCTTGTTTGGTTTAGGACCATTCTTTTTAGGATACAACTTCTTAGGATTCTTTGAATTTGGTTGCTGCTGGGTGGCTAAGGCTTTCTTAGAAGAGTTTCCAAGATTAAGAAGACCAAGGTGTAAGATTTTTTCTTGTTCTCTTATTAAAGAATCACAAAAGGAATCAAAGGAAGTGGACTTGTAGTCTTGTCCTTGAGAAATGAAGGCTTCTCTTGTAGAATGGAAGGTGGAAACAAACACAGAGTAGGATGGTCCCAACTTAGTAAGAATGGAATAGATAAGGTTACCATCTTCTTTCTTAACCTTAACACCTTCCAAGAGAAGTCTAAGGGTCTTGAACTTGGACATAAAATCTTCAATGGAAGAAAAATTATTTGGGTCCAATGTAAGCAACTCATTTTCGAGTTGATGGGCTCTAGTTCATTTTTAATTCCAAAAACTTTAGTGATCTATTTCATTGCTTCATTAGGAGTATCAAGTTCTGCGATATGGAATCTAAGGTCTGGAGAAATAGACATCCATATCAACCCACGTGCTTGATCTTGCCTATTTTCCCATTTGGATGACTTATCTTCATCTTTCGGTTTGGTTTCTTGGCCTGAGGCTATTCTGTAAAGATCTTTACTTCTAAGTAAATCCACAATGTAGGACCACCATTGGAAGTAGTTAGTGCTATCAAGAATAACTTGGCATGGACTTTCCATTTTAATAGAAACTGAAGCTATAGATGCTGAAACTAAGTGTTCCAATGGAAAGACCTCGAAATATTAGGTTGGTTAAAAAAAATGGCTTCCAGATGAAGAAGTTATGGTTTTTTTAAGAAAAGTTGATGAAGGTGTCGACGAAGTGCGGGAATGTGCGGAAATGAATGATAATGTTATATTAAAAAAAATCTGTCCCCTTTCCAAACTTAATCTAATTAGCTCAACAAAAGGAAGACTTGAACTCAAGACCTCTACTCTCATAAAGTAGCTTTGGACCAAGTGAGCTAGATTAAAAGGTTAGTAATAATTGGAAAAGAGGAAGGGTTTTTTTTTTTTAGTCATTGAAGCTTTGGGCTGTGTGCTTACTTGAGAAAGCTCTTCTTTCCCTACAAAACATAAAACACAGAACCCAACATGGACATACAAAAAAAAAAAAAACCTTACGGCTTGAAGTTAGCTTTAGCCGGAAACTAAATATTTTCCTCAATGTTTCTGATTTTCCAAGATCACACTAAGGCACGGCGGAAAAGAGCATACGCATGAGAAAAATCCTTCCTTTATGTTTCTAATTTGCCCAGATCACACAGACTCATGGGGCAAAAGAGAATACGTAGAAATGAAAGGTATAGATTCGGTAATAAAAGAAACAAAGAGATAAATAAACCGAAATATACAGAGAGAAAATAACTACAAACTGCAAATAAACACTGTATACCTCCAGATCTTAAAAATGACATAGCTAGGGCTACCAGAAACCTTTTCGTATGAAACGAAAGGGGTTCCTCACTAGAATAGATGCTCCTAACACAATGTAGTAGTCCTCTCGGCCTGAAAGTAGTTAGAAACAATAGATCTAGGAAACGATAGTCGAATGTAGTTCTACCGGCTTCAGATTTGGATCACCAACCGATGTGGCCCTCAAATAGCTCTGATACCATGTAGGAATTTATAGGGTAAGTTCCTCAGACTGAACACCAAAGGACACCACTCACAAACAGATCATAGATCAATACACCAGTATTGTTGATGTGGTTAAAACCCTCAAAAAGGGAAATAGTCCACAGCCTGAGCCAACGCGACCACTTCAGGCAATTTATTAATAAAAGAATGAAAATTTACATAATCTTCTCTCATGAATGGTTACGCTACAAATGACCCTCCATGCTCTTTAAATAGAGGTCATGGACCAATCGAGTGTTAAGCCATGGATCGAGTGTCGGTAATACCGAAGAGAGAATGAACCAATGGATCACTACATATCGTGACTGTTAGATTGTAAGTTACAAAAGTACATAGTAAAGAAACACACTTTACCTAACTCTACACTAGACCAAGTTATACTTAACTATTTTCTATGTGTCGGAATATCCTAACATGTTTTAGGTTCCAATATGATTTTTCCTTCCTCGTCAAGTTCTAGCAATATTGTTTGAACTCGGAGCTTGTCTCCTATAACCTTGTTTAAGCATGACACATGGAAAACTAGGTGCACTCATGAAGATGCAGGAAGCCCCAATTTGTATGCCATAGTACTATTATTTTGTAACACCTTGTATCCCGCTTATTGTATTGTTGTTCCCATGGAGTATCGATGTTGGCAGCCAATGCTCTTTGTATTATTATTGTATTATTCTCCTAGGTATTGTAGTTGATCTTTCATCTTCAATACCTTCATGAAGTAGGGAGTTATTCCTTCTTCCTTGGATATCTTAATATTATATAATTCATTACACAATGATATCACTTCTCTAGCTATACTGAATGAGAATAGCTCCAACAATTTATCATAGATTTCTTTAGATGTTTCAAGCTTGGAAACATAATGAATGAGAGGGTCCTTGATGGATTCTACCATAATCCTTTGAGCCCTTGTTCCATCATTATTATACTTTGCTAGGGATTGAGTTTGATCCTTTGCAGGAACAGTGACGTTCCCTTTTATGTAGTCCATAATTTCATTTTCTTTTAGAAGTAGATCAGTCCTCTTTTTCCATGCAAGGAAATTAGCAATGCCAACCAATTTGTTGCTTTCTTTGCAAAAACAAATTTGATATGTTCAGAAGGGGACATAAAAATACTTACTTGAGAGATTTTTTGTGAAGATATCTTGTTGATTCCTCAAAGATTTGATGATTTGACTTCCTAGATCTGGATTTCTTTAAGATATTTCCTTCAAGGTGCCTTATGAAAGATTTTCTTACTTCTCACTGTGTAGATATGGAGATATTCAATGATGAGCCTAGATCTTGGGTGCCTTTCTTTGAAGTTGAAGGATCTTTGTTAAGTTATGGCATGTTCTATGCTTAGAGAAGTTTACTTCTTTTTCTTATCATTATCCATAGATTAGCAATCATATGTACATTAAGTAAAGTGCAGATAGAACATGAAATGATCGACAAGAAACAAGCCAAGACAAGAGACACGAGATGTGGTGGCTAGCTAGGGACAAACCCCAATATGGGGAAACCCTTTGATCAAATCTTCCTTTATCTTCAATAATTCAGCAGAGAGAAATAGTACATAAATTTGATTTACATCAGTAGCAGCAAACCCCAGATCAGCCCTAAACTAGGGCAGCAAACCCTAGATTGAACTTGTCAAGTCTCCACCAGTGAGTTGTTCACTGTGCACTAGTCCGAGACTTCGTCGTGCACCAGTCCAAGATTCGTCACACACCAGTCCAGTATTTCTCCGCGCACCAGTCCAAGATTTCGCCGCACACCAGTCCAAGATTTCGCCATGCACCAGTCCAAGATTTCACTGTGCACCAATCCAAGATTTCATCATGCACCAGTGCAAGATTTCACCGTGCACTAGTGCAAGATTTCACCATGCACCAGTCCAAGATTTCACCGCGCACCAGTCCAAGATTTCACTGTGCACCAGTCCAAGATTTTGCTGCGCACCAGTCCAAGATTTTTCCGTGCACCAGTAAAAGATTTCGTCGCGCACTAGTGCAAGATTTCGCCGCACACCAGTGCAAGATTTCGCCGCACACTAGTGCAAGATTTCGCCACACACCACTGCAAGATTTCACCACACACCAGTCCAATATTTTATTGCGCACCAGTCCAATATTTTTCTGCGCACCAGTGTAAGATTTCGCCGCACACAAGTGCAAGATTTCGCCGCACACCAGTGCAAGATTTCGCCGCACACCAATGCAAGATTTCGCTACGCACTAGTCCAAGATTTCGCCGTGCACCAGAGAGAGAGAGATTTGATGAGATGAGAGTGTGAAAATGAGGAAAATACCTCTTGTATTTATACACAAATGTTGATGATGAATAGATGCAACTGTTGGGTTTCTGAGCCTACATGAGTTACTGGTCAGCTTGATAATTATTACATAATAAAAATAAATTCATATCTCCATAAGTACTTATCGGAATTGGATGATCTTTAGACCAATCCTACACGAGAGGAATCTAATAAAAAAATTATCAACCATGAATAAGATGACCCACATGGAATTTGGCCCTAGTTACCAATTTTAACACTCCCTCTCAACTAGGGAGAACTCCATCTGCAATTCGTCTGTTGGTCGCTACTATTCATCCATCAAATGCACTACCCCGTATAGCTTGACCCCTGCTCTGCTCTACTCTATTCTGCCTACTCTGCTCTATTTTGTTCTGCCCTATTTTGATCTTCTCTACTCTACTTTGTTTTGCTCTGCTCTGCTTTTTCCAAATTATGAAGAGGAAGAAATGATCCAAGATGTATCATACGATCCTCCACTGACTCAAATTCAGTCTCAGAGTGTGTACCACTGGTCCCAGACCAGTATCATCCTTCACTGACTCAAAGTTAGTCTCAGAATGTGTACCACTAATCCCAGACCAGTCCTCAACCGACCCAAAGTCAGTGTCATAGTGGGTACAACTCCTACCACTAGTCCCAAACTAGTATCATTGATCCCAGATCAATGAAGGTCATCCTAGCATAGGGAGTACGATAGATACAACGATGCATCCATCGGTTCTACTATGGTCCCTATCCTCATTTCCCTGCTCATTGATCAGATGAGAGGTACTTCCCATGAGTCCCAGACTACATGGGTAGGATGCCTCGATAGGAGAACTAATCAATCCTATCCACAGGAGAGCGAATCATCCTGTCCCACAAGAGAGCGAATCATCTTGTCCCACAAGAGAGCGAATCATCTTGTCCACAAGAGAGCGAATCATCTTTTCCATAGGAGAGTGAATCATCCTGTCCCACAAGAGAGCAAATCATCTTGTTCCACAATCGCCATGGATAACACATCATCCAAGCCTCACAGGAGAACTAATCATCCTGCTACACAAATCATCATGGAGAACACATCATCCAGAGCTCACAGGAGAACTAATCATCCTGCTACATAATCGTCATGGAGAACACATCATCCAGACCTCACAGGAGAACTAATCATCCTGCTACATAATCGTCATGGAGAGCACAACATCCAGACCTCACAGGAGAACTAATCATCCTGCTACATAATCGTCATTGAGAACACATCATCCAGACCTCACAGGAGAACTAATCATCCTGCTACATAATCGTCATGGAGAGCACAACATCCAGACCTCACAGGAGAACTAATTGTCCTGCTACATAATCATCATGGAGAACACATCATCCAGACCTCACAGGAGGCCACGCTAGCAGCAATATACTCTGCTTTGACAGTGCTCAAAGCCACCGATTTCTGCTTCCTACTCATCCAGGATATTGAAGCAAATCCCAAGGATAAACAGCACCTGAGAGTGCTCTTATGGTCCACCACATTGCCTACCCATTCAGCATTAGTGTATTCAAGTAGTCTCACATCTTCGGCAGTGTATCTTAACCCATATGTAATTGTGCCATGAAGATATCTTAACAGATTCTTGACACCAATCTAATGTATGTGGTGAGGCTCAACCATATGTTAACTCAACGTGTTGACTGCGAAGCATATATTTGGATGGTATTTCACTAAGAAAATTAATGCTTCGACAAGTTAACGATACTTGGTGGCATTTCGTAAAGCAGGTCCAGTAGTGCTACCTCTTAACTTCTTAAATTCAAGCTCCATCGAGGTAGTAACAGGGTTGCAGCCCACCATACCGAATCTTTCCAATATCTTCACCACATATTTTCCTGAGATAGAAAAAATTCCCTTGATTTCTGCCAGCCTTCAAGTCCTAGGAAATAGTTCATCAATCCTAGGTCCTTCATTTCAAATTCAGAAGCCAACTTCCTCTTACATTTGTGAATGAGAGGGTCTACACCTGTCAAAAATAGGTCATCCACATACAACAGTAGTATGAGAGGCTTGTCATCTTCAACCTTAAAGTGAAGGTTAGGATCGGCTTCACTCCTAGTGAATCCCAGCTTCATCAAGTAGCTATTGATCCTCTCATACCATGCTTGGGGTGCTTACTTCAGCCCATAGAGAGCCTTCTTCAACCTACATACATGAGATTTTCGATCATAAATCTCAAACGCTTCGGGTTGCTCCACGTTGACCTCTTCTTTGATCGAACCATGCAAGAACATGGTCTTGTCATCCATTTGATGTAGGTTCCATGCTTGTGAATCCACAAGGGATATGATCGAGAAAATGGTGGTATATATGGCAACATGTGTAAATATCTCGTCATAGTCTATACCTTCCTTCTGGGAGAAGCCACGAGCGACAAAACAAGCCTTATACTTTTCCGTACTTCCATCTGTTATATGATTTATCTTGTAAAGCCATTTATAAGTGACAACTGTCTTGTCCTAGGGTCTGGGAACTACTTCCTAGACATCATTCTTCATAATAGACTCGTATTCTTTGGTCATAGCATCCTTCCATACTTGATGCTTGACGGCATCTGAGAATGATAAAGACTCATTTTGTATGATCGTGCTCATGATGGTCAGGTATCCCTGATACCTATTAGGTTTCTTACTTTCACGGAAGGTTCCTCGGGGTGCAGCGTGTCCTTCAGCATCATCGAGTAGCCCCCTAAGCCAAGAGGGCATCTTCCTAGAAGAGGAAGGCTCAAGTGGATCAATAGGATCCATGGGTTCATCCACATCAGCCATTGTTACATCATCTTTTTCTTTCAGTTCCCTGGTTTCAAATTCTTGAGAGCTCCTTAAAGTAGGAAGATTGTCCACCTTGCTGAGAGCCATATCTTCATCAAAGGTGACATCATGACTAATCACGACTTCCCTTTGACTGGCTACATAGATTCTATAGCCCTTAGTATTTTCACCATAGCCCATGAGGATTCCTTTCTTTCCAGATGCACCCAATTTATTTCTTTTCTCTTTCGGCAAATGAAAATATACAGGGCTTCCAAAAATTCTAAAATGAGATATGTCAGTTTTCTTACCGGTGAACATTTCTTCAGGAGACTTGGAACCCAATGCTTGATGAGGGCATCGGTTTTTTACATATACGACGGTGTTTCAACTTTGGCCCATAGAAGCTTTGGGAGTCTTTGATCATGGAGCATGGCACAAATGGCTTCCACAATCGTACGGTTCTTACTTTCTGCCACACCATTATGTTTAGGAGTATATGGTGTAGTAGTCTCCCTCTTAATGCCAGCCTCTTTACAAAAGTCATGAAACTTGTTAGATTCATATTCAGTCCCATTATCAGTCCTTAAGATCTTGATCTTCTTTTCGGATTTCACGATCAAGTCTTGAGATGTGTCACAAGACATGACACCTAGCAGACTTCCCCCAACCTGATATAATGAATCAACTTGAAACCCAAGAGTGAAGGCATATTTAATATTGTTTTTCCATGCACGTACCTTGCCATCAATAAAAGCCACCTTGTAGCCTTTTTCTTCCATTGTCGAGATGAACACCAGGTTCTTCTTGAGGTTAGGTACATATAATATATCCTGTAAGTGGATCGTATTACCTTGATTCAATTTAAGAGAGACATTGCCTATACCTTTCATGGGATATTTCATATTATCTCCAAGGACAATTTCCAGGTTAGTTTCTTTCTCTATCAGATTATGGAGAACTTCTTTGTAACCAGTGAAGTGCCTTGAGGCACCACTATCAATAATCCAAATTCCCAGCAAGTCCGAAGGAGCAAAGGTATATAGAGCAGCTGATAGATAATATTCATCCTGCTTATTTGCAACAGTGTTAGATTCATACCTGGAATTTCTAGCCTTCTTGAATGGTTGTCCTCTTCATTGATTTCTATCACTCCTTTTACCTCTGCTATTAGATTTTCCATTTCTTTGATTGCCATGAGATGGATTTAATCATCGTCCCGGTGTGAGTCCCTTCTATCAGGGAATTCCCTTGCATAGTGACCTGCTTTATCACAAATGTAACATTTTCCTTTTCTTCCACCCTTAGGTCCATTTGTTCCTAGCAACAACAGATGCATTTGATGGAGGCTCAGTAATTCCGCCTTTCACATGGTCCAACACTTCCTATTCTTCCAATGTTAGATCGAGAGACATCTTCTTCTCACAGAGCTTGTCTTTAGCAGGGAAGTGTGTTGAGGACCCCATGAATTCATTTTGGATAGCCTGCCAATCTTCTCTTCAGTGATTGTGTTATAGCTCTGATACCACTTGTTATAGATCTGATCCAAAAATATAAGATAATGCAAATATGCCCAGAAACAATAAGAGAGAAATAGATAGAAATGATTTACTTTATTGATATCGAACCCTTAAGGTAGGGCAATACCATACATTCACTCCTTAAGGAAGGAGAACACTCCACAAGCCATATGCATGTTCATACAATAATCCTTCACTCTCCATGTGGAGTCTCTAGCCTCTATATAGGCCTCATACATACAATACCATGGGTCATTACCATGGTTCCCTCATACCATCAAACTAATACCATGGGCCCATTACATTATTACTAACTACTTGTGGTCCCTTACATGAAATGGGTTAACCACCTTATTTATTACTATGGCCCATCCCACTATTACATTATTACCTTGGGTACCTCCCTTGGTACCCCATATTATCCCCCCTAGGTATATAACATTCCACCCCCCTTAGCATGTTTCGTCCCCGAAACATGGGAAGAACACAAATAATAAGATCTACTCAAAAGAGTAGTCCACTGGTACCATGCACGTGAATCTAGCCATCCAAGAGAAAGGTGAACCCTCGGTCTCGCTGGTGCCTCGCTCGCTTGAGATGGAAGTTGACTGTGGTAGCTCTTCTGTGTTGATGTGTAGTAGGTGGATCTTCGCTCCTCTCTATATGTCCTGCGGGGGTTGTTGTCTATGTGGCTAATTGGTTGCCATCTTGATGGTTGTCTTGCGGGGTGATGTGGGTGATGATATGTTGAAGTTTTAACCCACGATAGCTTTTTCTTTAATTCACCCTGCTGTGGTGCCTATTGTGGTGTTTTCTTTTCCAATATGACTTCAACCACTGAGCCCTCCTCTAATGTATCAACACCTGTAACCTTTTCTGCTTCAGCCTCTGTTTGTGTTTGATTGTCTATCATCACTGGCTCATCATCTAATATGTCAGACCCTGGAACATCTTCTCCTTCAGCCTCCTTGGACTCTACCTGTTTATTAATGGAAATATCCTGTAATGTAATTTTCTTCTTTTTATACCAGAGCTTCAAGAATTTCTTCTGCACATTAATATTGATAGTACCCGCAGATTCCATCCAAGGATATCCCAAAACAACATCCATATTATCCATCTCTGAAGTATAAAAATCACCATGCAACACATACTTATCCATAGAAATCTTCAAATCCTTATACAATTGAACATCCTCATCATCCACCTGTGTGTTTTCAATGTGTTTTTCTAGAACTTACAATTTTTTTACCAAATTAACATTGATAAAATTATGCTTGCAACTAGGATTTATAGAAACAATGATCTTCTCTTTCTGAATCAATCCATGAACCTGCAATAAGGATATACCAATAGGAAATAGCCCCACATGTTTCTCCTTATCTTGTTTTCTAGCATGAGACCATCTGTCTAAAAGTAATTTTTCAAATTCTTGATCGGGCAGATTGGAACACTTCTTTTGGTTAAGTAATCCCCACCACGTGGCTGCCTCATCTTCAAAATTACACATTACAAAAGTTCTCCAATGATGTGTCCATAATAACTTGTGTTTTTGTATGTATTCTTCAATAGTAGGACCATTTTCTTTTCCTGTAAATAATAGAACCTTGCTAGAAGCCATGAAGAGGGTTTTGAAAAAAAAATGGTGAAAATTTGAATTTGTCACAATTCCGTCAATATTGCTCATAATCCCTATTATGACCTATTTTCAGAAATGGAACAATCATTGTGCATCTGCCCATGTGATAGAAATCTTGATACAGGCACTAGAATTTCAGATCTGTGCTGCAACTCTCCCGCTGTCACCGAAATTTCTGCAAAAAAGAGTTGATTTTAAATCAGTGATATCTCCCTCATCCGGACTCCGATTCGACTGATTTTTTTTTTAAATTGAGTGTTTGTTCACACATAATCTAGATCTACAATTAGATTTTGCAGATCTTGAACCAAGATGTCCAGATCTATGCCGCAAATTCACTGCCCCGAAAAATTGTCTGCAACCCCAATGATTTTTAAATCAGCGATATCTCCTTCATCCGAACTCCGATTCAGCCGATTGCTTTTTTGAAATCGGGTATTTTTTCACATAGAATCCAGATCTGCAATTATATTTTTCAGATCTTGCACCAAAACGGACAGATCTGATCTGCAAACTCACCGCCCCCGAAATCCTGCAAAAAATTAAAAAAATAATTCTCCACTTTTGCCCAAGAAAGTGCTCTAATACCACTTGTTATAGCTCTGATACCACTTGTTATAGATCTGATCCAAAAATATAAGATAATGCAAATATACCTAGAAATAATATGAAATGATTCTTTATTTATCAAAACCCTTAAGGTACGGCAACACCATACATTCACTCCTTAAGGAAGGAGAACACTCCCCCCTAGGTATATAACAGATTGCTCTTGCTCTTTCTTGGGCTTTGTCTTCACCTCAATTCTAATACCATGTTAAGTTATGGTATGTTATATTCTTAGAGCAGTTTACTTCTTTTTCTTATTATTATCCACAGATTAGCAATCATATGTATGTTAAGTAAAGTGCAGATAGAACATTAAGCGATCGACAAAAAACAAGCCAAGACAAGAGACACAAGATGTGGCAGCTAGCCAGGGACAAACCCCAATATGGGGAAACCCTTTGATTAAATCTTCCTTTATCTTCAATAATTCAGCAGAGAGAAATAGTACATAAATCTAATTTACATCAGCAGCAACAAAACCCAGATCAGCCCTAAACTAGGGTAGCAAACCCTAGATCGAAAATGTCAAGTCTCCACTGGTGAGTTGTTCACTGTGCACTAGTCCGAGACTTCGTCGTGCACCAATCCAAGATTCGCCATGAACCAGTCCAAGATTTCGCCGCGCACCAGTGCAAGATTTCACCGTACACCAGTCCAAGATTTCGCCGTGCACCAGTCCAAGATTTTGCCGCGCACCAGTGCAAGATTTCATCGTGCAACAATGCAAGATTTCACCACGCACCAGTGCAAGATTTAACAAGGCACCAGTGCAAGATTTCGCCACGCACCAGTCCAAGATTTCGCTGCGCACCATTCCAAGATTTCGCTACACACTAGTCCAATATTTTTCTGCGCACCAGTGCAAGGTTTTGCCATGCACCAGTGAAAGATTTCGCCATGCACCAGTGCAAGATTTCGCCGCACTCTAGTGCAATATTTCACTGCGCACCAGTCTGAGATTTCACCGCGCACCAGTCCAAGATTTCACAGCGCACCCGTCCAAGATTTTTCCGTGCACTAGTGCAAGATTTCGCCATGCACCGATGCAAGATTTCGTCGCACACCAGTGCAAGATTTCACTGCTCACTAGTCCAAGATTTTTTCGTGCACCAGAGAGAGAGAGAGAGATGTGATAAGATGAAAATGTACAAATGAGGAAAAGACCTCTTGTATTTATACATAAATTTTGATGATGAATAAATGCGACTGTTGGGCTTCTGAGCCTACATGAGTTGCTCGCCAGCTTGATAATTATTCCATAATCAAAATAAATTCATATCTTCATAAATACTTATCAGAATCGGATGATCTTTAGATCAATCCTACACCTCTCGATGAGAGGAATTTAATAAAAATATTATCAACCATGAATAATATGACCCACATGGACTTTGTCCCTAGTTGCCAATTTTAACAATCTTTGATGGAGAATCTTCTTGGATGTACCTTCTTGTAGATGCCATTAGATGGAGGGATTTCTTCTTTTAGTAAGAATTTTGTTCCCAGGATGGTATTTCTTCTTGATGAGAGGAAATAGTAATCCTTATTGCCTTTGACGGATCTTGAACCCTTGCTTGTAGATCCGATGCTTCAATTTTTGTGTTCCCTTTCTTCTTAATCCTGATGCTTCAATATTCTATATGTTCTTGAGATTCTCTTCCTTGATATGTGACTTTAGCTTTGATACCATGTTGTAGAATCTAGCACATCTAGGTTAGGATGAGATTCTTCTGACGATGATAACCATTTGTGAGGTACTTTTTACTTTTTCTTATTAGCACAATCTTCTCTTATTATTATTAGTGTGTGTTCTCTTACTTAATCAAACAGTTACCAAAAACAAAAGAGACGAGAACACAAGATGTTGGTGCTCAGCCTGGGAAAAGCCTCTCTCTCTCCTAGATGGGAAAACCCTTCTACAAATTTCTCTTATTAAAGCTTCAATTGACAAATTCCAAACCCTAGACCCTTTACAAGTAGATCCTCCAAGCACAAGACATAGTTTTGCTTTATTTTGTGTTTTAACTGATGCCTCCTTCTGTATTGCACCCTGGCCTCTTCCTACGCTCTTCTTTCAGCAACTGATGACACTTTCTGCAAAAACCCTGGGTCTCCTTAGAGACCTATTTTTTGGTATCTTCCTTTCCTTCTCAACTTCGCTTGGTAGTCTTCCTTCTCCTTGATACTTCGACTAGAGAATGAGGCTTTTCTTGGGGTATATCTTCAAGTTAGAGGCTGATCCTCTTAACCTTACTACAACTCTGATTTCTTCACACATAATGTTGATCTAGGGCTTGAAATGGACCCTTTTACTTCCTCCCTTTATTTGATCTAGGTGGGACCTACCTCGCTTGAGATTGGGGCCTATTAGGAGCCTATTATTAGCCCAATCAAAATTTATTATGTTGTTGCACTTATGAATATAATGTGAACACAAAAAACACCCTTCTTCGTTCGCATGTGTGACAAAATTTGGACCCAAAATAATCCTTCAAACACTTAGATTCCTTTCTCTCCTTCTTCACTGGCCTAGAAGCACCTTCTTGCTCTTCTTCACATCTCCTTCCTAACTCTCTTTCTCGTTAATTTCAAAGATCACTTGATGGTCCTTTTGTGAGGTCAAATTGCCCTATATATAGGAGTTTGTCCCTCCTATTTGGGACGATTTCGGCTAGAGAGGCTCACTTGACTTTAAGTGTGCCAAAAATTTATTCTTTGAGCCGACATGAAGAGGAGACTTGTCTTTGCTTTGGAGGATCACCTTTGAAATATTTCTTTGACTCTAGTACATAGATTTACATAGTGCGACATGCCCACATGGGTCATCAACAATTACGTTGACTCTTTGACTTTCCTACAAGCATTCAAACATGTGCTTGACCTATCAAATGGGCAAAAAACCCATTATTAATAATTACAAAAATAATAATTCTTTTCTTTTACAAGTACACAGATCAAAATTACATTTATGAAGACCGAACCTAGTTACACTTTCTTCAACAATTACATCGAGTAAGTCTACACATTTATAGTTGTATTCCCAGGAAAGTGCCAAGGAAAACATAAATAATGGTGGGAAGTGACTCTTGATAAGTATATTTATTTACATATTATTTCTATCCATTTTTTATGAAAATACTTTCTTAAATTATGGTGGGAAGTAACTAATCGTAAATATCTTATTTACGTGAGTATGAGTTAATATTAGAGTTAAGATTAAGATGTAAGATTAGAGTTAAGATTTATATTTTTCTCTGGAATTAATTTTTTTAAGAAGGGTTTGGTTTTAATTCTTTGTTTAAAATTAGTTGTGTTAAGAGGTTTTTTATAATTTAGTGTATGGAGAGGTGTTTTATAATTGAGTGTATAGATATGTTCATGTTAAATCGTTACATTTAAAATTAAACTAGCATAGTTATATAAATTAAATGGCCTACTAAATATCAAAACACCTATCTAATAATACATCTCATGTTGTCAATATTTAAAAAAATCATAAAAATTAAGTAAACCAACCTCAATCCATCTTAACTCTAGATTTACCAAGCACCGAGAGATATGGAGTGGAAAGGGAGAGATGGAGAGAGATTTAGGAAGAGAGGAGAGAGAGAGAGAGAGAGAGAGAGAGAATGGGAAGAGAGAGAGAGAGGGAGACATAGAGATGGAGGGGGTGGGAGATAAAGGGAGGTGGTAGAAGAATGGAGAGAGATGAAGGAATAGATATAGGAATGGAGAGATAGGATAGAGGGAGGGGGAGAGATGTTTTGGATTGGGAGAGAGAGGGAGGGAATAAGAAATACATATAGAGAGAAATCTACAAAGAGAGGGAGTGACAAGGGAGAAATGTTGAGTGATTGAAGGAGAGACAAGAGTGAGAAGGAAGAGAGGGGGGGGAGGGAGAGGGAGAGGAAGATGGAGTGAGATAGAGAGACAAATAGAGATGGAGATAGAGTGTTTATGTTTGGGGGTGAGATAGAGAGATAATGAAGGAGAGATAGAAGGAGATTGAGATATAGTGAGAGGAGAGAGAGAGAGGGAAGAAGAGAGAGAAAAAGTGTGGGAGGGAGGGTCGGAGAGATAGATATGGATAAATATAGCATGTGTGTTTGGGGGATGAGATAGATATACAAAGGAGATATTGAAGGAGACATAGATATATATGGTAGGGAGAGAGAGGGAAAATGAGAGAGACAAATACAAGGAGGGAGAGGCTGAGAGAGAGAGAGAGAGAGAGAAATGGGGGGGAGAGGGAGGGGGATATAGAGAGAGATGGGAGAGACAAGGAGGGGGAGATACAAGGTTATTCACTAAAATAAGATGTATATTTTAATTACTATGGAATTATTGTTTTTAAGAAGGGTTTGGTTTTTATTCTTTGTTTAAAATTGTTTGTGTTAAGAAGTGTTTTCTAATTTAGTGTAGGGAGATGTTTATGTTATATTTTTATATTTAAAATTAAACTAGCATATTTATATAAAACATCATAGATCCATCTAAACCCCTAGATCTATCAAGCATGGAGAGAAATTAAATCTCTCTAGGTGCAAAACTTTCTTCAAGTTTTGCACTAAAATTTTCGTTGGAGTCTTCATGTAGGATGGACACCTAGTAACCTATGACAACAGGAAGTTATAGGATAGGGAGAGGAGATATCATGTTCATGAGAAGGAGACAACATCATTCATCCATTGTCATTAGGTGTGGAGGAATTATTTGATTTTGATATCTTCTTAAATTTTAGAAACCTTTGTGAATCTTACTAGTGCCTAACATGCAAAGTATAAAATGTTTGGTGATATTTTTGTAAAAATATTCAAATTTATAATGATTTGATATAGTCTTTGTGTTGAAATAGTGTTTTCATTGATGAAAACCAATGTCATTGTTATGAAACCAGCTCACAAAAAGATAGAAAAGATAGATCAACGCCTTATAATTCAGCCTCTTCGAGGGGGCAACCTCCTTTACATTACACAAATGAATAATTCTTGGATCATACAAATGAAAAGACCACCTTTCTATATATAGGAGTCTAAGGGGTCATAATATAATCAGAGCCAACATAACAATAATAATGTAAGGGCACAATAATAACAATAGTGGGCTTCTATGGGGCACAATAGTAACAATATGGGCACTACATGGGTACATCAATATAATAAGGGGGTTGTACTAATAACAATAAGGGGTTACACTAGTAGTATAGGGGCCTAACATGCCCCTCTCCTTCAAAAAGTGTTGTACTAAACCCTTGAGTAGTTCTTGATGCTTCTGTATAAAATTCTTGTCCTCCCATGTGGAATCTTCAACGGGTAAGTTCTTCCACTTGATGAGATACTCTAAAATTGATCGATTTCATAGCTATCAGGTTCTTGTTTCTGTGACTGCTCCAGGTTCCAATATGATTTTTCCTTCCTCTTCAAGTTTTGGAGATATTGTTTGAATAAGGATCTTCTACAACTTTTGAATGAGTGCCCATACTTCTTTGTCCTTCTTCCATTCATCCCTTGCTTCGTTTATCCAATCTGGATGGATAATAGAAATAGCACAAAACAATGCTTCCACATCCTCATCTTTCTTGAGAGTGCATCTACAACAAAATTTTTCTTCCCTTTTCTATAGATGATGTCAAAGTCATAACCCAACATATTTGTGACCCATTTTTTTGTTTTTCTAAAGATAATAGTTGTTCTAAAAAGTATTTAAGACTATCATGATCCATTTTTACCTTGAAGTGTCTTCCCATTCGGTAAGTTCGCCATTTCTTAAGTGCATATAGTATTTCCAACATTTCCTTCTCATAAATAGCTTGCTTGAGATGTAGCAATAAAAATACCCAATCACCTCCTTCAAAACATTTTTCACTACGATGTTGATCTACTTGTTGTTTCATTCGATTTTGCACCAAAGTGGTGTTATCCTTTAAAAGTTGGAGAACTTGTTGTGGATGCTCGATGTGATCTTTAATTGCTTGAACCTTTTTCTTCTTGATATGTCCTTCTATCATTAGAGTTTGAGGAGTGGTAATTTCTTCCAATCCTTCACAAGATATGGTCGGATTCATTTCTTGATGCTCAATGTGATCTTTCACACCTTGAACATTTTTCTTCTTGATATGCCCTTCTATCTTGATAGTTTGAGGAGTGGTAATTCCAACCAATGAATTACAAGATATGGTTGGATTCATTTCTTCTTTCTCGATGTGATATTTCACTTCTTGCACCTTTTTCTTCTTGATATGTCCTTTTGTCTTGAGAGTTTGAGCAGTGGTAATTCTTGCCAATGCTTTACAAGATACGGTCTGATTCATTTCTTCTTTCTCTAGGGTTGGGTCCTGGCATATATCCTCTTCTTTTGATGTTTCTTGATCCTTTTCTTCCTCCTCTTCATACTCTATGTAAAATAATTTCTTCTCAGCACACTTAGTGCATTTGCTATCACAATTGTAACAAAGCCCTTTTTCTCTTTTTTCTACCAATTGTTGTGGTGTAACCCTTGTAGGTTGTGGAAGGCTAGGAGGAACAACACTTACATCTTTATAGTTGTGAGGGGTAGACTTCCTTGTTGCCATAATTTTACTTTCCACTATGTAACAAATCCCTTTTACTCATTCCAATTGTTGTGGTGTTGCTCTAAAGAAGGTGTTGCTCTTTGTAACCTCATAATGTGTTATCATTTCCTCCGTGAAAATTGACCACGTAACAAGTTGTTTACAAGAACAAAGCCCTTTATACCATAAAAATTGATCCGGTTCTAAACATGAAGATGCAATACATACCTTTTGTAACAGTGGTACACGATGTAGATCAAAATATTGCTCCATCTCAAGTATCCAATTTACCGAAACCTTGCCATCAAACTTCCTCATCTTTATTTTACTCGATTTTAGGAGCTTGATCTTGAAACGACTGTAACTCTGTACTTTAGAATATTTAACTTTTGAAATTGCAACCTGCAGTAACCCTCTGTGTACTCTTTCTAATGCCTCTAGTCTGATCCAAATTGGATTCTCCAAGGAAGAGTTATGCCAAATCTCCCACAGTCACCTGATTATAGACTAGTTCAGTAGAGCAAACTTGTACGACGTGCCACGTGTCACTGTTTCGACCTTTGGCTCTGAAAAATATATACAGGAAACTAAAGTCCGTTCTCTTTCTGTACCTTCTTACGAAATTTCAATCTGATGGTCAGAGAGAAAGTTATGATGATCGTCCCCAGGTCACCTGTTTGGAATGTAATTCAGGAGTCTGCAAAAAGACCAACTTCCTTAGATCATATCTCTGCAAATATAGCTCGAAAAGCTCTGAAATTTAGACCCGATGTTCAGTGCGATTTTGAATCAAATGGGTTTTTTTTTTCACTTTTGAAACATCATAGAAAAAAAGTTATAGCGAAAATGCCACAATGACCTATTTGGAGCAGCGAAACCCTAGAATCCAAATCTCTGATACCAAATGTTATGAAACCAGCTCACAAAAAGATAGAAAAGATAGATCAACGCCTTAGAATTCAGCCTCTTCGAGGGGGAAACCTCCTTTACATTACACAAATGAACAATTCTTGGATCATACAAATGAAAAGACCTCCTTTCTATATATAGGAGTCTAAGGGGTCATAATATAATCAGAGCCGACATAACAATAATAATGTAAGGACAAAATAATAACAATAGTGGGCTTCTATGGGGCACAATAGTAACAATATGGGCACTACATGGGCACATCAATATAATAAGGGGGTTGTACTAATAACAATAAGGGGTTACACTAGTAGTATAGCACTTAGTAACTTACGACAACAGGAAGTTATAGGATAGGGAGAGGAGATATCATGTTCATGAGAAGGAGATAACATCATTCATCCATTGTCATCAGGTGTGGAGGAATTATTTGATTTTGATATCTTCTTAAATTTTAGAAACCTTTGTGAATCTTACTAGTGCCTAACATGCAAAGTATAAAATGTTTGGTGATATTTTTGTAAAAATATTCAAATTTCTAATGATTTGATATAGTCTTTGTGTTGACATAGTGTTTTCATTGATGAAAACCAATGTCATTCCATTGATGTAAAAAAAATTATAATGTCAAAAAGGGAGATTGTTGGACATAGCATGAAAGCCAATTTCATGTCATTGATGTCAAAGAAAGGAAATTGCTGGGCAGAGTATTGTCATGTCAAAAGAGGTATGATTCCTTGGAAAATCATTAAGCATCTATTGACATATCGATGATGACAAAGGAGTTATGATAGCTTTCAATTTATTGATTCTTTTTTAAATCTATGATAATCAAATGAGTATGTAGATGGTCTAGCTAGAAACTCCTCTCTAAGACCTTTCCAACGATATATTAAAATTGGTCAAACTCAGCCAAAATGAAAAAATAAACAATTTTGAAAGTGACATGGTGGAAAAGGGTCAGAACGACAAATTTTTAAAGTTCATGCATGTTTAGGGAAAATCTATGAATTCATGCAATATATGTGGTTGTTGGCATATAAACACTTGTGTTGTTTAATGAGGTTAAATGTCACACAATTATGGGTGGATATGAAGGTTGTTGAAATAATGAAAGGCATATGGAGTGAAAACTTGCAAGACATTTAAAAAAGGTCATGCCCTCTAACCTCGGTCATGTGGACTCGATCATATCATGGCAAATGGATTGATGTGGACCCTTTAGTGATAAGACATGTGGGTTGATCGCCCAGTAGATAGAGCCAATGGAATTTTGACATGTCAACAAGATGACACATGTGACACCAATAGCAAGTTGACAAGTGGCAACATGAGATGATGTGGATCTAGGATGGATGACATGATAGTATGATGTGGTAGTATGGTGGATGACATGATAGTTGATGTGGCAATACAATGGATAATGTGATAGCATGGTAGGATGCCACATATCATGCCCAATTAGTATTTTTGGGTGGCCAATTGAGGCAAATATTAGTGAGAAGTGGCACCAATTAGAGGGTGCTATGTGGCATGATAACATTATGTTGATGTCATCATCCAGTTGAACATAGACCCCCTAAGGACACTACAATAAAATAGGGAAATAATGCCTAAAATTGCACCAGAATTTAGTGTATTTTAGTTCACGAATTGGACACCTTTCCCAGTGCAAAAACAGGTGCTACCAGGTATGTTTGTACTAGTGCCATATTTTGTGCCATAAATTACACCAGAAACAACATCATAAATAATGCTGGAAATAGCGCCAAAGAAATAGAGCCATAAATAATGCCCAAAAAAGTGCTTGAAAGAGCACCCCGCACTTTTCCTGGAGTTGCACCGAAAGTTTTGTCAAAAATAACGTCATAATTAGTATGAAGAATAATGTCGTAAATAGAACCATTTAGCACCAGGACTTGCTTCGAATTTGGATCTTCTTTTGGCTTCTAGTTTAATAACCAATTTTTCTTCACATTTTTCTTCTAGTGTGTCTTCCAATTTTACTTCAAAATTTTCTTCTAATGTGGCTTCCAATTTTTCTTCTAGTTTTGCTTCTAGTTTGGCTTCCAATTTTTCTTCTAGTGTGGCTTTCAATTTTTCTTCTAGTGTGCCTTCCAATTTTTCTTCTAGTGTGGCTTCCATTTTTTCTTCTAGTTTTTCTTCTAGTGTGGCTTCTAATTGTGCGTCCAGTTTTTCTTCTAGTGTGGCTTCCAATTTGGCTTCCATTGTTGCTTCTTTTTTTGCTTCCATCATAAGAAATAATGCCAGGTTTAGCGCCAACATAATTTCCGATTTGGCTTCCAGTTTTGCTTCTAGTGTGGCTTCCAATTTTACTTCTATTGTTTCTTCTTTGTTTGCTTCCAAAAAATTATTATTTTTTTGAATACAGTTAAATTAATATGTTTTATTTCAATTTAATTAGTTAAATATATCATGTCTCTTAAATAATTTATATGATTATATATCATATGAATTCATTTAAAATATTTTATAGGATAACATTTATAAATAATTTTTAGGGAAACAAACATCCATTCAAATTAACAACATCATTATACTTATTAAATCTCCATCAAAATAGAATCTACAACATCCAATATATATAAAATAACAAGTGAATTTGACAACATTCATCATGAGCAGTGAATCAAAACCATCGTACATAATAAATATGCATCCAAATCATCAACCACTTTCAACATAAAAAAAAATGATGAGTCAATACTGACGAGATCATCATCATGTATGTATTTGGAGAATATTTCATTACATTTCAAAAATGTATTAAACTGACTCATTGCAAGGACCAAAATACAAAATCAACTCTACAAAGAATCCAATTGATCATGGATAAATTTGGAATTTTGGAGTTCTATCATATCAAGAGAGAGAATAATGATTTGATGGATGATCAACCCAGTAAAGGTATCAATTTGGTTCAAGGCGAGTTGATGGAGGAGGGTGGCATAACAACTATATTTCGCATACCATGATTTCTGATAACTCAAGGATCGTGAGATGCTTAAGGGTAATTAAGGAGGATATTTCGATTGAAAGGTTGCTTAAATTCAATAGTCATTTCATGGTACAAAATCTCATAAGTGATCGCTCTAGCTTATTGGTGATCGATCCAATAGAATGATGAGCCATTCATCCAACAAATGGTTAAACACAAGGATTAATGGTAAGAATGTGTCCAAGTGGAATGTCTTTAGCAAAGGATTTGATATGTTGTGGTTAAGGAAGAACATATCAGTTCGATGCGTGTTTATGGTACAGACCAAGAAGCAATGAATTTGAAATTGTTAATGTGAACATCACTAAACTCAAAGGGACTCCCCCTGCCATCATTTTGGAGTTAAGTCTCACTATAATTAGATGGCTTTGCAGAATTAGTTCCTAGTGTCTCTCCATACATTCTTTGTGAGCTGAAGAGATCATGAATTCCTCGCCAAGCAATGGCACTGGTGGCTCCCTAGATGATATAGATTAGGCGTTCAAGTAGGAAATCAAGGAGATGATCTCCAGAATAGGTGGGAAAATAAATTTTGAGGCTCAATCTCATTTCACTTTGGTAACAGGTCATTTGGAAGGTCTGAAAAAATATGTTGAAATTGTGTAAGCGACGGTGGAGGTAATTATATCCAAGATAGAAAATATTAATTACAAGGTGGGGAACTCTGAGTTCAACGTGGAGAATGTAGTTGCATTAGTGTTAAAATAAATATTTGACCTCGATGACAGTGGTAAAGAGGATATGACGATTGGTGAGGGAGGGACTCTCCCTCCGGTCTTTCCTAATCAATAGGAGTTGGAGCAAGAGCTGGGGTAGCAAGGAGCAGCGGAACCATTCTAGCAGGAGGAGGCAGACATGGATACTACGAAGGAACTCAGACAAAATAATGTGGAGGGAATCGGGTAGTTAATTTATAGTAATATTTAGGTAGATTATGTTTTGTAGGTATGTAGGTGTTAATGGGGTATTTTTGAGAAATTACAAGAAGAATGATGTAGTAAATATGGAAGAAACATTACTGTATACCCAAAGGTATTGGTTAGAGAAATTTTGGAGGACTCTAGAAATTTTGATGATTTTGAATGTAATGGCAATAGATAGATTCCAATTCGATTAATAGAAATATGCATGTTCCTTTTTAGAAAAATAACATCTTAAAGTGATGCATGTCCAACATTCGACATAAGTCAAAATGATACATCATGCACAAATGATATAAATAAAAATAAAGTATTATGTAAGACAAAATGATACAAGTCAATACGATGCATCATTTCCAAATGATATAAGTTGAAATGATACATGTCGAAAAGATACAACTCAATAATATGATACATGAGGTCATGAAATTGATACATATAATAGTAACCATGAAAATGAGCATCACCACAATATATAAAAATGATCCATGATGCAGTCCATATGATAATGAATGTCACTAGTTGCTACCAACAACTGCCTCATGATCATCATCACCATTTTGATCATCATCATCCTCATTGTCATATGTTTCTGTGTCATCATGAGTATCATCTGCTATCTCAACATCAAATCCAATGTGATCTGGATCTATGTGATGAAGATCATTCACATCTTTGGGAAGATACTTGTTCTACAAAAAAAAACATTTAGAATGAAAAGTTATTATTTATTTCATGCAATAGTTAATTTCTTTGTTATATATCTAATATTACAACATATGAAATGAAACAATAATCATATTACATCATATCAAAGTTAACATACGATAATAAAATTTCAAATAAGTTACATGTAAGATGTTGTAATAGTAGATGTTGTAACAACAAATTCCATAACAACATGTCAATGTTAAACCTGCTGAAAAATAGATAACACCCATTACTATTGAAATGTCGAAACTGTTGTAAAAGATGATGATATAACAACTTCTACTATTGAAACCACTGAAATAGTGACCATTAGAGCACATGTTATAACAACAGATGATGTAACAACACATGTAACAACATATGTTGTAAAAATTTATGGGGTAGAAAGCCATTTCATCTTACTTGTCAAAGCTTGAAAGTGGGAAACCAAGGAGGTGTTTCGGCCACCCAGCACTACACCAACACTTGTGTGATCAAGGAAACAAATTGAGAAGCACAAACATAGGTAACAATATATTGAGAAGCAGATATGTGTTGTTACAGTAGATGTTGTAACAAAAAATTCCATAACATATGTTATAACAAAAGATGTCATAACAGATGCCATAACAACGAATGTTGTAACAACAAGCCATTTCATCTTGACCTCAAAATCTTGAAAGTGGGAAGCTAACAAGGTGTTTCTTCCATCCAAAATTACACCATCAATTGGGGGATTAAGAAAAAAATTTGAGAAGCATAAAATAGGTAACAACAGATTGAGAAGTAGATGTTGTAACACCGGATGGTGTAGTAGACTTGTTTTAAGAACAGATGCCATAACAACATGTCAATGTTAAACAGGCTGAAAAATGTTGTAGAAGTTGATGCTGTAACACCCATTACTATTGAAAATGTTGAAACTTATGTGAAAGGTGATGTTATAACAACTGCTAGTATTGAAACTACTGAAATAGCAACCATTCATAGAGGATGTTGTAACAATGGATGTTGTAAGAATTGAGGGGGTAGAATTTCATTTCATTTTTCTTATAAAAGATTGAAAGTGGGAAACCAAAGATGTATTTCTTCCACCCAACACTACACCAACACATGGGGGATCAAGAAAACAAATTGAGAAGCACAAACGTAAGTAATAATGAATTGAGAAGTATATTTTGTAATTACAGATGTGTAACATCACTCAACTCCTCATACTATTAGAGGAATGGGGTAAAACATATTTATTTATTTTTTTCCTTCGAACTCTACTTGACTTCCCAACTCATCATAAGGGCCTCACAACTAGAGTTATTACTCTACATGCTTATATATATATATATATATATATATATATATATAAGGCCCTGCTGAATGCAACGACCTCCGCTCACCACATCAGCTCATCACCAACCTGTCAAGGGGGTCCACCCATGACGAATCAAAGAACTTTTGGGTTGGTGCATCAGTTAGCTCATCCTGGTGAATCCCATAGCTGTGCCACACAATCCTCTTGGTTAATCTTCCAGGTTTGTACCTCTAGTACACATCATCACTTCCTCATCCAATTGTGTTAAAGGAAAAATTAGGTTGCGCCAATGAAGAGTCTCCACGGCTAGGGTTTGGTGTGGTTAAGGTTTTTCCAAAATTTCATTATAAATTTAAGGCTTTCCCTCTTGTGTCACATCGAGCTTCCCTTCAATCTGCCCTGGATCGAGTAAGGGATCTTCACCTTGCCTTAAGAAATGCATCAGATGGGGATCTTTACAACCATCATAAGAGCAAGTCTCGACCTGACCATAATTTCCCTGAGATTGTTATTTTGACCATGGCTCTGTCTTAGAGGTCCTGCAGACCTCCAGATCAATTCTAGTAATCAGTGTCAAAATCGATGGCTTATTAAGGTTTTGTGTAGTGCTAACCCTCTTCAGCTTAAGACAACCCAACTCCAAGGAGTTCTTGTCCCTTCTACATGCCCCGTTCTCCGACAAGGAATTCCAGTTATGTAGTCATAAATGTTCCTACAACCCTTACCTACCACTGGATGCGTGTGAAATCCTAAAATATCTCCGCCTCCACTACCACATGCCAAAGGTTTCATGATTAAAATCAGGCCTATAATAAACTCCATGGTGATATCCAGATACTTTTAGGGCCAAGCTAACTACACCTTCATGCAAGCAGAAGATATCCAAGCTACTTATAATGCAAGGTTGACAAATCCTTCCTACATGGTTTTCGACTATTCCTACACTTAAAGGGAAGATAACCCTTCCAGTGTTGAATCAATGCCTTTTGCATAGGTCAAGGGCTTATACCTTAGTTAACGAACATCCATGTATATGTACAGAACCTACCAAGCGGGTGATTTCTTATGTACCTATTTTATGTTAATAAAAAGGGTCTTTGTGCCTAATGTTCCAAGCTTTTATTTCAAACCCTTATGGATCCTTCTAATGTCTGTGGCATTTCATGACATCTTTGCATTACTTACATATGCATTGTTAATCATTATGAATGAGAATTTACCCCAATACAAGATTCAGGTTCAATAACATGACTCAAGTTAGTTTATTGTATAAAACATTAGACATTCTATTGTAGAGTATATGTTGTGAACTGTTGTAATGGCAATTTAACACAACACTTGATTCCATTGCAGACACATACACTAGTTCAAATTATTTATCAACATTGTTCATTTCATAGGTGTGACATATGTACTTATGTATTCATTTATTTATCATAACTATAAAGTTATCTTTGCATAGAGAGGCATCCACATGCTCATCACATTAACAATGTTGTTATAGTCCAAATAGAATCCAAACTATTTCAACTAGAAATGCATCATAAGTTCATTAATATTTAAGCAACACAAACAAATAGCTATCTTTAAAGTTGCATGGAAATTGAGTCTGGGACAAGGACTCTCCACCCAACCATAGACAGTTGCAACCACACTTGTAGCTATCACCCTCAAGCCAGATTCCATATTCTGAGCGGGGTTCTTGCTTAACAGATTATAACACTAGCTATGAACAAAAACAGGTAATCTAGAGGGCCTCTTCTTCAATCCCACCAATTTATGTTTCCATCTTCTCAGAAAAGGGAGTCCAGAGGTTCTTGCCTCACCCCAAGTGCATACACATTGATTCAATCCCTTCCAGGGAGTCCAGGACCCACTGTAATAGTAATCTCGTAACCAAGGTCTTTAATCATGTCTTCTTTTGTTAATGTTGTAGTATTATCCTCTTCCAACGCTGTCTAAGGATCTATATCCTTCTATCTCAACCCACAGCCTCTAGGGGCCAAAGATATTACAGGACTCCACAAATTACATCCCAACCCACAACCTCTAGGGACCCAAGTTATTAGAGGGCTCTAGAGACTGTGTCAACCCACAACCCCCAGGGACCGAAGTTTTTACAGGGCTCCAAGCATCCTATCTCAACCCATAGCCTCTAGCGAACCCCAAACTATTACAAGTCTCCAGAGACTACCATCTCAACTCACAATATCTAGGGAAACTCAGAGAAAAACCCATTCTCTTCTCTCTAGTTTTGTGCTTCCCACTGATCGAACAATATTTCTTTGTTTTACTATTACTTGAATTGTGTCCCCTCTCTCCTTCAACATGAATTCAAACACCATGCCTTTCCTTATTTTATTTTCTCGCATTTATTGCTTTGTCCTTGATTTCATACACTGTGCAGTTCCCCTCTTGGTTTCTTGTCCATTTTCCTTGTGAAGGTTCCCAAGTGCATGAGCCTGTGTACCCTCCTTGTAGTTCATTCAATTTTAAGAACCAATTCATTAATTCATGCACCAACCAGGTATTAATGGTTGTCCCAAACATTTCATATTTTCTCCATAAGAAATCATCCTCCCCAACTTTGGAATCCATGTCCCTTTGACTCAGCCCCTTTTTCTTAATTTTACATATTTGTAAAAAAATATTTACAATGCATTTTACAATATAATAATGGGTGGGGTTGTCACAAGATGTTGTAATAGCATATGTTATAACTAAAATTTCCATAACAACTGCCAATGTTAAATATGCTAAAACTTCTCTAACAATCGATGTTGAAACACCCATTACTATTGAAAATGTTGAAACTATTGTAAAAGTTGATGCTATAACAACTGTTACTATTGAAACTACTAAAACAATGACCATTATAGTGGATGTTGTAACAGTAAATGCCATAACAAATGTCAATGCTGAAAATGCTGTAACAACTGATGTTGTAACACCCATTCAGATCATTTCAAGCTAGTAGTATCACCACTTTTCAGCATTTTGAAGAAATCTTTCTTAAAATATGGTGTTGTAGTTATTTTATCATCTTCTTTCAAAAAATAATATATATATATATATATATATATATATTATATATAGATAGATAGATAGATAGATAGATAGATATATATATATATATATATATATATATATATATATAGATAGATATATATATATATATATATATATATATATATATATATATATATAGATAGATAGATAGATAGATAGATAGATAGATAGATAGATAGATAGATAGATAGACACACACACACACACAAAGAAAAGGGAGATATAAGGACTCTTTGAGATAAGATTAGTAAAATTTTGAGCTATATATACACTACATTTCTACACTCAAGTGAATGGATGGTCAATGTTTCCTTTCAACGTTGAGTAGCTAGATGTAGTAAAGGTGTTGAAGATGAAATGTGTTGGAAACTAGAACAATACTAAGAGGGGGGGTGAATTACTATTGTAGCAATTTTTACCAGTTAAAATTTATTTTCTCTTTGTGTTAAAAAAAATAAGACAGTAAAGAGAACTTTCAACAATCAAACAATTATTTCAGTCAACAATGGAGCATTCAAGGAACAAATAAGTCCAAATATTGCTTCTCAATTTTATTAATATGAAAAGCTACAACTTGCAAACACAAATTTCTTGCTACAACTAGCAGGAAGCTCCAACCTCCTAATTTTTTAGCTGCAACTAAATGGAGTACCAACCCCAACTTTTCTCTAGCACCTACTGGAAGGAGAACCAACCCTTGATCAACAAGCTACAACTTGTTTTGGCACTCACTAATCCATTTTTCATCCATTTTCATACTAGGACCAATCATTGACTTCTCTACTTTGAAAAACAATTTATGCATCAACCACCACTCCAAAAACCACCTACAACAATCTTTGATTACTGTAAAACACCATATCAACACTTCGCTACACCATGAACTCTGTCTAAAAAACAATCAATGAATTTTTTTTGAATAGGACTACTTTTATACATTTTTCTTTTGTTATTTTTGGCTCTCAATTTTGTGCATGAAATATTATTTTTTTCATTTTTCATGCATATTTTGGTCTTCTAGACTTGTTCTCAAAGTCATCTCACCTTAAAAGCCTCTTTCTACAATTCAAACTGAGCTTATTCTCTAAATATATGCATTTTGGAATTTTCACAGAGTTTAGCATACCACCTGCTTACATTAAATGTGGTTATCTTTGGAATGGTTGCCAAATCCACTACCAAACTAACTGTTCTACCATTTTTACCTTTAGCTCCCTCTCCAGGCTCCTTTTCCTAGTTCTCCGCCATAGGACCGATCTCTATGACCATCAACTTAAGCCCTGGGTGCTAAGACTTTTTAAACTCTATCAGGGGCTTGTAGTTCTTTGTTTGGTCATACCAAAAAATGATGTTTATCTTATTGAGTCCTAAACGAACAATTTCTTTTGTTATTGACTCTTTTGTCATTGGTCCCACCTCTATGCAATGTGACCAGGTAGTAGCTAAAAGGCTAGTGCTTAGTTGTGCGTAGTTAGGCCTCTATGGCTCTTTATACTTTGTGCTCGTGGTCCTCCAACCATTGCACAAGATTATGTGTGGGCGCGTAGTCTGTATAACTATTATTCATGGCACATTTGTTGGTGTGCCTTTGTAAACATGTCGAGATCTTCCCACTAGGTTGATGTTTCTCGTGGAAATTTCTTCATGTTCCCCCTATTGAATGTCGTTGATGACTATTCAACCTCCGTGGCCCGGTCCTTTCAACCTGGTACTGCCGCCAAAACACACAAAATATAAACTTTTGAGCTAATGTTCCTACAAGTTGATTTGTCTTCGCGGGGTCCTTTCAACCCTTCTTTTATTGGTCTATGACCTGTCCACCATGTCATCATCCAACGTGTACTGGCTCCCCTATATCTCGATGCTTGCACTTAGTGCACATTTAATAAACCGTCAGGCTCGAACCAGCGGGATGAAGTCACCATGGCATCACTGTCACGATGTGTCGACCTTTGAGTGGTGACAAGTGTCACCCATAAAAGGGCCACTTGGGTACCCAAAAACCCTAAATATGTCTGCCACATGTCCATGATGATGTCAGCTTCTAACGTCATTTGGTCTAGTTGCATCTTGGAGGAGAGAGAGGTTTTCTAGACCTTAGTTTTCCTCCAAATTCCTTTACATTTCACTTTTTGCCTCACCGGCCTTTTCCTTTTTATTTCTTCATAAACACCTTCAGGCTAGATATTTACTATGTTTCCTTCTATTGTTCCTATCGGGATGAACTTCCAGGATTCACCATCTTCAAGTTGAGTTGGTAGAGTGGGCCTCCACTATTTATTTCCCATTCACTGTTCTTACTACGGTCGTGGCCTGGTGTTCTCCACTTGACGCTTAGTCGTGTGCCTTCCAAACAAATATTTAGGAATTCTTTTATGGGCTTCCATTTGCAGGTGGCCTCCACCTACTCAATGTATCCCAATGCTTTACAATTTTCCAGGGTGAACCCCCTGGGGTATTACCTTGGGGCCATCCTGTACAGTGGACCCCACTTCCTTCTTACCATTGAACAATGCTAATTTGTCGTTTCTTGGTTCTTTCTCTTCCTAGACCTTCCCTTTGTGCATCAAAGTATTAATTCTAGGGTGAACCTGCCAAGGTAAGCCCATTGAGCCATCCTGTCAGGTGGGCTCCATCTCTAGCCAATGAATATCATCTCTGCTACTGTTGTGACGTAAATCTAAGCCCAATCACTTAGACATGTGAGATAACACTATACTATCATATTATATGCTCCGATGTATTACCTCTGGGTGGGTGTCACCTATCTAGCCTGCTCCAATGGGGATACTTCTTGTTTTTATTATGGCTTACAAATGAGCTTGGAGCTCTCACTTAGAGGCTTCACTATGTCTTTCCACTATCTTTTAGCCATGTGCAAAACTTGGCTATGCGCCAAAACTTCACCACACTCCTTTTAACTCTACTAAGTTGACTTTTGGGGTCCCTATATTTGACTGACTCTATCTCACAAACTAGGAGACATTGTTGGGACTCCCATGTAGTATTTGAAAGTTACTTCCAAGCTATTTCCATGTATGGGGGTTTCACTTGCACCTGAGATGATCTGGTGCTCTAGAATCGGCTATAAATCATCTGCACCTTTTTGCTGCCATTTTGTCATAGTGCTCCATCATGCTGCCTTCTTTGACACCTGTGCCACCTCTTGAATATTAGGAAATAGTCTATTTCCATCACCCTATTAGCATCATTAACAACATATCTCAACAATCTCCCCCTTTGACATTGATGGAAACACTAAAATCAAACAACACATCTTTTGCAAACACCTTTTTCTCTTTTTAAGTCTTTCAAGTTTTGCTTTGCTCCCCCTGAGATGGGACTCCTCCTTGTCCTTCAGTTGTTGTGGTACTACTACTAGTTTTGTTTCCTTTCACACCCTTTTTGTTTGATCACCAGATCACTCCAAAACCTCTTATTATTTGATTTGATAATACTTGTTTGATTTTATCACTATCACTCCTCTTTTGACATCAATGTAAAAAAAACCATCATGCTCCCCCTATCACCATGCTTCTCCTGTATTCAATCCTTTCTTTAGCCTTTTGATCCTTGTGGACCTATAAGCTTCACCATTATATGCTAAAATATACTAGCTTCCTTGCTTTCTCTTGGAGGAGGAGCTAGTGAAGGGAGGCAAAAGACATGACTCCACTATTTTTCTAAAATATTCAAACTATTCTCTAGGGAGTGGATTTTTAAATATATGAACAACTTGTTCACTGGTGGTAACATACTCAAGCTTCACAATCTAGGTTGTAACTTACTCTTTCAAGAAATTATACTTGATGGGGATATGCTTGGTCTTAGAGTCAAATATTGGATTTTTCGACATGTTAATTGCACTTGTGTTGTCACAAATTATGGGGATTAACTAATCATAAAACACTTGTACATCTTGTAAAGTCAGCTTCATCCACAGAAGTTGAGTACACCATGATGTTGCTGCGATGTATTCCACTTTAGTTGTTGATAAGGAAATAAAAGCTTGCTTCTTGCTCAACCATGAGACGAGACAGTTTCCAAGGAAGAAAAATTCAAAGAAAAATTATGGCAATAAGGAGATCTACCACTCACAACTAGCAAGATGCAAGTATTGTCACTCCTAGCTTCTCGCAACCTACAAGGTTGACATTGTAACAACTGGGGGAAAAAAGAGAAAACATGATTTGCTATAGTTGTGATAGAAAATACACTAAAGGTCATAAGTGTGGTGATAATAACTTATTTTACATATATTGTGAAAAGGATGAAGAAAATAAATAAGAAACATCAAAAGAAGAAGATATACACCAGGAACCAACCCTACAGGTTGAAAAACAAAAAATGAATCTGACCATATATTGTAATGCATTGGTGGGAATTACCACTCCTCAAACTCTTAAGATAGAAGGTATATCAAGAAGAGAAAGGTAATAGTGTTGATTGTTTCAGGTAGTTCTCATAGTTTGATTCATTGCAATATAACCAAGGATTTGAATTTCTTTCTACATCCAATACCAAAGTGTCGTGATGGTTGAAAATGGAGGAACTATAAATTGCTCAGGGAAGTGCCATAATATCAATCTAACCATGGGGTAATATGTATTGAATAGACCAATGCTTTTCATTATAATGGGTGGTGTGGATTTTGTATTACGAGTCCAATGGTTACAATCTATGGGGACGATAGCTTTTAATTTTCAATAAAATTTCTTTACCTTTTTATCAAAAGGAAAGGAAATTGAATTAAGGGGTATTGTAGGGAAGCCTGGGAAGATAATTAGTTCAAATGGAATGACAAAGATTTTGAACAAGGAACAATGAGGGATAATTGCACAATTATGTTCATTAGATGTTCAAACATCTAAGTCATCCATTTCTTTAGATCTTGAAAGAGTCTTTGACAATTATTCCAAGCCATTTGAGACTCCCAAAGGTCTCCCACCTATTTTTGATCATGATCGTGATATTCACTTGATTCCAGGAAGTGGTCCTCCAAACGTTACACCTTATAAATATCCTTATTCCTAGAAGAGTGAAATTGAATATATGGTTGCAAAAATTCTAGAGGTGGGTATGATTCAACCTAGCCAAAGTTATTTCTCTTCTTCGGTAATATTAGTGCACAAGAAGGATGAATCATGGTGTATGTGTCTGAATTATAGAGAGATCAACAACCTCACTATTAAAGATAAGTTTTCCACTCCTGTCATTGATTAATTGTTGGATGAACTACATGGAGAAATTTACTTCATGAAGCTAGATCTTCATTTAGGATATCATCAAAATAGAATGAAGATAGAATACATTTTGAAAACAACAATTAGAACTCATGAAGGTTGTTATGGATTTTTGGTCATGCCTTTTGGCCTTACTAATGCACCTTCCACATTTCAAGTTTTGAGTAATTCCACTTTCAAACCCTTCCATAAAAAAATTGTGTTAGTAATTTTTGATGATATACTAATCTATAGAAAGTCTTGGAAACATCATGTTCAGCATGTTGACAGGGTGCTCAAACTATTAGAGGAGAAACAATTATATGCAAAATCCTCCAAATGTTTCTTTGGGTACAGGAAGTGGAATATTTGGGTCATATTGTATCTGATGAGGGTGTTAAGGCAGAGCCTAAAACAATTAAAGCCATCAAGGAATGGAAAATTCCCACAACCTTAAGGCATCTTTGAGGGTTTCTCAGGTTAACAGAGTATTATTGCAAGTTTGTTAAGAATTATGGGAAGATAGCAACACCTTTAACAAAATTACTGAAGAAAGATGCATTTTTTTGGACTCTAGAAGCAACTAAGGCCTTTGAACATCTTAAAGAGGCAATGTGTGAAGCTCTGATACATGACTTCAAAAAATCTTTATTGTGCAATGTGATGCCTCAAAAAATGGCATTGATTCTATTTTAATGCAGGAAGGAAGACTCGTTTCTTTTGAAAGTCGTCCAATCAAGGGAAATTATTTATAGAAACTTATTTATGAGAAGAAATTGTTGACAATACTACATGCACTAAAGAAATGGCACCCTTACCTAATGGGAAGAGACTTGAAGGTAAAAATAGCTCATGATGGTCTTAAATACTTCTTGGAACAAATATATCTTCAGAAGAGTAGCAAAAATGGGTCACAAAGATGTTGGGTTATGAATTTGAGATCATCTACAAAAAAGGGTAGCAAAATGTTGTTGCATATGCACTCTCAAGAAGTGATGAGGATGTGGAAGCATTGCTTTGTTCCATTTCTATTATCCAACTTGTTTGGATAACATAAGCAAGGGATGAATGGAAGAATGATGAAGAAGTATAGACACTCATTCAAAAGTTGTACCAAGATCCCAGTGCATCTGATTCATTTATTTGGAAAATTGATTCACTTTGGTACAAAGTTTGCTTATATCTATGTGAGAACTCCCAACTTAAACAAAAGGTTCTTTTGGAATTACACACCTCTCCTCTAGGAGGGCATTCAATATTTTTTAAAACTTACCATAGGGTCAAGAAGGAATTTTTTGGGGATGGAATTAAATATGATATTCAAACTTTTCTAGTGGAATGCTTGGTTTTCGAACAAAATAAAGTTGATACAATTAAGGCCTTAGGTCTTTTACAACCATCAGTCATTCCAATTTAGCATTGGAAAGAGGTCTCAATTGATTTTATCATAGGTTTACCCAATTCTGAAGCAAAGAGTGTCATCATGGTGGTAGTTGATAGACTTATCAAGTATGCACATTTTTGTGCAATGCCCCATCCTTTCAAAGCTAGTACAGTTGCTATTGCATTTGTGGAAAAAATTCAAAAGCCACATGGAAATCAAAAGATTATTGTAAGTGATAGAGATGCCATTTTCCTTGGAAATTTTTGGACAATTATTTTCTTGTCTTGGTACTCAATTAGCTCATAGCTCATCTTTTCATCCTCAATGTGATGGGAAAATTGAGATAGTGAGAAAATGCTTGGAAGGATATCTCCATTTCATTATATATTATAAAAAACACAATGGATCAAGTTGTTAGCCCTCAAATAATGGTGGTATAACACTTCCTTCCATACTGCAGTAAAAATGACCCCATTTATGGTGCTTTACAGATATCATACACCTTCCATCACATTATGTTTAAGAGACAATTATAAGGTTCAAGTAGTGGAATATAACATCAAGCATCAACAACAAGGTCTCCAACTCTTAAAGGATAACTTGAGTCTGACACAAAATCAAATGAACCAAAAGGTGGATCATTGTCGTAGAGAAATAATTTTTGATGTGGGAGATGTGGTATTTTTACGACTACAACCATACAAACAAATGTTCATCAACCAAACTAAGAAGGATAATATATCATCACCCAAGTACTATGGCCCTTACAAGGTGTTACAAAATGATGATACTGTGGCATACAAATTCGAGTTGCCTACACCTTGGTGAGTACACCTAGTTTTCCATGTTTCATGCTTAAAGAAAGTTATCAGGGACAAGCTCCCAGTTCAAACAATGTTGCTAGAACTTGATGAAGAAGTTAAAATAATATTGGAGCCTGAATAAATCATAAAAACAAGAATCCAGCAGTGTTAGCTTAGTGGGGCCTGACCCAGGCTCAGAGGTGATTGAGCTAAACAAATCCTAGTACTACTGGCCCTTTCGACAATAGTCCAAAGAGTGTGGACTGAGGTCTCACCTGAAGTAGTATGGGAGGGTGCTAGAACCAGGTTTCTGCACCCTGGAGATGTTTGATGATTTTCAGTGGTCCACGGTTCAACCCAGTGCACACATCGCTATGTGCACTTACCTGTACCTCGCAGCCTGAGATGTTGTCGTCGTGCAGCCCTACTCGGGGCCCGAGCAGTGTTATACCCAAGTCCTTGCTCGTAGCCTGATATTATGTGATGACCTGAGCTTATTTGTACTCTTTTAGTTATACTTAACAATATTCACAATTCATATGGGTGCGTGCAGTAAATAAACAGTATAATTGCAAGTAATATCAAACATGTAATGACACAGAACAAATGCACATAATTGGTAACAAAGCTTCTCTTTATTATTTTCTTCCTTTTGTTATAGACTCAACTCTACCCTGCGCACTCAGCTACAGGGGTCTGCGCACTCAGATGCAGACTCTACTAGGCCTTTGTGCACTCAGCTGCAAAGCCTTTTTCTACTACTATGACCCAAGACAGTTTTACTCTTGCTCTATGCTTCGCTATCTATCAAATTCCATTCATTCCTTGACTACTTAACTACTTTACAACTTAGAGCCTCGCTCTATTTATACAATCCTATGGTCCCCGAATGATGGGTAGGTTGACTTTACATTCAAAACTTAGGGCAGACAACCCTATGGCTCTAACATACAATTCGCGCTTTGCGCCTACAATTCGTGGAGTCTTTACAACAATATTAATCAAAACTTGGGCTTTGAGCCACAAAACATGTTGTGGGGGGATTCCATGCCCAACAAGCCCCCAACACAAACATCGTGACTCGCCCTCGAGTCACTCTATCGGCACGGAGTCCCTCCAACTGATCCCGAATGGTCTTGATATTTGCAGCACACTGAGCTGCTGCATGCTGAACTTGTTGCATTCTCTCTTATGAGGCCTCTGTTTCCGGCATGCTGCACTACATCTGTGCATGCATCCCCTGAATCTGCATGAGCTTTCCTTCAATATCTACTGTGATTGTGAAGGCTTTGTCGATCCATGGCTGGACACGTGCTTTGAGAACTGCTTCTTTATGGTGCATCGCGTCCACCTGCTCCTTTAATGCCTTGGCTTGCTACATCCTCGCAAGCCGCTGAGTGAGGACTACTATCTCCGCAATCCCCCTGATGTTTGAGTTCGTGTGCCTCTATCTCCATCCGCTGGATATTGAGATCCTCCTGCAAAGTCATGAGAACCTCCAGTGCCTCTTCCAACATATTTGTACAATCGCGCACTGCACCTCCAATATCTTCTAACCCTGCTGTAATAGCGTTGGCGCATTGTTCTCTGATCTCTAGGGGAGTGGAAGGTTGCACCTTCAACTGCAGCTCGCAATCTAAAGGTTCAGCTCCAGCTGAACCTTTGTTGTCTCTTCTCTCGCGTCGCAGACTCCACTTGCCAAACTGTGGATCCGCACTTCTACCAGTAGATCTGCTGCGATAGCCAGCTCTGGGACGCGTTGGCAAGCATCATCTACCATCTGCACCAACCATTGATTCTACGACACCAACTCGTTGCCCTACAAGCTGAGCTACTCCATATTGATCTTTTGTTCACTAAGAACTTGGATCGCACGGTTCTCCCTAGCACGCAGCTCTACTATTATTCCATCCTGTAACAAATATAGTATTTCTTGGGGAAGGGAAGCTAGATTAAGGCCAAGGCCTTTCATCATGCTGACCGACAACCGATCCATCGCATCTGATGATGCTAATGCTCCCTCTGGCAACACTATTGTGTTGGCCATCCTCGTGCGCAACATCCGCTCTGCTGCTGAAGTGCCTTCTATGATGTGCGTGGAAAAGGTACTTTCCTCAGGGGGCCACACCCGTAACTCCTGCAGTTGCGCCCTGAGGGGCCCAACCACAGTCTGGTGCTTCACTTGTGACATTGCGAACCATTCCGCCGATGTCATGGAGATCACCTTTGGTTAAGGTGAGTGGGTCAATGGCTAGCTTCGAGGCCTTGACCTTCTTCCTTGGGCCCGATCTCTCTGTGATGCACGACCGTTTGAGTTGTGTGGATGCAGTCCCTGGGTCCACACTCCCTTCTGCTATTTCAGTGTCCTTCGCCTCTTGCTCTGAGGACGTTTCTTGGCCCTCCTCTTCCTGTACTGTTGCTGCCTCTGTTGTCTACGTTGTTGCTATTGTTTCTGCGACCTTCTTTTACTCCGCAGATTTTTGTGCCACTTCACGCACTGCCCTTACCTCAACTACCACTTTTTCATTCCTCCTTCTCTTTGCTAATTGGGTGACGCACAGCTTAGCATCGTCCCTTTTCTTCTGTGCTGTCACCTTCTCAAGTTCTGCCAAATCCGGGGCATGCCATTCGAGAGGCCATGTCTCTAATACAGTGAAGATTGCGTCGTCTGTGGTTACAAATAGTAGCCTTGTCCATTACTGCGCTGGATCCTTTCGCGCCCTGATGTAAATGTTGTGCATGTCCTCCTTGAAGTCTGCAAAACTCTGCAGACTATTATGCACCGTAGGTGACAGCCGTGGCCTCTTATTGATCCACATTCGGATGCTCGCCTCCATGAGCACCCAGAAAATCTTTGTATTGCAAATCCGTTTCGCATCCTTGGTGGCCTAGAGAAAAGTGTACTTCGCGGCCTCTGGTAAGTCTTGGTCAATGTTCAGGAACTAACTATCCTCCGACAGTTCTCCCGCTACCAGAAATATGGACAAGAGCAACCACGCATAGTGGAAGTTCTTAACATGCTCCTGGGCTTCGCGACAATTTAGCAAAAATTCCTCAAAGAGGAATCTGGCCCAGTTGAACTAGACCCCCTCCGTGCATTGCTTGGCCAATGTGACCACCAGTGTTGGTACCTCATCGACACAAAATTTTCCCATCACTTTACTGGCCAAGAGTTGGGTGGCTACGCGCATCCCTTTGTCCTTGATGTTGGAGATGGTATAGCCCCTCTTCTTTTTCTCCAGCTTATACTTTGCCTTCATGGCTTCTGCGAGAGCCAAATCGCTACTTTTTCTGGCTATAGTCATGGGGTCCTTTCCCTTACAGGGGCGCCGAGAAATATGGTGGATGAGGTCTGCCATGAAGGGAATAGGCTCCTCCAACCATAGGTACCCATCATGCACTAGGTAGAGTAGCTTCCTAATGATGAAAATGGTGATGGGTGCATGGTGAAAATGTGGTATCCATAACAAGTGCAACAACCTGATCTTTTACATGTCGCGCAGCCATTTTCGTGGATCTAATGTTATCACCGCCCCCTCAGTATTCTGCTTCATTAGACTCATTGTCTCTAGGTGCGGGAACTTCTCGCTGTCCGTGATGTCCCTGTCTTCAAATTTCATGGTGCGGATGGGGCCTAGGTGTGAGCCCTCAAATACAATGCCATCGGGGAGGAGCAGGGTCTGGAGTGAACTCTTCGTTGTATCTAGATCTTTCGGTACTTTGGTTTTCCCTTTCCGTGGAGGGACATACGTAGGAAGTTTTGCTACAGAGCACAATGGTTGGATATCCTCCTCCACGTCTTCTTCTTCTTCTACGGTGGCGATCAGGGCCTGCAAGTCTTGCTCTTCCTCATTTGTTTCAATAGTGACTGCCTTCCCCTTTTATTCCATTGATAATTTGTTGTGCCGTGGATTCCTTGGGGACATGCATACTAGACCCACTACCTGTTTATCCTTCTTCAGCCGCAGTGTCTGCAGTGATTTTGGGATTTATGTCACCACCCTAGCGCAATTGGGAACCTGGAGGCCTGTGCGGCCTCGCTGGTAGTTCCTTCTTCAATTCCCAACCCATCCTTAGTGGTTGTCATCATATCTACATTGTATTATGTCTTTCGTGAACTCAGGGGCTCTATTATCGCTCAGCTCTCAACACTTTGTGTTCTGCTCAACCGCTCAAATCTCAAATGACCAAGTGTTGTCCGGTAGCTAGCCCTTTGAGTTTTATAGCACCTTTTGAGTTCAAATTCGACTATTCCCCCCAATTTTGGGCCATCAATGCTTTCTTGGAGGTAGATTTTCCCAAATTTTCCTGGCAACAGAACCATTTTTTTGCTTAGTGGGGCCTGACCCAGGTTCAGAGGTGATTGAGCTAAACAAATCCCAATACTACTGGCCCTTTCGACAACAGTCCACAGAGCGCGAACTGAGGTCTCACCCGAAGTAGTATGGGAGGGTGCTAGAACCAGGTTTGTGCACCCTGGAGATGTCTGATGATTTTTAGTGGTCCGTAGTTCGACCCAGCGTGCACGTTGATACACGCGCTTACCCGTGCCTCGCAGCCTAAGATGTTGCTGTCGCGCAGCACTACTTGGGGCCTGAACAGTGTTATTACCCAAGTCCTTAGTCACAGCCTGATATTATGTGATTACCAAAGCTTATTTGTACTCTTTTAAGTTATACTTAACAATATTCACAGTTCATATAAGTGCGTGAAGTAAATAAACAGTATAATTGCAAGTAATATCAAACATGTAATGACATAGAACAAATACACAGAATTGGTAACAAAGCTTCTCTTTATTATTTTCTTCCTTCTGTTACAAAATCAACTCTACCCTGCACACTCAGCTGCAGGGTTCTGCGCACTCAGTTGCAGACTCTACTAGGCCTCTGTGCACTCCGCCGCAGACCCTTATTCTACTACTACGGCCCAAGGCACATTTAATCTTGCTCTATTCTTCGTTATCTATCAGACTCCATTCATTTCTTGATTGCTTAACTACTTTACAACTTAGAGCCTCACTCTATTTATACAATCCCATGGTCCCCAGACCATGGGTAGGCCGACTTTCCATTCAAAACTTAGGGCAGACAGCCCTATGACTCTAACATACAATTCATGCTCCATGCCCGTAATTTGTAGAGTCTTTACAACAATATTACTCAAAACTTGGGCTTTGAGCCCCAAAACATGCTGTGGGGGGATTCCATGCCCAACAAACAGCTATGAAACAGATCAATTTTAAAGTATCTCATTACGTGGAAGAACTTACTATTGAAGACTCCACATGGGAGGATGAATATTTTATTCAGAATCATCCAAAACTACCCAAGCGTTGAGGACAACACCTTTTTGAAGGAGAGGGGCATGTTAGGTACCTATAATAATAGTGTAGCCCCCATATTGTTATTGATGTGCCCCACATAAGCCCACTATTGTTATTTTTGTGCCTTTACATTATTATTGTTATGTAGGCCCTAATTATATTTTGACCCCTTAGACTCCTATATTTACCAAGGAGACCTTTTCATTTGAATAATCTAAGAATTGTTCATTTATGTGATGTAAAATGATGTTCCCCCTCAAAGAGGCTTATTTTCAAGTTGTTGAGATATCTTTTCTTCTATTTTTGTGATTTGGTTACATAACAAAAATTGTCGATGACATAACAAATTCGTTGCAAAAAATCAGTTGTCGTCAATCTATCAACGTTAATTGTTCCATCATTCGTTGAACTCTTATGCTTAGTGATGTTGGTAGAATGACTCCAACTTTTTTCAATATTCTGAGGACCCATTTCGTCGAAATATGTGTGATTTTGGCGACTGACTAACCTTCGTTATAATCCATCATGAGACACCACAAGACTCCTATATCCATTGATCTTCTGATGAAATGTCTCGTTGAAACATGTATGATTTTGGGAATAGATTGACCACCCCTGTCGTCGATCGTGAAACACTAGAAGAATGCCCCTTTTTCGGTTTACCAACGGTTGATAACATCAAAATTATGACAAATTTGGAAAACTCCGATAATACAACTATACAAGGTTTCATTTTTAGTAAAACCTCCTTTTTTCCTTATAATGACAAAAATTCGTGGCAATAGAAACAAAAGACCATTGAAAATTAGCTCAATTTTTATTAGTGACTAATAAGGAAAACATTAATACAATAATAGAAATGTAATAACTCAATATTCCAATATTAACAAGACATAGATATATTTGCATGCAACTTGTCCATGAACACACTTAATAGTCGTAGACACACACATTTGTTGATACCCTTAAGATTGTTGGTATGAAGATAAAGACTTTCAAGCTTCATTAAAATGACATCTACCTCAAGTATGTTTCTTGTTAACATGTTTGAATAAAAAATTAAAAGGATCAACTTGCCTAATTTTGTATTTCCTTTAAGGATACTATCAATTAGCATGTTTGAAGTAAGAAATTGTAAAAAGGAGACGAGCAGTTTCTTAGAGATAGAGGAATTTTAGCCCAACATGTTTTCGAATATAGATAAATGATTCTAAGTTCTATAGAAAGTCAAATTGAACTAGAAATATTCCACTTTACTTTTTTATAGAAAAATCAATACTTGATGACTAAGTGTAATTTCCTAGAGTTTGAAGGACGTGACCAACAAGATTGTTAAAATAAATGTCTAATACTTAGAGAGAGGTGCATTTTCTCAAAGAAGTTCAATACTTCAATTCATAAGACTAATGAATAAGGAGAGATATTCTAACTTGACTAGATGACGCAATTATTTTAGTCTAGTCTTTGTTGAATTTTTTTGAAAGAATGATTGGTTATTATAAATACCACCCTGAAGGTTATTATAACCAACACTTAAAAATCATAATGATTGAAAAGATGCATAATGTTTAGGAAGCTGACCTATAAATTTATTTTCCCTTAAATATAGTGCTAGAAGTTTGGTGCAATTGGTGAAAGATGATGAAAGATTTCCAGAAAAACTATTGGAATGAGCAAAGAAAACCTGCAAGAAAATTGGAAAGACTATGTTTAGGGGTCCGCCAAATTTGTTCTCATACATCTTGACACGACTTAACCATCTACAGTTCTGTAAAGATGTGGGAATCTTTCCATTCAACAAGTTTTTGGATAAATCTAACATTGATATATAGACACATTTTCCAATATTCTCAGGGATTTTTCCACTAAGCTTTTTGTCGAACAATAACAAATCCGACATCATTATGCAATTCCCTAGAGATGCGAGAATCGTTCCAGTCAAGTTGTTGGATGAAAGATGTAGGTTCAATAAGTTTTGCAATGACCTCAATTCTACTTTAATTCTTCCACTTGAGTTGTTGGATGATAAATCCAAACTCTTTGATTTCTACAGCGAACCCAATTCTCCTAGAATTATTCCATTCAAGTTGTTGGATGACAAATCCAACCTCTATAAGTTCTACAGTGAGCCCAATTCTCATGGAATTCTTCCACTCAAGTTGTTGGATAAAAAATGTAGCGTCCCTAAATTTTGCAAGGAGCCCAATTCTTCTGGAATTCTTTCACTCAAATTGTTGGATGACAAATGCAAACTCTCTAATTTCTGCAGCAGACCCAATTCTCTTGGAATTCTTCCACTCAAGTTGTTGGATGAAAAATCCAACCTCTCTAAGTTTTGCAACGAGCCCAATTCTCTTGGAATTATTCCACTCAAGTTGTTCGAATGTAGATCCAGTTGTTGTAAGTTCTGCAGTGAGCCCAATTCCACTACAATTATTCCAATCAAGTGGTTGCCACCTAGAGATAGGTCCTCTAGGTTCTGCAGCAAGCTGAATTCCACCGGAATTATTCTGCTCAAGGAGTTGGAATAAAAGGAAAGATACAATAGTTGTGTACAACTGCGCAGAGCTGGAGGGATGTGACCAATCAACTTGTTCTCGTAAATGACCAATTCTTGTAGGGATGTGAAATTGTTCATAGAAGTTGTGATACTTCCAGTGAGAGAACTCTAGGATAAATCGAGATATTTCAACTTGACTAGACGACCCAATTCCGTTGGTATGGTCCCCGTCAAATCATTTTCTGAAATATCCAAAGTTCGCAGTAAGGAGAGGCTACCAAGAGATGGAGATAGAGTATCGTTGAGACGAATGTTGTTGATATTAAGCATTTCCAGCGCTTTGACCTGCCCAAACTTGGGTGGAATTATTCCACTGAAAAGATTATATGAAAGATCCAATGTATGCAATAAGAAAAGGTTTCCTAGAGTTGGCGAAAGAGTACCCTCGAAGTATTGCCAAGGAAGTAATAGGGAAATAACTCTATTAGTGTTGTTCTGGCAAGGAACACCATTCCACGAGCATACCTTCATTGAATTACCAGTTGTTCAGATGGAAAACCATCCTCCTGGATCCGATGTGATGGCCTTCTTAAATGACAAAAGAAAGAACAAGAAGAGAAGAAGACGCAGGAAGAAGAAGAGAGGTAAAGCGCAATAACATAAGAAACGATGCAGAAACAAACTGAAGAGAAAGAATAAAATTGACCACCAGTAGAGGAGGAGAGCGGAAAGATTCATGACAAGGAGCTTGCTCAGTAGATTTAAGAGTTGATAGATATTATAGATATGGAAGAGGGACTAGAGCCATAAAATCAAGATGTCAACGTGAAGCCAAGTACACAATAGGTCACCGTTCAATCTCTGCCACCGCCAACAACAGAGTTAGCTCCAAGTGAGGAAGAGGAAGTTTCTCCTCTTGATGACAATTTGGTTATGGACACGTACAATCTATCGTACAATGAACTTCGGAAGAATATTGTACATGCTTATAAGAAGCATTTTCAGGATGATGTCGTATCACTTGAATTCATTAGAGAAAAGGTGATAGTCGTAGACACCAAGAAGAATCTCGATGAAATTGTCATAGCCAAATTGGCCTTTGCGGGTGTAGCTAAGTCAATCCTGAGTATTTGGTGGTCGAGAATAAGCAATTGGAAAAAAAATTGTGGGTTTTTAGGCAAGAGGTAGAACAGTTTCATGTTGCAGCTCAGAATGTAGCTTCTGCTTAGTTCCATGTGGAGGAAATGAAGGCAGCGATACTTGCTAAAGTATCAACACTTGGAGAGACCATGTGGAACCTCTATGAGGAGCTTATTACTATGCATATGATAGTTGTCCACATTCATGGATTGCAGTAGAAATGTAAAGAATTTTTCAAAACTATTAGGAATATAAAAGTTTCCATCATTGTCGTTCATGAATAGTCAATGTGATACAAAGGGGCATTTCTTGACTTGGGAAAGAAAACAAAGAAACAAGCAGAGATGGAGAAATCAAGAGTATCAATGTTGATCCAGAACAAAAAACATCTTGCTTTTATAGACATTTTTGTGCCTTACAGCATGAAGCATGAAATGTCAATAATTAAAGGGATCCAAAGTCCCTAAACATGTTGTTCTTACCCCTAGAGGAACAAGGTCAGCAAACCACAGCACTTCAGGTCAGTTCTCCACCTGAAAACACTCAAAAACAGGCAATTTCAGGGTCATGTCAACTGCTCCATTGAGTATCTGCGCTGAATTTCAACTGCTCCACTTTGTACCTGCGCTGAATGTCAACTGTAAGGAAGGCTACCTACGCTGGGCGAGATTGGCCAAGTGGCACAGTCATTCTGCAAGGTGTCAGGTGCCCAGGAAGCTTCTAAAATGACACTTAGTTCAGCAAATTCGCCCTATGATGAGTAAGAGGTCCTTAAACTCCAAGTGGAATCAAGGATCTCCAAGTGGACTCAAGAACTGAAGTATAACTGAAGAGGGAGAGGACACAAGTCAGCTTCATGTCAGTCTCAAGCTGACTCATCCTTTCCCCAAATATCCTATATATAGAGCTCTCTCATGAGGTCTAAGGGGGCTGGAATTTTGTGCAAAGCAAGGAAGTGCTGTTGGTTTGAGTTTAGAGCTATTGGGTGATTGCTTTGAAGGAGGTGAAGAGGAGATTTCTTGCTGCTGGGAGGTGTTGCTGGATTGGGCCTCTATGGTTGTAACACTCTCAGAACTTTACTTCTTCCATTAATAAAGCATTTGAGGTTCTTCTATATACATGTGTTTCAATGATGTATTGTTGTACTTGTGTATTTGATTTATTCTAATCCTTGAATCAGTTATGAATGTATGCTTCTTGTAGTTTCCCTCTCTTTCCTTTTTGCAGATCTTTGTGTAGCTGGGCCAGTGAAAGAGCAAGGAGCTGGGAGCAAGCAGCAAAGAGAGAAGACTGGATCAACACTAGCGAAAGACATCGGTTGGTGGATCTCTTTCTCCTCTCTTTACTTTCATAAAGAAGAAATCTTAGATATCTTTGCTTTCTGTTGTTGCTGAGGTACTATCACCCTTAGAGTAGGGATAGGGTCATTCCGTGTCGGATACTTTTCCCCACAACAAATTGGTGACTCCGCTGGGGAGCGTATCTTGTTGGTTGTTTGTGTTTCTTGCTATTCATTTCATAAACAAAGGGAGTACCGAATCGAACTGCATTTGGATCTTTCAGATGCAAAGTAGAGGGCAGCTACTCTAGCTCAGTTTCTGGGCATGTTTATGATTTGAAGAGCTGATCCACAAGGACTTTGAAGCTCTTAGTGATAGCTTTTCATCCTCCTAATTATCCCTTAGTGTGTACTTGACTGATAGCTTCTGATTTGGCCAAAAACTGTGAATTTTTGAGCAAACTGTGAAAACGCAAGTCTCGTTCTTCAGTGCTGGCTGTACAAAGGCAGTCTGCATTTCAGCACAGGTAGCCCCTTCAGGAACTACTCTGAATGTCAATCTGACAGTCCAGAGCCTGCGCTGAACCAGTGTGGCAGTGTCCTACTGGGGTTTCCCACTGTGTCTTGCCATGTTTTCACTTGTGTTTTTGCTGCCTGTTGCTTGTCATTGTACCTATCTGAAACCAACTGCCTTTGCCACTATTCCGCCTCGGTTGTATAAAGAAACTGTGATTGTTCTTTGTGTATTTCTTATTTCATTTACAGTTTCCCATAACGAAAAGTGAACTAGTCTTGCTCTGGCCTCTTAGATCCAGAACTGTGATAAGTGTCGTAGTGATCTTAAGAGTTAGTTTGATTGTTGTTCATAGCTGATTGAGTTGGTTGCTTTCGTCATATGGTTTGAATTTATAAATTTCTAGTGTCCAAACAAGTACCTGAAAGGTGTCTTTTGATTTTAGACAAGCTTGTTTGTTTTCACTTGAAATTGAATTCGAAATTATACAACAGCTTTCTTTTTGTAATACATCAACATTAAGAAAGAGAAAAGAAATACCTGCATTTTGCATTTGCATTTTTGATAAGTTTGCATGATTGATCTAGGAGAAAGTGCATTAGTGTGTGCTTTGTGATCTGTGTGAAAAGATGATGTCTTTCTTTTCCCTCAGTAGTTAGGATTTTCAAAGTTAAAAGATTGTAAAGCTTGCTTATCATCTTAACTGCATTTAGGAATTTGTACCAATACATCTCGTGGTGATCCTGAAAGACAAACTGCTAAACAAGATCAACTTAAAATATATTGAATGAACCTAACAACGCTTTGTAACATAACGCTCATAGTAGAGGGCTAGGTAGAGACGTGTTCCGGCGTCATTAAACGTAGTGACTGTCGATCTCTACGAAGGTGGGTGATTCCTCCTGAGGGACGATAGCACTAATACGGACTTGTGCTCCCGCGTACCGTCGCGTATATTGGGAGACCCCTATAGGCATTTATCCTTTATCCTTAGGAAGCCGTGTCGACCGCCCTACTGATCGCGATGCAGTGAACACAGCATTCACGAAGATCGACCACCCGTACCGTAAAACGTATTCTGTGGTTTCGCGAAAGGTTTGGCACACCCTCTGCCTAGATCTCCAGAGCAGTTTCTTTTGGCCTTTTTCAAACTCTATAACTGAAAAAGTCCAACCGAGCATTTGTCACTTCGGGCTCGTTAAAACATCGAAGGATACTAGAGTCATCTTTAGCTTTTTCTCGACTCTTAAAAACTGAAAAAGCAAGTTGTGTCTAAAAGCGTCTAATAAAATTCATTCAATACAGAAACATAATTCCCCTTTTGTATTTTAGTTGATCGAGTAATCCGCAACAGTGGAGGAAAGTCAATTGAAGCCCCGTCGTTCACGGAGGCTTGCGAGTCAACCGTCTTTCTCTCCGGAATCGAAATTAGTACGGACGAAGCGAACTCGCTTGACCGGGTCAAAATCTCCCATTAAAGTTAGAACAACAGTTCCAACAACATCTGAGATTCCGGTCACTCCTAGTATTTCTGGAATCCCTGCCTCTATTGAAGAAGTTCAACAGCCACAGAAGGACAGTAGCACTGATCCTAGTCTGATAACAAGTACTTGCATAACTGAATCAGTTCCATCTGTAACCGGTCCACAGAGTCTTGTTGCTCAAACAATTGTCGCTGTCGAAACAACCCCTTCTTCGGCACCAGAAATCTTTTACGGACCTGACGGTCTTCCTCTTCCTCCTGGTCTGATTGCAATAGAGGAAATAGTAGAGGACCCACAAGCAAATACTCCAACTCATTTTGGAGTAGGTGTCACTCTTTTTCCTTTTGCATCAGAAGTTTGTCCATCACCAGTGGAGGTTCCTGTAGAATCGCTGGGCAGTTTATTGGATAGACTTAAAATGTCTGAGCAACCGTCGACATCTAGGACTATGTCAAATGACACAGCGACGGCAGAAGCTCCTGCTGTCACTCCAACGATGTTTTCCGGCATACCAGCTATTCCAACTAGCTCTCAACAGCTAGAAGGAGTCCACCCAGCGACTATTACAACAGCTTGGTCTGTTCCGGTTTGTTCTTCCGGTATAATACCCGGTAATTCTTATGTTGAAACTAGACAAATTGATCCCTATGGAGGTCAATTTGGGCCATCCAGTATTCAAAGGCAATCTATATCCTTGAGCTCTGGATTGTTACCGTATGGGGGGCAATATGCCCTTTCACTACCCCCTCTGGGAGGATACCCATACGGCAGTTTTCAACAGCATTCAGGTTTGACTGAAGTTACGACGAGTGGTTGGGTACCTATGTTACCCCAACAGCCGAGAGTTGTATATTCTATGCAACAATGTGTACCTATGTCTAGCATCTCGACGACGCCAGCTATTGTAACCGTGTCGCAAGTTCAATCGATGCCTGTTGTATGTCAACCCCAAGTTGTAATGCAACAACCCCTTGACCCTGCAACACAACCACAATCGCCAACTTCCGGGACGACACAAGTACAAACGGGTACATTAACCCCGCATCTCGGTCCGTCGGTTAGTATAGCACAGCAAAACATGGATTCACAACCATGGATGGTGCAGTACCAACAACCTCAGTTTTAGGAGGTGTACCAAGGATCTGAGCAATAGATCTTTGCGAATAGTGGACAACCCTATATTTAGAACGGGTTAAATCAACCACTTTACAGTGGCCAAGTCCACCAGCCATATCAGTCATATCAGCATCAATTGCATTATGCTGGTATGCAAAGGCCTACTGCTCAAGCAATCCCATCGTATCCTGGGTACGCCTCGCCAAACCTGAATCAGCAGTTGCCATTCGTGGCAACTCTAGAATTACCAGATTTACATCGATTGACGAATGATCCAATCGCCTATGCCCATTGGTGGCCAGCAATTCCTCACAAGCTTCCTTCGGACATTCCTAAATTCAATGGAAATCCTGGCGAAGACCCATCGAATCATGTGATGACTTTTCATCTGTGGTGTTCATCGAATACCTTGAACGATGATTCGATAAGGCTTCGCCTTTTCCAGAGGACATTGACTGGTCCGGCGGCTAAATGGTATATTGAATTACCTAGAGCCTCTTTCGACAATTTCAGTTCCCTAGCCACGACTTTCTTAACACACTTTCAGTTACCTATAAGGTATGAAACTGGAATAGAGATCTTAACCAATTTCAAGCAGACAATGGCCACACATATATCAGATCATATACATGAGTGGCGTCGTCGTCGCAGAATGGTAAAAACTTATGTTCCAGATCAGCTATTAGCTGAGTGGTTTATAAAGTCGCTTCTTCCTTCTATAACGGAAGATGTGGCCAAGGGAGGGGTCGTAACAGAGGAGCAGGTTATTGCTCGTGCCCAGTATTTAGACTTAGTATATACTCAGTCTGGCACGCTCTATGATAAGATACCTGACGCTCCCAGACCGGAATTTTCAATCCCTCCTCCTCCTGGATCAAATAGTGACTCTCATGCCGGTGACGGTGTGATTGGCACTGCAAACGCAAAGTCGACAAGGGATTCGAATAAGAAAGCCCGTAAGACTTCGAATCAAAAAGAAAATCAAGAGATTCTTGCTTCAGAAATAAACGCCATATCTGCAGATGAAGGCAAAAATTCCAATCAACCAGGAAGCAAGAAGAAGCAAAACGAAGGGAAGAAGAAGAAACAGGGTGAGTCATCCCCTCAAAAAACTTCTTCAAGCCCTCCTAAGAAAGGGAAACCAAAGAGTCCATGTCATATATGCGATGAGGATCATTGGACAACAGATTGTCCATACAAAGCTGTGCTTAAAAGATTCTTTAAGAGTTCAAAAACCTCAGCTGTGTTGACTGATCCGTTTCCCAATCAAGGTCAAAATCTGGTTGATAGTGGAAATGCTTCCCCGTCGCACTTGCTAATGTTATCGATCTCTAAGCAAAATGATGCTTTGATTTCGACAAGGAGTAAAGATTACGGGAATCCACAGGTGTCGAACGACAAAGGTAAAAATCAACCTAGTAGTTCGACAACAACTTCGGCAGAAGTTGTACCCCCCATCACGCATGAGTTAACAATAAAACCGCCAAAGGGAGTAGTACACAAGTCAACATTTAATCCTTGCGCCAGGGCGGCGCAGCATTATAACATAGTGGAAGATTTGGCCCAATCGCCATCCGCTATGTCGACTCTTGAGGTACTGCAAAATTGCCCATCCCAAAGGCAGGCGTTGTTATCAGCAATTGGTGGAGTGGATCCTAAGGATTCCAATCTTGTATCCTTTGATCACAGAGGATATGATCCTCAGTTACCAGCCCAACTAGCTTTCCTTATTCAGGTAAAAGCACTCAACAAAACTGTTCACAGAACAATTATTGATGAGGGGGCATCGACATGTATCATGTCGATGAGTTGCTGGAAAACTCTCGGATCTCCAACCTTGTCGCGATCTTCGACGACATTGAAAGCATTCGACGGTAGGACGTACACGCCGTACGGAATCCTAAACAACTTGAAGGTTGAACTAGGAGGAAAAACAGTGGAAATTGATGTTGAAGTCATTGATGGCAATCTTGACTATAACATCCTACTGGGTAGACCATGGATATATGCCATGGCAGCTGTAGTGTCGACTTATTTTAGGAAGATCGCATTCCCGTTTGAAGGAGGGATTACGATCGTCGACCAACAGAACTTCCTCCCTAATGGTTCACAAGTTACAGGAAGCATTCCCATGATCCATGGGAGCGACCATTCAATTCAAGATATCGGAGTAGGCCTATTGAAAGACCCCATAATGATGGGAGCTTTCGCGTTGCCACCTCCTATCCATGTAGGGAACATCCCGTTTGTAGCAACATGCAACATGGTATCTTCCTCGAAGGTCGCAGAAGACAAAGTCGTCATGGATCATCCAATGGTTTTTCCACCAAGCCCTATAGAAATATTGTAGCAATCAATTTTTCAGGCATGGGAGGCGAACCCAAGTCAACGCTCGTCAAGCGTTTGGGTAGATAGGTCTGGAGAATATGGTACCCCATTAGATCCCTGGTCAAAAGTTCATGGGACTGACGAAGGAATCTTACAATCAATGATGATTGAGGGGGCAGCATGGAATGATCACCACCATCGTTCCCTTCTTCTGGAGTGTGAAGAAGATACTCAACACGACCTATACCACCCTTCAGTGTTTGAATTCCTAACAAATACTGTAAATACGGTGGATTCAGAGCGAAACCTATCCAATATTGAGGAGACTATAGCCATAAATATCTCGACAAAACCGGATATTGTAGAGAATATTCATGTCGACAAAAGTTGTTCACCTTCAGAACTGGAAATATATGGTGCTCTCTTTCGTGAGTTTAGAGATGTCTTTGCATGGTCATATGATGAAATGCCAGGCATTGACTCGAGCATAGTTGAACATGAAATTAAAATGTATCCTGATGTCAAACCAGTAAGACAACGGCTTCGACAGGTACACCCTAAGAAAGCCTCTGCCATTAAGGCAGAAGTTGAGAAACTTCTCCATGTTGGATTCATCTACCCGGTTCCTCTAACCGATTGGGTATCGAATATTATCCCTGTTATGAAAAAACAAGGGACGATAAGAGTGTGTGTCGACTATAGGGATGTAAACCAAGCTTGTCCAAAGGACAACTACCCTACACCCTTCATCGACCAGATAATTGATGAATGCGCCGGATGTGAAATCTTTTCCTTTATGGATGGATTTTCCGGGTATAATCAAATAAATATCCGCCCACAGGACCAGTCTAAGACTGCATTTATTTGTCTGTGGGGCACATTCGCTTATCGAAAATTACCCTTTGGTTTAAAGAACGCAGGGGCGACGTCTCAGAGGGCAATGAATTATGCCTTCCATGACATCAAGAACATTGTTCAACCATATCTCGATGACCTTCCGGCTCATTCGCGAAAGCGGACTGATCATCCGCACCATTTGAGAGCGATATTTCTACGTTGCCGACACTACAAGATAAGACTCAATCCACACAAATGTGTGTTTTGCGTCGGTTCTGGTCATTTACTTGGCTTTGTAGTCTCTAAGGATGGGATTCGTCTCGACCGCTGTAAGGTTCAGGCAATCATTAATTTGCCTCCACCTTCTAATGTGCTTCAGATTCAGAAACTCCAAGGGAAAGCAAACTTTCTGAGGAGGTTCATTCCAAATTACGCAGAACTTGCTAAAGGTTACACTCGTCTTTTGAAAAAGGATGTACCTTTTGTCTGGGACCAGGTCACGCAAGCTTCCTTTGAAGCTCTGAAAGATTCTCTAGTAAGAGCATCATTAATGTACGCCCCGGACTATCAAAGAGATTTTAACTTGTATCTAGCTGCGGCAGATACGACCATTGCGATGGTTTTAGTGCAAGAAGTCGATGGAATTGAACACCCTATCTATTATTTAAGTAAAAACTTAAATGATACAGAAAGTAAATATTCCTATATTGAAAAACTAGCGCTTGCTGCTGTTCAAGCGATTCAAAGGTTTCGACATTATGTCCTCTTTAGGAAAACTACCATTCTATCAGATTGCAACCCCATGACGTATATACTGTCGCGACAGTTGCTGGGGGGCAAATATTCAAAATGGATAGTGATCCTGCAAGAGTTTGATCTGGATTTTGTAAAATCCAAATCGAAGAAAGCTCTAGTTTTCGCGGAATTATTGTGCGATCTCCCATCGTCATCCAACGATGAAACATCAGAAGAGTCAATCGTGGATGAAAATTTGTTTCTGATATCTGCAAGCGATGAGTGGTATGGAGATGTCATAGTTTATCTCCAAACCCAAAAATTTAGGCCTAATACCTCACACTCGGAACAAAAACGTATACGATACCAATCTAAAGACTACATGATCATCGGTGATACACTTTACCGTCGTGGCGTCGATACAGTTCTGAGGAGGTGCCTTACCCATGAGGAGGCCGAGAAAGCCCTAAATTATTGCCATTCAGGCGCGTGCGGTGGGCATCAATCTGGATATGCAACAGCACAAATAATCTTACGAGCAGGATACTTCTGGCCAACCATGTTCAAAGATTGCATAATCGCAGTCAGAAGTTGCCATGCGTGTCAGATCTTTGATAGCAAAACCAGAAGACCACCCGCACCTTTACAGCCTATAGTTGTTGTTGGGCCTTTCGCCAAGTGGGGCATCGATTTCATGCAATGTAACCCCACCTCGACCGGGGAGCATGGGTATATTACAGTCGTTGTTGACTATTTTACCAAATGGGCCGAGGTGATGCCTACATTGGACAACACTGGTGAAACAACTGCCCTTTTCTTTTCTCCTTGTCGAGATCAAAGCATCATTTTGCTTAGAAACCGACAACATAAGCACTTGCGACGGGGAAGCATTTCAATCATGTAGTCGCCAGGTTCGGCGTACCACAAGCTATAGTTACAGATCATGGGTCGCATTTTCACAATCACATGATGGTTGAATTAGCTGCCAAGCTAGGGCTATCTCACGACAGCTCTACCCCGTATTATCCACAAGCCAACAGACAAGTTGAGGCAATCAACAAAGTCCTGAAGCGTATGTTGCAGAGGATGATCGGGGTTCACAAAAGAAGATGGCACCTAATCCTGTACTCAGCCTTGTGGGCTTACCGAACATCGGTAAAAAACGCCACTGGGTTCACACCGTTTCAATTGGTGTATGGCCTGGAGGCAGTCTTACCGATCCAGTGCGAAATTTCGTCTCTTAAACTCGCAATTGACCTCCTCCCCGGAACCTCAGAAGAAGAGGCCCATTTCTTGGAGTTAATCCAGTTGGATGAAACCCGTCGTGACGCCGCTTTGGCGAACGAAGCCCATAAGAAACGAGTCAAGGCGCAGTTCGACAAGAATGTCAAACCTCGTGTCTTCTCTGAGGGTGACTTGGTTTTACTTTACGACCAAGAATCCGACAAGTTAGGAGCAGGGAAATTTAAGTCCTTATGGATGGGTCCCTATATTGTTAAAAGGGTGTTAGCAAAAGGAGCCTACGAGTTAATGGATTATGACGGAATACCACTGGCGCAACCCCGCAATGGGTTGTACCTCAAGCGTTACTATGCCTAAGTAGTAACCTGAGTGCTTTTGTTGTATTTTGTTTTTGCTAAAGGGTTTGTTTCGGTTAAGTAATCCACCTTTTTCGTTTGTTGCAGATGTCGAATTTTTCTGAGACATATGTGGGATATGCCGACGGAGCGAGTCATAGTTCGCGGAATTTATCCTCCGCAGCCTGGGCCATTTTTTATCCAAGCGGCGAGTTAGTGAGTTTCAGAGGTGTGTGTATTGGACAATCGACGAATAACATCGCTGAGTATAGCGCGTTGATTGAACTCCTCTCTGATACCATCGCCCATGGTATACGCCGACTAATCGTCAGGCTAGACTCACAGCTTGTAATACTACAACTCAATGGTATATATTCGGTCCGCAATCCAGCTATTTATCGAATGTTTCTAAGGGTTAAGATTTTGGAAAGAGAGTTTGATTCAATTCAATACCAGCATATTTCCAGAAACTTAAACACATTAACAGATTCATTAGCAAACTATGTATTAGATAGACATTTACGACATGTATAAAAAGAAATGCATCGGTGCTATGCAAGTGGATCACAAAATCAACCAGAATAAACCTCGAAAATCAAAATATATAAAGTTGTTTATAGTTTGTACATAATGTTCTGTAACCAAGAAAAAATGGGTCATATGACCTAAAACTCAAAAAGATGCTAGGGGGCACCCTAGCCTAGTGGTGCTCATGATAGTACGTCACGGCCTATGCAATCATGCGCAAGAGACGAGTCCATCGTCTAGGTACGCCAATAGTATGACGCTGCAACTGTAAAGGTAACTCGTCAATCTGTACATCCGGAAGACCACGAGTAAGGCTCTCGACCTGCTCCTGCACAGCTGTAAGGGTCTCAGTATCGTCAAGGTCGCGAATAACAACTCTCCTAGCAGGCTCTGCTGCTGGGGCAGCAACAGGCGATCGCGGACGAGCTGCTGGACGAACAGGACCAACATCTGCATGCACCCAAGAGTTTGATTAAAAGTCTTGATAGAATAAAGCACAGCGACATTATGAATAAAAACAGTAAACAGTGATATGGTCAGAGATTTTACCAATAGCACCCCATTGCTCGCCGTCCGGTAGCACCAAATCCGGATCACCTCGGAAATCCATACCCACGTATGGATACTCAGAAAACGCCATCTCCTGGCGCTCGAACCACCTAAAGAAGGCCTCAGTAAAAGTAATCTGAGGTTGACCAGCATGCCTAGACATGTGGTCAACCCACCTCTGCATGCGTGGCTCGGTCGGAGAAGGCAAGTCAAGTATGATGTACTGAGGCTGCATCAATGGGATTTTCTCCAAGGCAAAGGCAGTTCTTCAGCTTCTCGTCCTTTACCTTGGTCAATTGACTTTTCATCTGAACAAGTACTGCATCACACCAGTTGAATACTTTCGGTTGGAGACACTCCAAGGCGTGCCGCATATAAGATCTGTTGGCAACATGTAAAGCTGCGCTACCGGCCATCCTGCCAATGGTGAACAGAATGGACCTGAGAGACCTGTCAATAATATCACGGATAATAATCTTGCCGTCTCTGCTCGACTGAGAACCTTCCCTGCAATACGGACGGACATAATCTCTGGTGGAATCAGTCCCTCGAGCCGTACCTGACAAGGAAATGGGGGCACCCCGTCTTGACAACCCAGTCAAGAAGTACATGTCCTCTATGGTCAAGGGGATGGACTTCCCCCTAATCTGGAATACTTGGTTAACAGGATCCCAAGCATCAAGCATATACTGCAGTAAAGAAATCTGTGCTCTCATACTAGAGATACGGAAAAACTTCAGCAGGCCACAGTTCTGCAGCGCGTTCACCGTGACCGGGTCATGGAGGGCAATCATGTCCTCCTCTTCATGTTCTCATTCTCGCCATGTAAGGGACATTTTGTTCAAGGTTCCCTGCAAGCAAACAAAAGAAGGAGTAAGTTCCTGATTTTGGTGAAAAACTGGCGAAAAAATCATCAAAAAATGACTTGCAGGATCAGTTTTTTAAGCCCAGCGCAGGCAGAGAGTCTCCTACCTGCGTTGACGGTCAGGCTGCCTTAAGGCAGCTTGACCTTCAGCACAGGTTTCGAAAGGAGAACCTGCGCTGATGCTAGGGCGTTTTTACAAAACCCCTGAGGCCTAGAATCACTGAAAAACAGGCCTGAAACAGGAAAATGAAACCGTGAAAAGAAAGAGCTAGGGATTAGCTCCTACCTGGTCCAAACGGCGCCGAAAATCATCCGCAGAATCTCCCAGAATTAGCTGGTGAAAATCAAGGAAGAAGAGGCACCTCTAGAGCTCCAACAAACCAAATGCAAATGAAATGGTAAATGAGAGGTAAAAACACCTTTTTATGACTTTTTACATAGTTCAAAGTGAAATATTAGGGTTATAATCTCATTTTCATGAAAATATTGTCCATTTCTAACAAAGTTTGTTGCAGCAATTGAAAGTGCAGTACTATATTTGAAAAGAGAAAAGCTAATAATGGTAAAAAATCAAAATTTGACCATGTATCCGAGCAGTTTTACTGCGGAATTTATGCTCGTTAAAAAATAGAAAATCATGAGCAAGAGTTTCCTCCAGAGTTCAAGCTCATTAAAAAATGAACCTATCTCGGTAAATAACCTCTGTGATCGTAAATTTATCAGCCATAAAAGCCTTGGTCGTGTTTGCCCACCACCTCCACCGTCACTTGGCCGATCGTTCACCCCCATATGATTGTTTACCCATTTTGAGGAACAACTGCGAGGAGTGATTTCACCTAGCCATCCTTGTGACATTGCCGTGATTGGAAAATTCCAACCTGTACCTGGAATCTGTTGCTATCCCTGTTTATCACTCATTCCTCAAAAGACGAGTCTTCTTTGAGCTCTTTTCTGACTCGTAAAATATGAAAAGTTTGCCGAGTTTTGGCCTTCCAGCTCATTAAAGGGACCGGAAAAGCTATCCCTCCTTTAGATTTTAATCTTTTTGGACCTGAGGGATTATTGCACAAAAAGATCGAGCGCTTGTCTTGTTCGGCTCGTTAAAAGTACCGAACACCCATCCCTTCTGTATTGTTTTATACTTTTTCGGACTTAAGGGATTAGATGACGAAAAAGGAATTTTGGAGTTAACTTTCTGTAGCTTTTCAGACTCTCTAAAGATGAAAAGGACCGAGTTTTCCTTGTCGTTAGACTCGTTAAAATGATTAAATAGCGACAAACTTGTCTTTAGACGAGAACGAGTTTCCCTATCGCTAGGCTCGTTAAAACATAGCGATAGGCTTGCCCGAAGGGCAGGTTATAGAACAAGCATATGTTATCCTCCTCAATCTTGACAAAAATAAAGAGGTACTGGTCAGAAATGACTGGGGAAAAATTGGGAGAACCTCGAAGCTTTAATGGTAGCAAGTCGCTCTTGAACATGACACTTTTCCTCCGTACCATATCGGGTTGGGTTGATTCATTCACCGGTCTCATCACCATGGTCCTCGCCAAACCATCCAAATTTGGGGTAATGCTACCGATCCATCGCATCAGTGTCGTTATATGTTCAAGAGAGGTCATTCAGAAAGTGTCAACCGTGTCCCATCCACTACCATACATTATCCTTCATCCGTCCATGATCGCCACCCTGAATCATATGTCACAGTTTGTTTTCACCTCCACTAAAATCATTAGCTCCGTTCCATGTCATTGATGTGGGATTCATTAAGGCCCTCCTTTGACGGATCGCTTCTTGTCGACTTCAGCTCATTATCCAAGAAGTTGATCTAGGAACAACCCCTTCAGTACTTTGAAGCTTGCATGCCTCAATGGCAAGTTTCTCACTTCCGACGACAGGTATACATCAATGACCTTCGACCAGAAGATTTTGCGTGGCGTTCGACGCTAAGTCCTTTATTCATGCCACATGGATTGTACTGCAGTACCTTGAGGGTCATTATCATTATCGGTGATTCCTCTCGCGCTTGTTAACGGTTTTCATTATTGACCGGTAATCAAGTGATGTCTTTCCATGCTCGACTTCAGCGCAGTTCTCACATGGATCGACTTGTACTTAGAGTGAAGATCGAACGAGTTTGAAGACCCCGGATCTAGTTTCATCCATCCGGGCTGCGATATATATTCAGGAAATATAAAAACATTTGTCATGTACATCATTGCAGCAGATGATCATCCTATTCAAAGGATGATAATTTCAGCAGAGAATTATCAGTCTACCATCAGACGATCGTCTGTCATATGTACCAAAATGTATTTATAAAGCTGAGCATGGGAATGCCCGCCTCAGCTAGATCATGAAAACAGAAAGAAAAATAATGTATTGTATTGTATTTTATTACAGGACACCTCTCAGCGATTGAATGAACTTCGGATCCTCTGGATAAAGCTTTCACCCGATAAACGACCTCATACTTTAGGGGGCAACTGTTATAGACATTTTTGTGCCTTACAGCATGAAGCATGAAATGTCAATAATTAAAGGGATCCAAAGTCCCTAAACATGTTGTTCTTACCCCTAGAGGAACAAGGTCAGCAAACCACAGCACTTCAGATCAGTTCTCCACCTGAAAACACTCAAAAACAGGCAATTTCAGGGTCATGTCAACTGCTCCATTGAGCATCTGCGCTGAATGTCAACTGCTCCACTCTGTACCTGCGCTGAATGTCAACTGTAAGGAAGGCTACCTGCGCTGGGCGAGATTGGCCAACTGGCACAGTCATTCTGCAAGGTGTCAGGTGCCCAGGAAGCTTCTAAAATGACACTTGGTTCAACAAATTTGCCCTATGATGAGTAAGAGGTCCTTAAACTCCAAGTGGAAGCAAGGATCTCCAAGTGGACTCAAGAACTGAAGTATAACTGAAGAGGGAGATGACACAAGTCAACTTCATGTCAGTCTCAAGCTGACTCATCCTTTCCCCAAATATCCTATATATAGAGCTCTCTCATGAGGTCTAAGGGGGCTGGAATTTTGTGCAAAGCAAGGAAGTGTTGTTGGTTTGAGTTTAGAGCTATTGGTTGATTGCTTTGAAGGAGGTGAAGAGGAGATTTCTTGCTACTGGGAGGCGTTGTTGGATTGGGCCTCTATGGTTGTAACACTCTCAGAACTTTACTTCTTCCATTAATAAAGCATTTGAGGTTCTTCTATATACATGTGTTTCAATGATGTATTGTTGTACTTGTGTATTTGATTTATTCTAATCCTTGAATCAGTTATGAATGTATGCTTCTTGTAGTTTCCCTCTCTTGCCTTTTTGCAGATCTTTGTGTAGCTGGGCCAGTGAAAGAGCAAGGAGCTGGGAGCAAGCAGCAAAGAGAGAAGACTGGATCAACACTAGCGAAAGACATCGGTTGGTGGATCTCTTTCTCCTCTCTTTACTTTCATAAAGAAGAAATCTTAGATAGCTTTGCTTTCTGTTGTTGCTGAGGTACTATCACCCTTAGAGTAGGGATAGGGTCATTCCGTGTCGAATACTTTTCCCCACAACACTTGCCTAGTTCATTGGTAGCATTCAGGCCTCGTATTTATGGTTATACAACAGTCTGGATTTCTTGGTGAACTTAGACAGGATCCCATAAGTTGGCTCACTCACTAAAGCCAAACCCAGGAACCAGGTCAGGCAGGATATTGAAGAATACTTGGAGCAGCTTAGACATATTTCCACCAAGAAATATTTGGAGGTGAATAGACAAAACATGCAGAACTACATTGGTGGCCTTGTCCAAGTGAGAACAATGTTGCTCCTGCTCTAGAAGGAAGTTCAAAATAGTTCCAAATCATTGTACCTATATTCCATGGAGGCTAAATTCTGCTTCTAGCCAAACATCATCGCACAGTTTCGGGATGTCATGGCACAATACCATGCTTGGCACAGATACATGACCGAAAAACATCAAGTGGAAAGTTTTGAGCTAGAATTTCTCCAAACTCAACCATGATAATAGTTTTTCTTGTTAGGTTGTCTACTTGGCTCTACCCTATTTTGTCTTATATGGGTATGAGTGTATTGTAATATTCTTTTGTAAATAATTTGTAAGTGAAATTCCAAGTGTCAATTGCGGAATATGAAGAGTCATGATGTAATGTAATTGAATAGTCATTTGTAAAGAAGTTGAATAGTCATGAAGGAAGTTGAAGAGTCACCCCTTTTGTTATAAATACATCCATCCTCATAAGTTATGTAAAGGGCTTTTGGGGAGCCAAGCTCTTGGCTAGGCTTAGGCTTAGAATTAGGAGCTTGGGAGTTTTGTGAGAGCCTTGGCTTCTCTGTAGCATAGAGGGAGTATATTTCTTTGGTGGAGTAGGTGATCTTGACTTCACGTTCCACTATTGAGGCAAGTGGTCCATCAATGGTATATGTGTGATTGGAACTTTCACTTTAATAAAAGCTCAGAGGTTGCACATTTTCGTGCATCTATTGTGAATATAGTAGGACTATTCTTGTTTTATTTTCAATGTATGCTATTTAACTTGGGCTTATGCATATGAACTATTTCATTTGCATTGGTATGAATCTTGTTGAATGTATGTTGTTGTATTATTTCATTACTATTAACTTGTGAGCTATTTCGCATAATAGCTTGTGATGTCTTTATGCTCATGTGTCTTTTTTAAGTTGTGGATTATTATAGGCTTCTAAGGGGCTCACTCATTTTCCCTTCATGTGTTAGAACCTTCATGCATCGCACTTGACTCTTTGCAGGGTCACACACTTGTTCTCACCAAAGTCACCATACATCATTCTATCCGTATTTGCAGCCAAGGCATATCATTAACAGCCACTCCATCAGCAACCATGTTGTAATCCATATGGGACTCCTACACCAAACAGTGTGAGGTCTAATTGGGACTTCATATTAGGGAGATCCCCTGAATGTTGGTGGATCCAACACCGTCAACAAGGCCCTAATCATATTTTGACCCCTTAGACTCCTATATATACCAAGGAGGTATTGTCATTTGAATAATCCAAGAATTATTCATTTATATGATGTAAAAGAAGGTTTCCCCCTCAAAGAGGCTTATTTTCAAGTTGTTGATCTATCTTTTCTTTTGTTTTTGTGATCTGGTTACATAACAAAAAGTGTTGATGACATAACAAGTTCGTTGTGAAAAATCGGTTGTCATCGATCTATCGACGCTAATTGTTCCATCATTATTTGTACTCCTATGGTCAGTGATGTTGGTAGAGTGGCTCCAACTTCTCTCAATATTTTGAGGACCCATTTCATCTAAGTATGTATGCCTTTGGCAATCGACCAACCATCGTTATCATCCATCATGTGACACCACAAGACTCCTACATCCATTGGTATTTTGATGACATGTTTCATTAAAAAATGTATGCTTTCGACAATAGACCGACCAACCCTATCGTCGATCATGAAAAACCATAAGATCTCCCTTTCATTGGTTTACTGAAGTATGATAGAAATCGGAATTACGACAAATTTGGAAAACTCCGATAATGCAACTATACCATGTTTCATGTTTAGCAAAACCTCATTTTGTCCTTATAGCAACAAAACTTCATGGAAATAACAACAAAAGGCCATTGAAAATTGGCTCAATTTTTATTAGTGACTAATATGTAAATAATTAATATAATGATAGAAATTTAATAACTCAATATTTTGGTCTTAAAAAGACATGGATATATTTTCATGCAACTCGTCCATGAACAAACTTAATAGGCATACACACACACACACACATTTGTTGATACCCTTTATATTGTTGGTTTGAAGACACATACTTTCAAGCTTAATTAAAATGTGAATTACCTCAAGTACGTTGTTGGTTAACATGTATGAATAAAAGATTAGAAGGGTCAACTTGCCTAATTTTGTATTGGCTTTAAGGATACTATCATTTAGCAGTTTCCTAGAGATAGAGGAATTTTAGCCCACCATGTTTTTGAATATAGGTAAACGAGTCTAAAGTTATATAAAAAGTCCAATTCCACTAGGAATATTCCACTTTAATTGTTTATGGAAAAATCAATACTTGATGACTAAGTGTAATTCCATAGATTTGAAAGGACGTGACCAACAAGATTGTTAAAATAAATGTCCATTACTTATAGAGGTGCATTTTCTAAAAGAATTTCAATACTTCAACTCATAAGAATAATGAATAAGGAGATATATTATAACTTGACTAGATGGCCCAATTATCTTGGTCTAGTTTTGTTTTAATATTTTTTGAAAGAATGATTGGTTAGATGTGTGTACAATTACAAAATATTTTGTAGTATAGATCCTATTGAGATAAAGTGTTTGGAGCACTTTCCAAATTATGGTGGAATTCTTCCTATCAAACATTTTTCTCAAAGCTGAAAAGTTCACAATAAGGAGAGGCTACCAAGAGATGGAGAGATACTAGCTTCTTTGAGTTCCATGATTGTAGCTTCTTTGAGTTCTCAATTGTCTAGTTGTACAAAATCCTTGTGGATTTAATGTAATAACCTTTTTCAAATGAAATTTTTTCCTCCATGTTCCTTTTATTTCTACATGATGTCAATTGACACATGAAATCCTCCAAAGTGCATTGCATCCAAACAAAATTGTAGGGTTAAAGTGAAGTACTTCCACTAGGTGTGGGGTCATAGAGATGATCATATTCCTTGTGAAATATCATAAGACGAAGAATATATTGATCTCCTTGAGAAATTAAATGTTACAACAGTTGGAATGTCCAATGATATTATTGTTTCCATTATCACAAAGCCCACAAGCATCAACATGACTTCTTTTTAAATTGATTGGTTCCATGAATTATATATCATATTTTTATTGATTTAATAATTGATTAATAATAATTAAATTTATATGCAAAAAATATGTATTAAATTAACAATTGTGAGGTGTCCAACAATTATACAGCTTGAGTGGGCCAAATGGTTAAGAGCATGTGTTTCCTCTTAAGAGGTTGCAGATTCAAAACGAGAGGGGGGTAGAGTATGAATGCCTTTGTAGACTTAAATCGTCAATTTCAATTCATAAGTAACCATAATTTATAAAATAAATTAAAAATGGCTTATTCAAATAACCTATGAAAAGCATTTGGAAGGAGAGGAAAAGCATAAAGGAAAAAAAATGTTAATTTTTCACAAAGATTCTCAACCAAGAATGTTGGTTTCTAAATGTATGAAAAAGCTCAAACATAAGAACCATATGTCACTTCATTGTGTACACTTTTCAAAATACTTAAAATATACATGTAAACTAGGAAGTAAAAAACTAAAAAAATGTGAAAAAAATCATAATTAAGTGGAGATGGAAAACATAAATAGATAACATAATAACCACTCGCATTTTATTCATCAAAATATTATATATTATTTTAATTTCCAGTACATATTTGATCAAAATAGTATTATGGTTGGATAAAAGATAAGTCATTTAGGGAATCGATACACTCCATAAAATGGTTTTATTTTTGGAGGTACCATCCAATGCCATGCTTTATCCCACATAATTATTACTGTTACAACTCCACCAAAGCCAAGTCCTACCCCTAACCCTAATGCAATTAATGAGATATGTTCATCCACACGACTCAACCATCCTTGGTCATCACTGACATTTGGAGAGACTGCATCTCCTTTTTTTGGGGTAGCTTTATTGCATGCTTGTAAAGGATACCCACATAGGCACTTGTTCCTTTGAAATGAAGCCACACCGAAAGTGTCCATCTGCGTTCCTTTAGGGATTCGCCCACACAATCTGTTAAATGATACATCCAGGTATGCCAACATAGTTAATTTAGAGAGTTCTTGAGGTATCTCTCCGCTCAAATTATTTTTAGACAAGTCTATTTGCTCTAGAGTAGATATCTCACTTAGAGATGCAAGAATTTTTCCTTCCAAGTGATTTCTAGATAAATTCAACAATCGCAAGGCACTCAAATTTGCCATGCTTGAGGGAATTTTTCCAGTGAAATTATTGCTAGACAAATCCAAAATGGTATTTGTCAGCAACACATATCTTAGAGAATACTCATAACCTTTAATGTTAACTTGCACATCAGTGTATAATGTACTACCAGTAAGATCAGAAGAGAAAGGTATTTGAAATCCTAGTAGTCCCCCTAAATTAAAAGGTATTCCCCCCGTAAAATTATTATTGGATAAATCCAACACCTGTAAGTTAGGAAGATTTGTGATCCAATCAGAAATACCACCCTGAAGGTTATTATATCCCAAACTTAAAACTCGTAATGATTGAAAAGATGCATAATGTTTAGGAAGTTGGCCTATCAATTTATTTTTCCTTAAATCTAGTGCTAGAAGTTTGGTACAATTGGCTAAAGATGATGAAAGATTCCCAGAAAAACTGTTAGAATGAGCAGAGAAAACCTCCAAGGAAATTGGAAACACTATGTCTAGGGGTCCACTAAGTTTGTTCTCGAACACCTTGACGCGATTTAACCCTATACAATTCTGTAAAGATGCAGGAATATTTCCATTCAACAAGTTTTTGGATAAATCTAATGCGTATAGATAGACACATTTGCCAATATTCTCAGGGATTGTTCCACTAAGCTTGTTGTCGAACACCACCAAATCTCTCAGGTTTGTGCAATTCCCTAGAGATGCGGGAATCCTTCCAATCAAGTTGTTGGATGACAAATCCAAACTCCATAAGTTCTGCAGTGAGCCCAATTCTCCTGGAATTCTTCCACTCAAGTTGTTGGATGACAAATACAAATACATTAAGTTCTGCAGTGAGCCCAATTCTCTTGGAATTCTTCCACTCAAGTTGTTGGATGTCAAACCCAAACTCCATAAGTTCTGCAGTGAGCCCAATTCTCCTGGAATTCTTCCACTCAAGTCGTTGGATGACACATCCAAACTCTCTAAGTTCTGCAGCGAGCCCAACTCTCCTGGAATTCTTCCACTCAAGTTGTTGGATGACAAATGCAAATCCATTAAGTTCTGCAGCAAGCCCAATTCTCCTGGAATTCTTCCACTCAAGTTGTTGAATGACAAATCCAAAGATTCCAAGTTCTGCAGTGAGCCCAATTCTCCTGGAATTCTTCCACTCAAGTTGTTCAATGACAAATCTAAACGCTCTAATTTCTGCAGCAAGCCCAATTCTCCTGGAATTCTTCCATTCAAGTTGTTGGATGACAAATACAAACCAATGAAGTTCTGTAGCAAGCCCAATTCCCTTGGAATTCTTCCACTCAAGTCGTTGGATGACAAATCCAAACTCTCTAAGTTCTGCAGCGAACCCAATTCTCCTAGAATTCTTCCACTCAAGTTGTTGGATGACAAATACAAACTAGTTAAGTTCTGCAATGAGCCCAATTCTCCTGGAATTCTTCCACTCAAGTTGTTGAATGACAAATCCAAACTCTCTAAATTCTGCAGCGAGCCCAATTCTCCCGGGATTCTTCCACTCAAGTTGTTGGATGACAAACGCAAATACCCCAAGTTCTGCAGTGAGCCCAATTCTCCTGGAATTCTTCCACTCAAGTTGTTGGCTGACAAATCCAATCTCTCTAATTTCTGCAGCGAGCCCAATTCTGCTGGAATTCTTCCATTCAAGTGGTTCAATGACAAATCCAAACTCTCTAATTTCTGCAGCGAGAGCAAGTCTCCAGGAATTCTTCCTATCAAATCATTAAATGAAAGATCCAACACACGCAAAAAGGAAAGGTTGCCCAGAGTTGGCGAGAGAGTACCTTTGAGACTTAGTGAATCAAGGTTTAGGGCATCGACTTTGTTAGCGCCGTCTATGCAGGAAACACCATTCCACGAGCATACCTTCCCCGAATTCTCAGGTGTCCAGTCCGACAGCGATCCTCGTGGATCCGATGTGATGGCCTTCTTGAACGACAGAAGCGCGTCCACGTCCCTTTTATCCTCCCTTAATGAATTTAACGTTGTGGCAGCCGCATTGTCCAACGCTGCCAACACTATCAAAAAGCTGACAATCATGGCTTTATCCATGGCACTCTCTCTCTCTGTGTCCAATGCTTTGGCTATGAATTCACTACATATACATATCCCTTTTATAGCAATTGCAAAGAGTCGTAGAAATTGGTTGGCGTGATGAGTGGGTGAACACAGAGGTGATTTCGGGATTTGATTGTGTGGCAAATGGGTGGAACGCGTGGAATCAAATTCCGTGGAAGATAAGTCATGGATTTTCAAAATCATTATTTTGCTTTTGAGTGTCTCCATCCCAACTTAAATTAAAAAGAAGTGGAAAATATATTAATTTTTAAACACGGCTCCATTTCATAAAATTAGGAAGAAGTATTAAATCCTAAAATTAGGATGAATTTTTAAATGAACAGAGGGTGGGTTCGAAATCATGATTTTGATATAACTTTAAAAGAAGGTAAATCAATAAATCATTAACCATGATTTGGGGATTTGATTGTGGGGCAAATGAGTGGAACGCGTGGAAAATTGACGTGATGAAGTGGGGGAACAGAGAGGTAAATCAATAAATCATTAACCATGATTTCGGGATTTGATTGTGGGGCAAATGAGTGGAACCCGTGGAAAATTGACGTGATGACTGGGGGAATTTCGCTTATTTTGCTTTGACGAGTGCATCCCGATGTTTTTGGGTGTCTCCATCCCAACCTAAATTAAAAAGAAGTGGAAAATATTAAACACAGCTCCATTTTGCAATTCGACAATACCATGAATCAATAAATCAGACGGTGTAAAGAATTTTTAAATAAATACAGCAGGGTTGCAATTCGACGATATCATGATTCATAAAATTAGGAAGAATAATTAAATCCTAAAAAGTAGGAAGAATTTATATTCTAGTTTATGAAATTGTTATATCCTAAAAAGTAGGATGAATTTTTAAATGAGTGGGGGAACAGAGAGTTGATTTCGGGAAATCAAATTCCGTGGAAAATTGGTGAGACGCGTGGAATCAAATTCCGTGGAAAATTGGCGTGATGAGTGGGGGAAGATATAGCGTAAGATATGTCATGGTTTTTCAAAATCATTATTGTGCTTTGACCAGTGCTCCATTTTGAATTAATATATATTTTGAAGTGGAAAATATATATTAATTTTTAAACACTGCTACATTTTGCAATTCGACAATCATGATTTCATAAAATTAGGAAGAATTTATAAATCGATAAATCATAGTTTTGTTATATCCTAAAAAGTATGAAGAATTTCTAAATCAATAAATCATAGTTTTGTTCGAAATCTTGATTTTATTATAACTTTGAAAAAAAAGGTAAATCTGTAAATCATGGTTTCGAGATCATGATTAATCCATTCTCAATCTATATTTCCTACCAATTTTCCTTGACGTGAAGGATTTTTGTGACCGCATTCATTTCCTTAATTGGCAGATCGAAACTACAATAAATTTTTAATGGATTAATAGAATGGAGTTAGAATTACAATTTTACATTATTCGATTTGCATTTTTAATTGCAAAAATGCATTCAATGACCTCAAAAACCCTCCTAACGCCAAATTGTGCAATCTAAACGATTGAAAACTATGATTCTAATATTTTGCAACTAGATTTTGCACAAAAATGATTGCAAAAATGTGACGATAAATGGTTGAATTTGTAGCACGTTTATATTATGCTATACTTCACCTATTTGGCCACTTTATCAAGTTTCTTCTCACTACATGGGACAACACTGACATGAAATTGAAAGCCATATTTTATAATTATGTTCATGTGTGGCATATAAATATAGTGACCTTGTGACAATGTTTCTCCTTATCAAAGATGGTTAGGATTTTGTTTTAACTACAGGTTTGTTAAAGTTTTGTGTGTTTTATTTTTTATGTGAACAATGATGAGAACTCATCATTTGACAAGATTCAATATTCTTTTAAATTTGTTTGTAATTTTCAAAACATTGTTGTAATTGGGTATTTTGAATGTCTCTCTATAAGAGATTTTATAATTTCAATTAGTAGCTAGTTGTAGTGGAGATCTTGGTGCATTGTTTCGGATTTTCCTCCTTTTGTTGTGCTCCATTTATAGTTGGGTTATGGCGGACATGAGTGCCAAGGTTTTTATGTGTGATCATAGTAGGGAAATTTAGTGACTTTGTTGTGATGTTCCTCCCTATTATACATGATCTAATTATTTTTTTTAACTATATGAGCACTAAAGGGCAAGGTCTGTTATACTACAAGATTTTATTCACTTTGGCAACATGTTTAAGGGGTAGGAAAATACACTAAACATTTTGTGACATTTATCCATGGCCTAGTTTAAATCCATTGGTGATGTTTCTTGGCGCTTTAAACTACATTTAATGACAAGATTGCATGCTTTTATGTTTTTTTTCAACATGAGGTCCTCTTCATTGGTTCTACTCATGCCAATGTATTATATTGGGATTTGTGTACCATGATGTGGTAATACATTCTTTGTCTTCTATATTATGCTATAGGGGCTTGGTGACATTTGACATTTTGTTTACATTTTTTGGTGTTCTAGATATGGAATTTGGTGTTTGGGTTGTATATAGTGGTGGGTTGTGTGCCTATGATAGATAAGTTAGTTAAGTTTGGTATTGTATCTGTTGTTTTGGATTTCCAAGGTTTGGTATTTTTCCTTTGAACTCTTCAAAATATATAGTTTGGCTTGTTTGGTGGTTTGTTATGCAATAGTGTCACCATCGTTATTAATTTACTTGGTGAGCATTATTGTGGTGAATTATGTGAAGGCTTAGATCTTTTGGAACCAATATACATCTCTCTTTCCTCTGCCTGTGAAGAATTAATAATACCTTGAGATTGTTGTTGTTGAACGATGTTTATTTCCTCATGTTCATTCGACACATTTTGTGGCCAAATAAATGGATTTTTCAAAGGTATATCTTCATCTGTTGTTGTTGAAATGATATCACTTTGATTATTGAAAAATGACTCCCACCAAACTGAATTAGCAATGTCAAAGTACTCCTATGCATATCTAATACATTTTTTAATTTCTTCCAGGTAATCAGAATAATTTATTACTCTATTTTGTCTGTGTGCATTCTGAACTTCACCAACTGATTGTAATAACAATATTTTTGATGCAAATATTGGATGATCTGGAATGAACTTCAAAAATTGCAAACCTGATGATGGTGCCCATTCTGCAGTAGTTGAATACTTCTTGCTCCATATTAGTGTTTTCCCATCAATTTTTTTGATACGAAATTGATTTTGGAAGCTAATGTTATTAAGTTGTTCAATGCATTTCCCCTCACCATATGATCCAAGAATAAACCTTCGCATGTCAACAGTTTCTTCCAACACATCAAAAGTAGGCTCTGGAATGTATGATTTCTTAATACATTCAATTAGTGATGGCAAGCTCCCAACTACCTTCCTCCTCAATGTGACTGAAAAACGACTGAACATCTTATCAATATGGTCATGAGTGTGCCCAACAAGAAGGAAACCAACCTTTACCTTTTGAAAAATTCTCAATTCAACAAGCATGTTTAGATATCCAAAAACAACCTTATTTTTGTTTTCACGGTAAGTGTTGTCCAATTGTAGATACAAAACTTCAAGAAGATTACCAGACCAATGAGAAATCACATCATGAATTATGGTTATGGTCAGATTTGCATCATTATGAATATTTGGAGCTGTGAAGTACACCCTTGGCAACATTTTCCCATTGAAGACCATACAACTGACCAAGTGAAACTGAATGAAATTTTCCTCCTGTAAATTTTTGAGTGTGGGAACAAAATATGGTAATTTAAGTGTTTTCTTCTGGTCCATACCATCAATTATCAAACCCAAATATTTATTCAGATTATCATAACACTTCTTTCGATGCTTGTACAACTTCTTCCTTTCGTTTGTTTGTTGTTCGTGATGCTCCTAAAGTTCTTTGACAATTAAATCTACACAACATAAAAGAAATTCATTAAGAAATATGTTTTCATAGTTGATGACTATACAATTTTAAAAGTTAAAGTTATGAATGCTTACCTCTTTCTAACCCTTCACATTTGTCCTTTTTTGATTCAAGAGAAGCACATGTACTGTAAATCCCCATCCTTGTCTTCTTAGGAATATGGACATTGTTGAATTCTTTCTTCCATACCTTTACAAAATATTGATATGTAATAAACCAGCCATGTCCCTTAGCACCTTCTGCATATTCTTTGTATAAGTTGTAGATTTCTCGTCTTGAAAAATTATCTGGAATATGTATTGTCTCTCTATTCGGCATACACTCTTCATGCTTTGAAAAGAATTCTTTCATCCATGACATTGCAGTATTTGATAATGGACCAAACCGTCTTTTATGACGTACTTCTGAATAAAATGTGGGATCCTTTTCCAAATTTTCTTGAATTCTCGAGAGACAAAAATTCCCAATCGAATGAAACTTTTTGAAAGCTTTTCTACAGATAAATAAAGTCCTAATATGATAATCATAACCTGACAATGTAGGTTGCATGCACCCAACTTAATATGAATTTTGCATGCTTTTATTCATTGACAAATATCTCTTCCTGCTTTCTAATGCAAATTTTAAATCCATATGTTTCAAGCAATCTTTTTGGCAACATTCACTTGAAATGAGAGCGATGATAGAACTTCTTCTCGTCAGATATTCTACTCTACCCCTTGTATAACTGGAACAACTTGCATTGATACGAAAAGGTCTACTCCTACTCCTCGGTACAATATTTCTTGGCCAAAATAATTAAGTTCATCGCGAGCATGGTGGGCCCGACCAAACTCAATTTCCCAACAGCCATGGGCGGGCCACTGTGGTGTCGCGGGGTGGGCAGGGAGGGCGGACGGGCGGGTTGGGTGTGAGGGCACTGTTGAAAAATAATACTGAGAAGGGGGCGGGGGTGAATCAGTATTAACAGATCAATAAAATGTTTTCAATTTCATACTCAGAAACATATACGCTACTTCAGTTAAGTGAACCAGCGTGTACACGCTACTGTGTTTAAAGAAACCAGCGTATAACCAAAAATCTTATGATTCAGTTAGCTTATCTTCAGTAAATGCATCAGGACATTATTAACCATATTAATAGTAAACAGGTGCAGTATAATAGAACAGATCATCACACAAAAGCCACACACATGAACACCATGATATAAGGTGGAAACCTAATGTGGGTGAAAACCACCTGCTGCAAGTCGTCTCTATCTTTGTTTAATAAGAAACTTCAGTTTACAATATTTTGTACTAGTGCAGCCTTATACCAGTACGCAGGCTACAACCTGCAGAAGGCTACAACCTTCTCTCGTTTCCAGACTCTCATGGAAAGGAGCTCCAACCCCCTTTGCTCTTGTACTAGCTAAGATACTAGTACGTAGGTGCTGGCCTACAATCTTCTTTCCTTCAGGTACCGCTTTTCATACATTTTCAGACTGGATATTCCTGAAGCACAACATTACAATCTGAAGACCACAATTCATCCAATTTTCATAACAGATCATTGAAGCACAAAACAACTAATACTAGCATCATCAATCTTTGAATCATTGAACCACTGAAACCCTGTCAACACCCAGTCACCACAACACAGAGCAGACTACATAACTCTGCAATAACAGTCAGACCCAACTGCAACCCCAAAAATTAAGCTTCAAAGGATATACGCTACTTCAATGAAACCAACCCGCGTATACACGCGCTTTTACCAAAGACAACTTGCGTACAGATCTAAAAATAATTTCTCATAACTTGCAGCTGTACCAGACATCAGTCATACTCAGAACATAACATTACGTCAGTATGCAGATCTAAAAATACACATAATCAACCATATAACGATAGTTCATTTCAAACCATTTGATCCCGTTCTATCCTTAGACCTAGTCTTCCATCAACCGGTGTGATCTCTCCTTAGCTTAGATCAAGCAACCCAGAACCTGCATACTAGATCTCTTTCTTTATCAGATATTCAATACTTTTTCGATACAATGCCTAATGATCTTCTTCTCCTTATATAGCCTTAGGCCCTTCACAATACCACGGTCCAAAACCATAGTAACACAACACCATCAACTTCAAAACTAGGGATCAACACGTCTGTCGAGATACCTTGGTCCAAAAACATAGGCTCAAGTACCGAGGACTAACTACCACGGACCAAAGGAAAGCTTCTTGACATGTACGCTCTTTTCTGTTCATGAAACTGCATGTATACGCGGCTTCGTATATAGCTAGCCTGCGTATCCGCGACTTAGTATATAGCGTACCTGCGTGTATACGCAACTTGGGCTTAATGAACCTGTGTATATGAAATTTATCTTCATTCTTGTAGTCTGGACATCTGTCATCAAAGAGAGTTGCCATCAAGGACAACACCTGTACCGTAGCGCCACACCTGTGCCAAAATGCCAACAGGCACGGGTGGGGCAATAGGGGGTGTGGGGGCGGGTGGGGCTGTGGCGCCCACCCTGATGGCCCGCTCGCCTGCTGTGAGCGTTTTGCGATTCTAAGAATCACCCAACCCCCGCAGTAGGTGGGCAGGCCACCGAGGTGGGCGCTGCAGCACCACCTGCCCCCACACCCCTTACCACCCCCGCGCCCCCCACCCCACCCCCCCCAATCGCGCAACCCCCGCGGCGGGCGGGCGGGCCACCGGGGTGGGCGCCGCAGCCCCACCCACCCCCACACCCCCTACAACCCCACCGGTCCCCCTCCCCGCCCCCCACACCCTCACTGCCTCCACCCACATAATCGCCCAACCCCCGCAGCGGGCAGGCTGGCCGCCGGGGTGGGCGACGCAGCTCGACCCAGCCCCACATCCACTACCGCCCCCCATGCCCCTGCCCCGCCCACACCCTCACCCCCTCCACCCACACCCTACCCCTTGCCCCGCCCCGCCCCGCCCCCCTCACACTCACTCTCCGCCCCACCCCCCATCACACCCAACCACCCCCCCCTCACACGCACCCTCCCCCCCCCAACACAGCCACCCACCCCTATCTCCCACTCCCTCACACACACACCCACCCTCGCTCACACACCCACCCACCCCCCCTCCTGCCCCCTCACACCCCACCCACCCCCACCCTACCACCGCCCTCCCCCACCCCCTCACCCTCCGTCTGTGCCCACACCCACCCCCTCACCTGCATGCCCTTCGCACCCCCTCACCCTCCCTCCCCGCCCACGCCCACCCCCTCACCTGCCCTCATTCGCCCTCCCTGCCCACGCCCGCCCCACCCGCTCCACACCCGTCCCACCTGCCCAACCTGCTCCACGCCCTACATGCCCCACCCTCCCCACCTGCCCTCGCCCATGCCCACACCCGCCCACCCTCTCACCCGCCCCCTCACCCGCCCTCCCCGCCCACAACCATGCCTGGGGCGCGCCACCTCGGTGGCCAGCCCACCCGCCCGCCTGGTGACTAGGTTGCTTAGAGGATGAGCAACACCTTCAGTAGGGGGGTGATGATGAGCCTCATAAATGGGTAATTATATGGGCTCATTTTACCTCCTATCCTAGTCAAATCAACCATTCTCTTAGCTTATTGTATGATTTTCTGATTATATTTATGCTTATAGGGTGAGTTGAGTTAGTTATTATGCCATGTGGTCTAACATGTATTTAATGCAGATTATTGATGGATTTCGAGGTCAAAGTCAAGGATTTAATGGTCAAACTACAACAATAACTTGAAGTAGACAGAGGAGAGGAATTATAGGAGGGAATCCCCCTCATTTATTGCTCCTCACTTCGAATTCCCCTTCATTCAGCTCGGAGTACAAGCAGTTGAATCATGCACTAAGAAGGCAACTGAGTAAGTGGAAGATGATTGATAGTTATCTCGAGTTTTGGGAGCCAAGCCTCCCTGATTTTAAGGAAGTTGTTGGTAGCTTCAGATGTATAAGTAGAGAGGCCTAGGGCCTCACTAGGGTCGACTTTTTGCTTATGTAAACTCTGCTCAAATTTCGAGCTTACTATTTTGTGATAGTTTTATGTAATCTTGCTATTTTTTTGATAATGAAGATTAAATCCTTTTTGAGCTAGCACTGAGTTACCTTAGAGGGCTGAAGCTCTTGGGTTAGGGTCCAATCCAATCAGCCAAGCTTCTCTTTACTTGTATTTGTATGTTTTACTTCAGTTTGTAGAATAGTTTGTTGTTAGATGTATTTCTCTTATGGTTAAGAATAGGTTGATTTTGATGATTTAGTAGTTTGCTTCCACTTGTGCTTTCTCTAGTAGGTTAAGTAGTGATTAGAGAAGATTCAAAAGGCTAGCAATAGTGCCTTGGCCTCTCTTCCTCCCTATGGGACCATGATTTGAGGCAAAGACCCTCTTGCTGCCCCAAAAAGACAGATTTTCCTCATTCCTAGGACTTCTAGTGTTTACAGCTCTTTAGTAGGTTGATAGTCCAGTTTTGCTTTTCTTTAGATCTTCTTTATCATGTTCACTTCCTGATTTGAAATAGTCCTTTTGCATGCTTTCCTTTCTTATAGCATTTCCCAGCATTTCCTTCTATACATCATAGTTTAGGCCATTTTAATGCAAAACTCTGTTTTTCCTAGGATGCACTCATTTTATTGGTTGCTTGATTTTCTTGGTTGACTGTCAGTTTCTATGCAGCAGATCTTTTCCAAAAGTAGGCCAGCTTACCAGAAATCACACCCTCCATCTAATCCATTCCCTACAGGTCTCCCAAACTTCACCTCAATTCTGCCCTAGTTTCCTACATTTTTCATAGAACTTCTTCCTCTCTCCTTGAGCAAACCCAATCATCTTTCTCTCTCCTGGTGATTCATGGCAGACCTTAGGTGCCCTAACACCTCATTTCAACCTTCATCCACCTTTTCCACCCACTCTCACACCCTCAAAACAGCGAAAATTTCTCTCAGCCTCCTCCTATAGGCCTCCTGTAGTTTCCTTATTTTCCTCCTGTAGTTTTCCTGTGTCCTCCTGTAGTTTTTCCCGTATGATTTATTTTGAAGGCAGAGTGTGGGAAAAGCCTCTAGAAGACCACCTAAGACCTCCTATGACCCATCTACACCATCCTACATCCTCCCAAGCTCCAAAACTGCCCTCTAATGCCACATGTTCGCTGCCACACTCACACACGATAAATTAGATGCATGTTAAATTCACATAAAAACACATAAAAATCCAAAAATACATTTTTTGTTTATTTACTTCTAGAAATAGCATGGTTAGATGTTGTTTACTTTCTTGAGTAGGTCATGGAATTTCTTTCATGGTTTTCATAGTGTTTTTTGCAAAAGTAGAATTAGCTTGTTAATTAGGGTTTACCAGGTTTTGCTTTACATTCCAATCTTTCTCCTTTCTGCAGTTAGAATAGCATCTGTAGAGTAATCTTTCTTCCCTTTCATCACACATAGAGCTTCTTCTAAAATCTATAGAAGTTGGCCTTAGCTCCTAGTGATCTTGCGCCGAATGAACAAGTGACAACCTGCAATGAGAACTAGTACTTGTGCATATAGCATCGATGCTTCCAAGTTTGTTACGAACTACCGGGTTGATAAAAGTAAATTTGGCAGCCTAGGAGTTGCAGCATTCTTGCTACAATACTGGCACTCACCACTTCTACTATCAATTTGTGGAATATTAAAGATCGAGCTGAACAATATAACCAAAAGAAAAATAATCAATGGCACAATACACATGAAAATACTTTGGGGAAAGCCTCAGCTAAAAACCCCACACTATTTGTATTATCATACAAGGTGGAAATACATAGGAATTTTACAAAGCCTTAGCTCTCACAACTAGCCAGCTCTCAGTACAATCCCCACATATGCTCACAGGCAATCTTGGCTTCTCTTCATCCTTCCTCTATGCCCTCCAAGCTCCTATTTCCTTGCGTTGTTCCTTGTGGATGATTCTCCTGTTACCAAGTGGAAACCTTTCTCTTCAAAACTGCGCAATCCTCAAGGATTAAATCCTTGACTGCATGCATGAGTTTTCTCCATGAGAAAACACATGCAACTGATAATACAATTTCTTTGACATCAATCTCAACTGGGTCTTTCTCAGAATAGACATGCATGAGTTTCTGATGAGGGAATCTTCAGTTAACTGGAGTAACACTAGTTGAGTGCATTAATGCACCAACTGACTATTAACTCACTATTAGTTCCTCAAACAGTTTGGAACTAATTTAACTGGACTTAACTCAGTAAACTGAGTTAACTAATTACAACTCAAATATAACTCAATCTTATCTCCTTAATTTAAGGGATAACTCTTGCATGACATCAGAAAGACTTCTAACTTGAATTTCTCCAACTAATTAATTTAAAATAAATTAATTAATTATTTCCAAGTAGCTGTTAAGACTAAATTCAATTTTAATTCACAATTTAAATCAAGGACAAATTAAATTGGAATATTCTTGTTGTCATATTTCAGCAAAGACCGCTTTGATACCAAACTCTATCCAAGTACTCTCAGCTACTGGAATTAACCAAGATCATTTACTTCTATGATGTTTGCAGAATTGCATGTAAAAGAGTATGAAAAACTACTTGTGCATGTTTAAGGAAGAGGAAACATAATGACAACCCTTGTTTTAAAGAACACAAACACATTGATAGCAGAGTTCACCCAGTGTGGGTTACATCTTCGAGCTTGGTGTCAAGAGTGGGGAGGTCGCTTCATTAAATGTTGAAAGATGATGATGATGTACATGGTTTATTATTTGTCATTACAAGGACAAACTCCCTCAACTAGAGTGGCATGTCTCTCCATGAGACATCCTCCTATAGGAACTCTCACTCATATGAGCCCTCCTTCAGCATGACAAGATAATAAATTCTCACATGACGTTGCATACAACTATCTTGCAACATAATGGTAACAAGGATCTCAAAAACAAAATCATTATCTCAGCAAATCAAAAGAAAAACATGGAATCATTGCATCATATACCTCCACTTCCAGGTATGGCCTAAAAATGAAAAGCTCAGCTGCAGAAACAGACATCATCGTTGACTTCGTGGCATGAAATCATGTCAAACAACTATAAACTTGGCTATTTTTTGACATCATCAAAATATGGACCATTAAGAATCTCAAAGATTGCCCCAAAGATTCATTCCTGGAGATGGGAGAAAAATCCACTACTTGGATGAAAATTTTGAGCATGCCACTATGATCTATGTGAAATTCTAAGAAAAATCACTATAAATTCGGCATCATTCTGCCTCTGTAAAAAAATCAGCCTCCAAGGGAATCTTTTAGATTCCTCAAGATTCTGTAAAGATTCCTCATTGTTGACTACCTAAAATTCTTCTGCTCAGATGAGGAAACAGACAGCACCATCACATTCCATTCAAAATTATGGTTTGTTTGACTATAAACTTGGCATGATTTTGTCACTGTGAATTTTTTCCTTCTAGGGAATCTTTTAGATTCCTCACTAATTCTGCATGGAATATTTTGTGGAATATTCCCCTAGAATATTCTCGTCTCAAAAAACAAGACTGACCAAGGCATGGTTTCTGTAGAAGTTTTGAATAATATAACACTTATTCACAGAGATTATCCTGATTATACACTATTTGCGGAATGCATGCATAATACATAACCTCCTCTACTATTGATCATCAATTTGCAGTATTCAGAAACAATCACATGCGCACATTGAAGCATCAATCACACATATCAACACAGTATATCACAGGGAAAGCATACAACTGAAAACCCCCAACTATCTGTATATTATATTGATTGAGAACATGTAACAATACATAGTACAATACTCCTCGCAAGTACTCAGTACTATCTCCACCTGTTACACACAAACTAGCTCAGATCTGAATCAATCACAGGTTCAAATCTCCTCCGCTGTTTGCCTGCTTCCACTGCGCAATCCTGCATGAGAATGAATGAGAATGGCTGATCCAAACTCATATTTCCCTTGGCTGAACCACACAATCCTCATTGGCAATACTCAATCCATTGATTGTGCAAATCTCATGCACAACTGATAGTTGTCTTGCCCTTTCACTCACCTCTAACACTTGTCTCCACTGAACTGTCCATGCACTGAGTTAACTGATGTATTCTTTAGTTGCTTTATGAGTTAATAATTAGTGAATTAATTAATAATTAATTCACATCACTCATCACTAGTGTATTCTGCAGTTAGACTAAATACAACTAGTTCAACTAAGTCAAACTGAACACAACTCCATCAACTCCTCAATCAACTCCACCATACTCAATCACTTGAGTTCTAACTGAAGTCCATCATGCAATAACCCAACTGACCCATAAGAAAAGCGTATTTCCTTCTGACAGCTGCATGTGCCACATCCGTAGCTCGAACTGAAGTGCTCCAAGAGGATAAGATAATGTTTATAGTCCAAATATTATTAAGAGCTAATAATATTCGACTGTTCTATTTTTAGCCTAGCAGTCTAAAAATAGACTCCGCCCATATGTCTAAAAATAGAAGTCCATCTATTTTTACCAACATGACCAATCATCCACAAATAGCATCTTGCAACTCATAGACCATGATCCATATGTCTAAAAATAGACATAGTCTAAAAAAAGACTTTGCACCAAAAATAGCCTGCGGGCCCACTTAGTGAAGGCGACTTCTTTTCACTAAGCTCCATCATCTTGTTACATTTTCAACAATTTCTCCTCAGCTCCTGGTTCTACACACGCTCTCCCTTTCCCCCCATCGAATGGTGAATTGAGAGTTTGTAAACAAAATTTTGAGCGAACTTTACCAAGTCGTGCCACTTGGTGTAACAGTCGAAGGGTAAACTTGGAGGATGGAGGTCCCGGGGTCAAACCCACGGGCCTCCCCTCTTATAATTGTTTTGGCATTTAATTAATTTTTGGGTGCGTTTTCTTATTTTAATTTGGCATGGTTTTGAATGGCGTGGTTGGTATGTATCACCACTGTTGATTGTGGTGGTTGTTGAGTATTGGGGGATGCAATTGACATGTTGTTTTTTTGTTAGTGGTTTTGATTTGTGTTATGTGGAGCCGCCACAACCGACGGAGCGGTTTCGAGCCCCGCCAACTTCATCTTTAGTGGTCACCGTTGTAACGAACTTGAGTCGTGGGTGTCGTTTCAGGTCAGCCACGGGCCCCGACCCATTTATTAATAATATATATCACCGACCGTTGGTGGGGGTGGCAACCTGCCACCCCATTTTTAATATTTATTTTATTTTTTAAGACCATATTAGCCAAAAAAATTTGGCCCATTTTTAGGGGTCACCGACAAAATTAATGAGGTGACAAATTCACTCGTTCTGGTGGTTGAATTCCTTGAGTTGGTACTTTCCCAAATTGCTACCTCATTAATGATTGCCACTTAGCCTAGTTTGACTAGAACTTTGACCGAAAATATCTTGAACATACGAACTTAGATTTGAGTATCGTTCACGCCATTGGAATGAGGACGATGAGAACTACGATATGATACTTGTTTCAATTTAATTTGATGACTTTTATTTTTTTGCTATTCTGAGCCATTTCTAAATTTTGAGCATTTCTAGAACCACCTGGATCACAAAATTTAACTAAACTTTCCATTGAAAATTTTACTTCACCCAAATTTTAACCAAAGTTTCCAATTCGACCTCTTGTAGCTTTAGACATCCAAAAAGAATTTATCCAAAGTCTAAATGGAAGGTACATTGGATATCCAATGCCGATTTTTCTATCCAAAGTTTACACCATATTCACTACATTAAAGAAATAATACATGCATATTCCAAAATTTAATAAAGTTTAATAGTTTAGTTGATTTCATGTAAGACAAGCACTTATTTCACTTCCCATTATTTGTCATATTTGTTAATGCCAGATATTATACACACATGTCTTAGTTTCATGCTCTCTTCCTGTAGAAGCAAACCTAGAAAATGTGTTGCAATAGTTGACCAGAAGTTGCCGCAAAAAATGTGTTGCAGTAGCTGACCAGATGCTGCCACAGAAAAGACAAAAACTTGTAGAAAAGAATAACTACCGAGAAGCTGCCACATAAAAGTTGGATAGAGGCCGCAATCTTGCAGAAAAACTCCCCAGAGGCGCACAACTACCACAGAAAAGCGAGACAGAGGCTAAAACTAAAATTGTGCATCATGAACACGAGTCTCCTCTTTCTTTACTTCTCTTTTATATTTTTCAGCCACTGTCCTACTAATTTGCTCCCAAAGTGTGTTTTTGCTGAGTTGGCGGTCTTTCAAATTTGCCAATAAATTAAAATTTGAAGGATTAGAGTCTCTAAATAATTTATTATCAATTTTCCAATCACTGGAGGGATAGCTTTAATTCTTTTTATCATAAATTTCTTATTGTTACAAGTTTAGGGACAATTTTCATTGTTTTATCATAAATAGATGTAATGATAAGAATTTGCAACGATGATTAGTAGATAGAATATTGAAACTGAGCAGGGTTGTATATGATTTTGTGTATTCAATACATAATAGGGTCTACATATTTTGTAGCTGATTGTGATATTTTTGTAACAACGACCTATCATTATTATTGTAGGGGAAATTCATTTGAATGAACTGACAATGGGCTATTTCAAATGAGGTTCGTTTAAATGAACTGACAATGAGCTATGAGTTAACATCACTGATGAAAATTTAGTTATAGATGCTCAAGAAAAAAATGGTGTCTTTGGAAGGACTATCAAAAACTTCAAAACAAAACAAATCAATTACCAATTATCACTATTAATATGACCGACTTACCTTCAGTCATTCTGAAATATCCCTAGCCTTTCAGGCCTTTTGACCTTCTGACATGTGCATTCCTTAGTCTTCTTGGCAGAGCCATCATGCCACTCCAGTTACTTTGATATGCACAATCATTTTCAACAAAACAAAAATTAAAATTTCATAATGCTCCTCAAGAAAACAACAATAAAATGTTATACTAGCCTAATTTAATTTTCTCATCTCTAGTGCCATCACCGTTAATTGTACTTCCACTTTATTCCTACAATTTTCATATCTATGATTTTCATCTTCTGTCTTGAAATAACAATCTTACCATAATTATATTTCCTATCTTTCTTAGTCTTAATTCTATTTCCTATCTTTCTTAGTTTTCTTTGAGTGTAGGTCCTAGCTAAAGCTTAGAAATTCATGGCCCAAGCAAATCGGAAAATCCAATTTCAACTTTGCCCCCATTTATAGTGATGGTTTGCCACTTTGTCCTGCAAATAGAAGTAAATCAGGTTCTTTCAAGATTTTCCATCTAGATAAAAAGAAAAAAAATTGGGTTTTGAATAAAATAAAAATCACATAAATAAGGAATCTTAATCCTAACATGTAGTTCATCTAGTTAAAAGGAAACTAGTCTCCTTTTCTTTCTCCATTGCAGAATTCTTGGCTTCATGTGTTTTTCCTGCAACAATATCCTTACGCGAGGGTAGTGAGGCAAGGCTACGCAAGGGCAGTGAGGAAATTCAAAGATAATTTTAGCTTCATGAATAAATTTACCATCTGTATTCAAACAATTAATGTAATAAATGAGGAAAATTCTCAACAACTAGGGCAATCAATTAAGCTGCCATTAAACCCTCAAAATGTAGCTTAAGCACCCCAAGACTTGGAAAATCAATTTCTTAAGGTACATGGTGTTCTTCGTACCTAAAAGGTCTACACAATGTCTAAATGAATAATAAAACTCTTCTATTGATGAGTAATGTGATTTTGACAATGGGATAATTTGAAAAAAACATTAAAACTCAACAAAAATATGAGAACATACACATAGATGACAACTAAATTTGAAAACAAGTAAAACACAATAAAAAGATAAGAACACACGCAGAGATGATAGCCAAATTTGCAAAATAATACTAAATATATAGCAGTAAAATGGTAGAAATATACCTCTTAAAACCCAAATGGTTCATTCCCTGAGTTGTTGGAAGCTCAAAGGTCACTCAAGTTACTGAATAAAATTGCTTGCCATCAAATTTTCTCCAACTCCTTTGCTGTCATGGTGAGGAAAGTGTGGTCCATGCAAATTTTATATATTATAACCAATAAAACCTTTGGCTAGTCCGACAGGGGCTACCACTGCCTCCATGGTGGCTTCACTCAATGAACCTTTGACATATCACGTGCATTTGTGGCATACTAAGCAATACCCTTAATTTGACTATATATTGGAAAATACCTCATAAAATCACATTATTTAACTCCCTACCAATACGAACCCAATACACCTTCCAATATCAAAAAAAAAAAAAACCCTACTTTCACTACATATTGTAGGTATCCATTTTTTCATTAATAGTTTTTATACTCCTTTATATTTTTCATTAACTTTGGCCTCCATTTTTTATAGTTGCCAATATAAAAACCCTTTACCCCCTATTATATGTTGAATATATTATGTCATTTTTTCCTCAATATATATCCCCCAATATGAATGCATGTGGTATGGTATTGCTTTCGTGGCTGCCTCAAGCCCTTGTTAAACTGTCGTTCAAGATTTTCATTGGGATCAAGTTGTTTCATAAAAAAATTGTGAAACATTATATTCTCTTTTGTGAGTTGTATATTATATTGATGGGATGTATAGAGTCCTCTATGTGAAGACAATTAATTCATCTAGATTGTTCCACTTCCTGTGTCTTTTTAAATCATGCATAGTCACCCAATCCATGGTCATCCAATGATGCATTATTATCCATTCATTGAAATACCATGTGGTCGTCCATTTTTGAATAATGTTTTCTTCCATGTAAGTTTTTTCATGCATCACCATTTCGCTCTGAGCCTTGTCACTATCATAGAGTTGATTCTCTAATTATCTATATCTCGTAGTGAATTGGGAAGATCAAAGTCAATTGGCATCCATGAGGGTGGTGTCACTAATATGCATGTCATTTGAATCTTTTAGTCGTAAGAGCATTCCCTTTGTGGAAATTAATGCCGTAAGAGTTTCCAAGCTAAAAAATATTTTTTACACCCATCTAGAATAATTAAAGTAGTTATCAAAGGAGCATGGTGGACTCATGGGTGAATCCCAAGAACATTATCATTTATATATATGGCTCTATTTAGATTACTTTTGGAGGAATATCTATATTTCTAAGAACTTGGACATGGCGAGGGGTGGTGGCACTAGTGTTGGAAACCTTGATTTCAATGAGGTTGTCACTGCTTACAAGGCAATTTACATTAGCATTGTTTTTAGGAGTGCAATAATTGATCTTAAAATATTAACATCTTGGATTTAGATGATGTGGATTATGTGGCTACAATATCTTTGTGGGAGCACATGATTAGGAATAGTGCTACGGTGTTTCATTTTACTACAATGAACCCCTTTGAGTACCTATTATTAGTGCTACATGTCATTTTTCTGCATCGAGGAAAATGATGCCAAATCCAAATCTTTCGCCATCTCATGAACTGTTGTCATGAATCCCCAAGAAATATAGAAGAAGTACCTATGATCAAGTATACTAATCTTGGGTTGAATATCTTTAAAAAACCTAATTTCTTAGATCATTGCAGGTGCCTCAATCACAACCTACGGTGGTCACACCTTGCATAACAAACGATTTGTGACATCGTCACAACAAGGCTTCAATAAAGTTCTGACAGTCTTATTACACGAGTAAAAATAAAAAAAGTAAAGAAGCTTCTATTTCTAGAAGCCTCAATAGGGTATCTATCTGAAGTAGTGGAGATTAGGCTTGAGTTCCTCCTATCCTGAATCTCATTCCTCCCTTTATGGATCTCGCCCCTTCCTTAGTGGATCTTAACTTCCACTCTTTCCCTATAAGTACAATGCACTCAAAGAGAAAGGCATTTTCATTTTTGACTAATGAACTATACTTAGATGTTGTTCAAGTATCCATTGAAGACTAATTGATTGCAAGGGTTTTGATTGATGATCATTAGAAGGAGGCTTCCAACATCAAGCCTTGGCTATAATTTTCCTTTTCTTTATTCTTAATATAAAGACATGTTTCTTTCCTAGACTCATTTGTCATGATGTTTGTTGTAAGATTCCTTAATCATTTACATATTTTATGATTGAATCGTTGATGTATTATTTGCATTTTCGTATTTCTATTTTTAAAAATCTCTTCTTAGAGCATCAAGAAAGAGGTTGGAAGCTATAAATGACAACAACAAGGATCATCATCAAGAATTTCAGTAAAAGGTATGAGATATGCATCCCACTTACATCTATGATTTAATCATAAATTAGGGAATGTTTTCATGTGTTTGTTTGTTTCTAGACTTGGTTTCTGAGTCTAGGGAGATTTGTCTTGTCAGCAATACATGATTTGTTCACCAAACAATGTTGTGTATTATGTGGCTACAATATATTTGTGGGAGAACATGATTATGAATGTTGCCATGGTGCTTCATTTTACTACAATGAACCCCTTTGAGTACCTCTTACTAGTGTTGGTATCCAACAAGTTATCGTTACTCATTGACATTATGTTCCTACCTAAAAAAAAATACACTAAGATTCTATTAGAAATGGAGATAATAATATTAAAGAGAAAATCATATGGTGGATTTGGACAATCCCATGGATCACTTGAATTTCTTAGTGTTAGGTTCCTACTCTAATACCATTCCTTAAATACTTTGTTATGTAGGAGGCACATTCCTTAAATAAGGCCCATTAAATAGTTAGTTAATAGTCACTCATTATAAAAAAGGTAACTTTTATTAATAACACATAAATTAGTTAGTGAACGATCATTATAAATGAGATTGTAATTAGTTAAGATGAGACATTTAGCTTTAGTGGATGTCCTATAACTCTTAAGATGTGGAAACATTATTAATATCAAGTTTTATTCCCACTGTGTAGGGAAAATTTCAAGGACTAATATTTGCAGGCGCGCTCATTTTCCATGTTTTTTCCTAAAAAAGATACGTTAATTTCCATTTTTCCCAAAAACGATTTTCCTAAATTTTATAGTATAAAATTATATAGACTCATATAAAATCATTAAAAATATAAACATTTTTACCAAATATTATGAAACATCTGACAATTTGCATATTAGGGACTAGTAAGTTTCCTCAAGGTTTCTAAACTTTAAGATAAACTTCCATTCTTAAAATTTTCCCTGCCATGGAGGTCCCTCAACAAAGTGAGGATGGTTATGTGGCCTTATGCATGGGTCAATTAGAGTAGGGAGTATATACACAATGAAAAAGAGTCACTTGGTATAAGATGTTGGATGGAAAGGCTAAACATTGAATTGGAAATTCACTTTTTAAAGTGAGTTGTTGGATCAAATGGATGACCAGTAGCTATCAATACATGGAAACATTGTGATATCAAGTTATATGGATATCTAAATATGGAGTATAAGGTTATGCAATGTTTTGTCAACACTTGTCATTATATTTGAGTATTGCTCCTGGAGGTTACCCCCCTAAAGAGACAATGAACATAGTTATCTAATTTCTATTATCAAAGAGATCTTTCTTAGGGTTTATCTCTATTTTCCCTTATGTTATTGGGTTTTGCATTACATTTTGTGTGATTGTTCTCAATTTTGGGGTTATTGGGTTTTGCATTACATTTGTGTGATTGTTCTTAATTTTGGGGTTGATGCGTTTTGCATTACATTTTGTGTGATTGTTCTTAATTTTCGGGTTAAGTACAATTCAAGTGGAATAACTCTTTCTTGAATATGAAGTAGGAGAATTTTAAATTTTATAGACTTTTGATTGTGCTGAAATACACTCTCAAGTCGAGTATGGTAGAGATGTTGTAATGTAATGTTTAACATTTTGACTAAGTCAAATTATATAAAAATAAAAATAAAATAAATAAAAAGATTAATGTAATGTAAACATTTTAGTTAGGTCAAAATAAAATAAAAGAATAAAAATAAAAATAACAAAATAAAAATAACCATATAAAAATAAAATAATAATAAAAATAAAAATGACATATGGTATTGGGCCATGGTATTGAGAAACCATGGTATTCATGTGGTAAATAACCTATTTAAAGGGGAGAATTAAACCAACCAAAATCCATCTTAACTTCATATCTACCAAGTGTCGAGAGGGATCAAATCTCTTGAGATGCACACCTACTTTATAGTGAAAAGAAATTTGATAAGTCACGGGCCTTGGTAGATCTAGAGTTAAATAAATCTGGGCTAATTTAAAAACAAAAAAATGATAAAATGACAAAATTTAAATCAATTTGTAAAACATAAATATTGAAAAATCGATCCAAAATATAAATTCTAAAATAATCGCCAATTTAGAAAAATACCAATAAATAAATAAAAATAAAAAATCCACCCAAAATAATGTTTAGGAAGTGAAAATATGGTTATTTAAAATCAATTTTTTATAAAAGAATTCCCCACCACCATGAATTTTAACCATGTCCCTCGCTCCTAATTGACATCATTTGCAAAGTCTTTAGTGCCTTGACTATGAATTCATTTCATTTCCATGACTAGATAATTAGGGTGATTTGAAAAGTCGTAAAGGAAGATCGGAAAGTCAGAAAAATTACCGTGTTGACTGGGAAATAGAGAGGTGAAGCAGGTTACTTCCAACCAAACAATAAAGTTACTTTAGTTGGTGGGATAAAATTCCAGTGATGTTGGTTGTGCTGAGGGAAGAGTTATGCCGAGGGTCTTCCCACTAATTTCAGCCCGTTCAGTACGTAATTCCCACGTATTCCGGTGATGGATTTTTCAAATTCATGCTTTTGCTTTGACGCCCGGCCGCAACACGCACCATGTGCAACTTCAAATAAACTTGGAATAGCGTGGGGTTACGATAAAATGGGTGTTGTTTGCGTGGTTTATAATTATTAAAATAAGAACTTTTAAAAAATAATTACACTAGCATTTGCACCAAATGTTGCAAAGGAAACGCCGTAAGGCATAAATTGAAATACGTAAATACAACAAAAAAATACTTTGATAAAGAATAAAAATATATTGAATGCTCACATCAATGTCCCATTAACTAGAACCACTTAATAGACATATCTATCAACATTAGGATTACACAGAATGATCAGGGAATTTCTCATATACAAACAACACCTTTCCATAACAAGTAGACATATCTATCAACATTAGGATTACACACCATGATCAGGGATTTCCCATATACAAACAACACCTTCCACAACAACCTTTTCTCACATCCACATTTTAAAAAATGCCTTGGAACGTGATTGGAATATCCCATATTGCCTTTTCCATTATGTAGATAAATCTTCCATATTACTATTTTCATCATGAAGATTGTTAGTTCATTGTTGTAAAGTGTTAGTGTGTTAAATTCAATACTGTTCAACAAGTGAAAAACATTCTTTAATTAGCATAATATGCATTTTTCTCTCACCGTGTATTTTTCAGTCATTCATTACAAAACTTCCATCAAAGAACACAAGTAACAGATTAACATGTATTTTGTCTTCATTATTTTCATCACGGAGCCAAGAAACATGAAATCCTAGAGTGGGTGTTCTTTATATCCGAATTGTTGCAATGGATGTGACCTACCATCAAAAACAACATTCCCATCCTCAGATGAACCTCATTCTTCTTCAGTTGACCACTTGATTTTATTCAATTCCCATCATTTTTTCTCCATTCATTTGCCCCATCTTGTTGTCTATCAAAGGACTGCCCTTGTCCTTCGAAGCATTACCACTAGTAACAAGGAGATCATCAGAAAACACACTTTACAACTTTGAATAGGGTTGAGACATATCACATACAAGAGTCTTCAAGCTGCAATATTTTGTTCAAATAATGCATTCTAAGATCATTTTTCTTAAATTTCAATTTATAATAAGTCGTATTTTAATATTTAAAATAATTATTTTTAAAATATGTAGTAAACTATTATTTTTAAAATATGTAGTAAACTAACAAAAAAAAGTATGCAATAATGTGCCAAATTATATAGAGTAAGTTATGTATGAGTGGGTACTATGAGATATTCTCATAACTTTGGAAATTATAATAATTGTTATTTTATTTTTTAATTATTAATAATTATAATACATTTAATATAGATGAAATATTATTAATTAAACAGAAATCTAAATAAACAACTTCTAAAAACACCATTTTGCACTTTCAATTATATTTTAAATTATCACACATGGATGTCAACGATATGTCATGTACTTGTTCACTATTTTTTTATTGATATCATTAATAAACAACTTTTAAAAACACCATTTAGCACTTTTAGTTATATTTTAAATTATCCCACATGGATGTCAATGATATCTCATGTACTTGTTTTGTTTTATTAGTGATAATGACCATAAAAGTACGTCGAAGCATATTCAACGCACCTTAGTTGCAACTTGCAAATTGTGATAGTTGTCCAGACTTCAAAGATACAAAATATACAGATATACGGAATGTAATGCAGGGCATCTTGTCACGCTTGGACAATATTTAACCAGTGCTCGCTTTTATTACGCTCATTTTTAACATACTGTCTGCATACACAATTGGGAAAACTTGACAAACAAGACGCCAAGATAAGATTATCACATACACAGTTCTGGTATTGAAATAAACTGCTCCCCTGAATACCATTGCTCTCCGCCAGCATGACCTCTCCCCGCATCAATCGTGATGTAATACAAGACTACGTGTATCTCGAAAGTCATTAAATTATTCCTTACGTCTGCCGCTATCCCAAAATTGCTAACGAATTTGATTAGTGTTGATCCACTCTAAAATATAACCTCCAACTCCTCTTTTCTTCTTTCGGTTTTTATCAAACTGATTGATGCGCACATTTATGCCAGAATTACACACATCCAATAGAATGGATCCGCACCGATTGCTGAATGTATTCCATATAGAGGCAAGTGACTGCATACGAGAAAGATTAAAAGGGAGATTACAGTTTAAAGAACCTTCTCCCTAAAGGGTACTTTTCGTTCGGCTGTCTAGAATTATGGTAAGATTGAAAGAAATGGTCTCACAAGATGCAGCATACGAAACCCACCGCTTGGCATTTTTCCTTCTCCAAAGAACTGTTGTCATGTAATAACATAGTTTCATCATTTGAATATACATTGTCTATTTTAAATATAAATGGTTAATGTCAATATACATTTTGTGGCAACTTCAAAAATTTGAAATTTAAACTTTACAATTTTTTTTTTCTAAATAAGATTAATCTATTAACATAAAGGGAGTAAAATTACAACGTGATCGAAGTCAAAAATACTGCCCTGAAGAGAGGCAAGTTGTCAAGATAAGCATGGAATGAGACTACCCCATTTCAGGGAGCTCAGTCTTGAACCGTTTACTAAGTTTACAAAAATTCAAAAAAGAACTGAGATTCCATATAACAGTCTGAACAAAAACTTGCCCAAAAGTATGGGCCACATGGTGTACTATTATGACAAAAGAGAGCAAGCTAAACATCTGCTGGTTCTTCAACAATCCGGCACCAACCTGTATCAGGCATGTCCCCTTCAAGAGCGGTTGTAGAGTTGGAAGGACCAGGGTCAGCCGGCGCCATTGCCACATTCTGAGCGTTGCGGACTTGAGCATCTGATATCTGCAAAGATGCGCTGCCAATCCCCATTTGGACGTTCGAAGCCGGAACAAAAACAGAGCCTGGGCCCTCCTGAAAAGAACTAGACTCTCCCTCTTTGGCTTCCTCATGGAAAACCACCGAGATGTGAGTGGTGATCCTAGGACGGTTCAGAGAGCTGCAGAAGGTGAAGAGCGCAGAGCCATACGTGGGACGCCCTCTCCCACTTCGAGTGCGCGGATAGTGCCCAACGGAGAAATCGCTTGAAAGGGAGGGCGACTCGGAGGAAGGGCTGGAAGGCACCCGCTTAGGCAGACCTCAGCAAGACCTCATTCTGTGGCGACGGCGAGGCATTGGGTAGACCGGGGCAACGGGAGGAGAGCGTGGCGAGGCAAAAACAATAATCATGCTAGAGGAGATCAGGAAAACGATAAGGCGCATGCCAGATGCCCAGGATAAGAAGCAAAAGGAGGACGGAGGCAACTCAACCGAAAGACTAGATCCAGGTTTCAGAGCAGCCTCCCCGTTCAATCTACCAGAGACATCAGAAAGGATGAGACCCACATGATAAATACAGAAAACAAAGTTGCATCCAGACTCTGGATAATTCTGCAGAAGAATCGACGGACTTTGCTCCCCCGCCAGCTCATAACTGAGCTTTAAAGCTTCAACCTCCTTCCGGCTTTGAGATACATCCGTCATAACTGCAGCAATGAATGGAGCCGAGGACTGAGACGAGTCGGAGCATGCGAGAGCATAAACCAGGGTGCCAGACAGGGTGGGATATTCAGAGCCGCTTAACATCGAGCAAATGAACTCTGCACAATTCAAATTCCGAGAGCCTCCATTCATAAACCTTTTAATTATGCTGTACTAGGTGGGCAGGTGTCATCCCTCCTCGCGCCACCCCTGTCCCATCCTAATTGAAACTTGTTTAAGCACCTGCATCCGGGGTAAACTTTACAAAATTGAACTATATCATGGATTATAATTGCAAGATGGGTCCATTTCTAAAATTACTTTCTCTAAGCCCGCAGGGGTTTGGTCTCATGGTCAGCAAATGGTCTACTAAGTCGTTCATGCCGTTGTGCAGGTCACGTGTTCAAGTATCGTCTTATCCTGTGGGGCCATTCCTTGCGGGATGGGTGGTTCCTCCTAGCTGTTATAGTGGTATCCAGTGGGATTCGACCTCGTGTAACACGAGTACGATACCACTATCATTACCGATTCAGCTAGACATCAAAAAAAAAAAAAAACTTTCTCTAGAATTAAGGGAGTACTTTATTGAATGTTTCATTATTTGAATATACATTATCTATTTTAATTCTGAATGGGTAATCTAAATATACATTTTGTGGCAACCTCTTTTTCGTTCCTTATATGATTGAATAATGAAATTTCTATTGAGTGTAAAAGACTTCTCATCTTAAGACCACATATCACCATATATACACTAATTGGCATCCTAATCAAAGCATATTATATTAATAAAAATTAATTCAAATAATGAAACAAAATTATAGTAGAAGTTAACATGTTAAAACCATATATGTAACAAGATTAGCATCACCCAACCAAAATCAAAGTTGTGCATTCTATATCTCAATAAATTACCAGACAAAAAACCCCACCAAGCTCAAATGCCTGAGCATTTTGGCACCACTCGCTATAATAGCCAAACATAAACCATCTACTGTTGTAAAACTAAGATCCAAAATTTTCATATTAGTACAGAGACTCATTGCAAAGAAGGGATGTATAGTGAAGGAAATAGGAAAGGGAGCAGTAGGAAAGATTGGCGATATGAAGAAGAAACCACCTTATCCCATGCTCCCACTCCTCCAAATTTTAATCCACATAATATGTGCCTTGTCTTCTCAAAACAAACTAGGAAAAGAGGCCTTCTCCAGTGAAACATGATAAGTTGGTGGCATATGGAAGAAGAACATAGATGAAGAGAGATGTGATATGTTATATGATGTAGATGTTGTCTAGTTTGGAACTGTTCCTTTGCAACATAAATTATTGCATAAAAAAATAGGTAATAAACTAATTTAACTTTACAAGAGGCTTACCTAGGCCTACATGAATGGAGACCCTCAATTTCATGAGGTATGTGCCCTGTGAGCATATTATATGATAGGGCTAGTTGTAGTAAACATTTCCCAAGAGTTTCATTTATACTACTCAATAATTGGTTCAGAGCACAATTTAATTTTTCTAGTTGTTGGAGGTGGCCAATGGATTTCGAGATTATTCCAAAGAGATTATAATTATTTTGTTTAGATATTTATTATTTTTATGATTAAATTGAGATTGATATGTTTAATTTAGAAGGGATTGTATAATTAGGCATTTCTGATCTGGAGAAATCTATGCTCTCAGTTGTGCTTAGTGGTTCACCTCTCACACCTCTCCAAGAACTTATAATGTTTAACTTTGAAGGAAGCACATCAAAACAAATGCTAAGTATTAATTGCTAAAACTAAATTGCAAAGAGTTTTTTCTAGTGACAAACCTCTCAAGGGCCATTTTGCCGACATAAGGAAGCAATGTGTAGTGGCTAACCTTCTAGGCCAGTTATAATGTTGTCTAACATATTACAAAAAGCAACTTTAAAAGGATACACAGTATTAATTTCCTAGCTAAACAGTATAAGAGTTGGTAAATTTATGTTTGTAAAAGTTGACATACATTGCAAACCCAAGATAGATTAGTTTGTGTTAATGCCAAATGTAAAATCTACTTGCAAGTGCAAAGGCTACAAATGAATTCTACCAAATAATTTATTCTAAGAAAAAAAATATTATATTGTCAATTATGTTTAATATTCCTTATTCTAGTTGTGCTCCCTAATTGATGAAGACATCGCCTTCCTTATTTAGGTTTCTCTTGACGTGGAAGAATTCAATATGATCACATTTGTTCGTAGCTAGCATTATTCGATGTAGATCTGTGCGGAGTAACTGCTCATTATTTCCTTGAAGTTTAATCACTTGTTGGATGACTATCATAGAGTCTCCAAAAAGTGATCATTGGTGAAGACTTCTAGAGGAAGCCATTTTCAAAACCCTCCAAAGCACAAGAAATTCAACTTGATTATTTGTTGAGATTTTTAGCGCCTAGAAAAATTGAATCACTCTTTCTTCTTCGAGGCCAAATGATATGGATAATGTTACATGATATGTATATGAGGTAAATATATAGGGTATATTGTGCATTATCAAACTCATTAATATATATGGTCATGCCACATAGTGTGAAAAATGAGAAGAAATTGATCCTTTGGGAACTAATAAGGATGTTGGCAACCAAAGAGAGGTTGAAGTTTAACAACAACTAAGGTGAAGAGACATTAAATTATAATTCCATATTTAAAATATAATTTTAATGCTATATTTGCTAACAAACTAAATTGCATAATAATTAATAATAAACTATATTCAAATGTATGTAGAGATGGATGGTATGAAAGATCTTTCAAAGAAATTTGAATATTATAGGTTTAACTATGTGCATAATTTATGTTATAAGATAATTGTATAAGTGTAAGAAAAATAAAGAAATAAATAAAAACAATATCAAATAGTATTAGATAAAGTATTAGATAAAGGGAATAAATTGTAAGTTTTCTATGAACAATTTAATTGGTAATAGTCATGTTATAGTAGTAGTGGTAGAAATCAACTTTGCATTAAAAAATAACAATAGAATTGCAACTACAATGGAAACAATGAATATTTGTTTTCTAAATAAAATCTTACAATATTGTATAATAGCATACCTGAAGCTACCTACCACGAGGCTCACGTGTCTCATTTGTTTGCACAGAACCATATCCATTGGCTATAAGGGCACGTTGACGAACAAACTCTACCACATTTGATGTTAATGGTTCCAGCAGCAAAATGGCCTCACTTAATTATGTGTCTATACGATAGACCCACAGCCAAGGCTCCTCCATATCTGACATGTGGATTATATGACTCAGACAATAAAGAAACTATTCATGTGGTCTCTTAAATTTGCAGAGTTTGATTTAGCACCATCATAAAGGAGCAAAAGAGCATATACTGACCCCCTTGTTACTATTCTTACAATTTTGAGCCAAATGCTCCACCAAGTTGTAGTACAAAATTCATAACAAATCAAGTCTAAAATTGATTTAATAATAAAAACATGGTACACTGTAAGATAGCACATAAACCTTCGCAGGTTCAGAGTATAAAACAAATCCAAGTGCTAGCACCACAGTTCTTCTCACATCATCACTAACATCAAAAACAACGAAGTGCAATAGATGATGAATGGATTTGTTATTGGATGTGCCCCTGTATGGGAGGGCGAGAGCATAAATCACACCATATCATAGAATTGGATACTAATCACGAGTCATTTGTTTTATAAGTATATCTACCTATTCTCCTCTTCCATATACAGATAATGATATTTCAAGCACCAGATCCTTGTATATAATTGTTTACAAATGGACATATTAAAATCTGGTGGAAAGTTTCAAATTGAGTTGAATTAGATAAGGAAAAATAAATCTTCGAATAATATTTTCAAATGAAATATTTTTCAAATTTCAGACGTAAGTAACCACCAATACCTAATAATCATTTCATGTTGAGTACCATGTGCATATGCAAGTGTCTCACTGCCCTTTTCACTCATAGTTCCAACTATAAGCAAGGCCATACTTATGCTAAAATCCTCTCTAGAAATTGCACTATCTAAGTAAAGAGTGTTCAGGTGTGCTAAATGTATGCACCTCATTCTTAATCTTGATCTAGTTGTACCCCATTTCCTTCTTCACCCCTTTGTCTTTCATCACCTTTATAATATTGGCTTTATCATCTCATCTACCAGCGACAACATAGATGTTGGACAACTGCACATATGGTCCACTTCAATGTGGTTCCAACTTTGCATGTTTTTCTAGCTCCAACAAACCTTCAAGGAATTAATTTAATGTGCACATATCTACTCCCTTAAAAAAATTCAATATACTTTTCTTGCACTGGAGCAACTCAAGCAAGAGTTGAGAGATTTTCACAAAATGGCTCGGCTTGAGCTTTCCTTTCAGATGTAATATCCACCTACAAAAATGAAATTAACTTGAATAAGCATAGAGGAAGAGTGGGTTATGTAGACAACCAAATTGAGAAGAAGCCCAAGATCATAAAATGAAGGAGCAATAAACTTTAAATAACAATGTTAAATTGACCCTGATTTTCTCAATACAACTATGACCATAAACAACACTGGTGTGATACACTCCATTCCTAGATCTAAACTACAATATTGTGTACAGAACCTTTGTGCCCATTTTCACTAAAGAGAAAACCATTACATATAATAAGGTGACAATAAGACAAAGATAACATAGATATGAAATGGGAAATAACAAATAAGTGGTGACAAGACTAAAATAGCTATGATATTAAATTTAACAAATAACCTTCCAACTATAATAATAGTTCAAGGAATGGTAAAGGAGCTCTACAAAATCCAGAAAAAGATGTTGACTTCCGAACTGCCATTTAATAAAAATATCCCATTACGTTAAGAACTTGTAAAAGTATGGAATCAAGTTGCAGGTGGCAATTACCTACATTTCTTCCCCCTCCTTATCACTATATTTTGGGCCTCTCATGGGTCTTGCTTCATCAGAAATGTTTTCCTCATCCATAGCAGTTTTTTGATATGTTTCTTTCTTTGTTCTCACTTTAGCCTTTGCTAATAGATACAAAACAACAGTTGGCAATTTTACTGTAGAATTTTATGTTGGAGGTGTTGTAGGATGAGGATACTCATATAATGAGGGCTTCGCATGTGAAATAAACTTAAATTTTGGCTACAGAAACTTTGTGCCCATTTTCACTGAATAGAAAACCATTACATACAATAGGGTGGAAATAATACAAAGATATCATAGATATGAAATGGGAAATGACCAATAAACGGTGACAAGACTAAAATAGCTATGATATTAAATTTGACAAATAACCTTGTAACTATAATAACATGTCAATGAATGGTAAAGGAGCTCTACAAAATCTAGAAAGATATGTTGACTTATGCACTTCCATTTAATAAAAATATCCCATTTATGTTGAGAACTTGTAAAAGTATGGAATCAAGTTATAGGTGGAAATTACCTGCATTGCTTTCCCCTCCTTATCACTAGATTTTGGGTTTGTCATGGGTCCTTCTTCACTAGAAATGTTTCCCTCATCCATAGCTCAAAAAAATATAGAAGTGGATACCAATACCAAAATTGAGTAAATATTGCCATAACAACATCAACAGTAATTTTGTCATGCTTAGTCCTAAATGACAACTTAATTGAGACATTCCAACCACCTGCATCTAAAATACCACAAGCTAAAATTTCACCCATCTTGCTCATGGTGTCTTCATTCTTGTAAAGACTGATCTTCTCAAGTTGACGCCTGAAATAAGAAATAAAAACAATGTCAGGGTGATTTATTGCGGAAAAACCTAGGGTTTGAATATAATAAAATAGCACCACCATTCTTGCAACTATAATGGAAACAATCAACATTTGTTTGCTAAATAAAAACTTACAACATTGTATAATAGCATAACTGAAGCTACCTACACAAGTTTCATGTGCCTCATTTGTTTACACAAGAACCTTAGCCATGGCTACGAGAGAACCTTGACGAACAAAATCTATGACTATAAATGTATTATTAAATATATCATTAAGTTTTAAAAAACCATAACATGAAATTTAAATTACCTTATTATTTTTCTTTCTCCATTTTTTGATAATAAAATATTCTACAAAACATTTACATAATGCTATGAATATTATTATATTTTTATTTTCCCTTTTATTTATATTTTGTTCTCTATTTTGTTGATGATTTTTGAATGTTTCAATTTTATAACTATTTTTATTTTGTTTATACTTTTTTATATAAATATATAGTCAAAATCATATGTTCCTAAAATTTGGATGATGAAATTAAATTATTTAAATGTGTTATAGTTCAACTCTATTAGAAGTACTAATTACGTTTATAGATGTATATATTTTACAATAAGTTTTCCAGGTTACAATTTAATTATCAATAATTATTAGATGATGGGTAAGGATTTAATCTCCATAGAATGTTTTAAAATACTCTTAGTAATAGTTATAGAGCAAAAGTTGTGATTTATTTCAAAAGTAGTTATGTGCTTTTGATTAAATTGATTAATTGCAAAAAATGTCAAATGAACATGTGTCATATCAATATATGTTATGGTTTATGCATATGTGGTATTAGGAAGCCATGGTATTGACCTATAGTATTATAACAAAGTCTCTTTATAGATTAAGATTTTCCAAAGTAAAATAGAGGTGAATATTCATAGTTAAAAATCTTGTTACATGTTTTTTAAATATCTATATATTTGACTAATATCTTATTTTTTTTACAATTAATAACAATAATTTAAAATAAAATTATAATTATTTATTTTTTTGTTTTTTTATTTTAATTAAAATTTCTTCTTACCTATAAATACTTTACTAGATAATATTATAATACACAATGTACACACTAATATAAAATATACTTGAAAATAAAAATGATGTATGTGAATATTATATTATAAGTTTATAAAATATTGACAGTTGTTATAAAATTTACATGGTAAATATCATATAATTAACATTATTTTTATATTATTTTGAATAAACTTTTAATTTCCAGGGTAATTCTGCCAACATTCACATTTTCTTTCGTTCGCTGGCAAAGGGTGAATGCCTAAGATGTCAATAAAATTCATAATACTATGTTATATATATTTTGAAATTTGGAAAATAATGCGGTGAATGCGGGATTAAACATGTAAATTTTGTTTACGATTTGTTATCATGTAGGGTCACGACAATAGGGCGTTATAAAATAGAACATGAAATGGTTACAATCCTTCTCATTACCGTAACACATTAAAATGTATGAACCTAGAAACTCTTGGTAAAATTATGAGGTTTGGTAAATATCACTTACGTCTAGAATTAAAACACGCTCTTACGACGGAGTCAAAACTTTGTATTGATTAGCGGCCTGATTGTAATATCAAATGAGGTGCGTATAAAAACCTCAAATATATTTCTAAGAAACCAATTTTTAACACACAAATATATTTCTAAGAAACCAATTTAACACACAAATATATTTCTAAGAAACCAATTTTTCACTGACTTGTTCACGTTATAAACATTACTTGTTACTGATGCGAGAAGCGTTGGCTTGTGTCATTTCTGGCCACCAAAATCAACGTTGCACCACTGATTATCCTTCGCCATTTCATGCAAAATATGCAATGAATTAAAATCAAAATTAGCATTGTTGTTATGATTGGCAGTGGCATTGTTAAGATTTTGAACGGAGGGATCTCCATATCCCTGCATGCATTCACGGATTGGTAAGAGGATCCTCCTGGGTCGAGTACTCAGGCATGGGATATACGCAGATTCTTCAATGTTCTTTAACGCCCTGATGGACATAGAATCTATCGAAAACCTGGTTACGAAATCCAAAACATATCATAAACATATAAATAAAAAGTTTGAAACAAGATTGAATAATGGCACAAAAACATACTAATAACACCACTAAAACCATTCGGTTGTTGTCATCGGATCGTAACGTGGTTGCTCCACTGCTCAAATCTAGAGCAGAGCCAGTAAAGCTACCTTGTTGCTCCACTGCTCCGATATCACGCAAAATTAGCGACGCTACTTCGCTGCTCCATCGCTCATACCCAGGCCATAAAATCTGACCTACTCAAATTGTGTCGCCAAAAATGATAAATATATTGGGAAGGGAAATCAATGTTATTTCAATGGCATTTCATGGTAAAAACTAATATTACCTTTCGGAGTTGTCTATAATGCGACTTTTTGAGATTCCGGTGACGGAATCCGGCTGAAGAAATTGAGATGAAATCATGATTTGTTGCAGTTAAAATGGTTTTTTAACTGCATATTTGGATTCAGCACCCTGAAAAACCCCTGGAATGCTTTCATTGTGCAGAAACTAGTTATCAAACTTGGATTTCAATAAATTACTGCCGGATTTTCACCGGAAAAAATCGCCGGAAAGGCTTTCAAAAAGTCGCGTTAAAGACTACGGCTTACCTTTCTCACAATAGCGCGGCACGGCGTGGAGAAATGATCCCTCGACCATGAAACGATCAACCACCCAGCTGATTCATCAGCCGGATAATGGAAACGACGTTGATTCATTGAGGACATAATGGAAGCGACCCCATCATCTAACAACCTAAATGAAGAAGTAGAGTACCCGATGAATTGTTTGGTAATCCCTGCCACTACAATCAAGAAATTGCTAATTTGATATGTCACATCTGAATGTTAAGACGGTTGATGGTTTGTATGGAAGATAGTTCATAGTTATTGTAGGATCCAATGACCGAGTAACAACTGTTGCGCTTGGAATTGCTCAATTCAAATCAATGGTTAATGATTACCCAACCGTCTAACAACAAAATCGAATGGCACATATTTTGACACTACCAACAGTTTGGGGAGTTGGGCTTAATTACAAATATTAAGCAATAAAGTATACAGTTTAGATGGAGGACTGAAGAGCGAGAAAAAAAAAACATGGTTGCACTAAACATAATAAATCATGATTTTATTATATCTTGAAATTTTGTAAAATTAAATTAATAAATTAAATAATATAAAAATTTTAAAAATATATAATTAAGTTAATAGGAAAATCATAAAATTAATTAAAATCTTAAGAAATGTATTTATAAAAAAAAAATTCAACTCTAAAGATGTATTTTAAAAAATAACAATATATTGGAATATGGTATTAGTTAAACATTGACACAAAGAATAGTTATAAAAGTGATTAAACTAGTTTAGATTATTGTTAATTCAGAATCTATTAAGCACTCAAGGATCAAATTTCTTGAAATGCAAATATCTTTTAAAGTGAAAATAGATTTGATCCCTCTGTGTGATATTTCTTGAGAAGCAAATATTTTTTAAAGTGAAAATAGATTTGATCCCTCTGGGTGCTTGGTAGATGGGGGGTTAGATGGATCTAGGATGGTTTTTATTTTGTTATATTTATTTTATTTTCACCAAGTTAAAATGTTTATATTACATTAGTTACATTAAGTTACACACATCACTACCATATTTTATTCTTATTTTTATTTGATGGAATCAAATGTTTACAATACATTACGTCATACATTTCTAGTAGTCCAATAAAAAATAATGATTTTATTAAAAAATTATTATATTCAAAATATAGTGCTAAATTATTGAATTATTTGTTTATTTATTTATTTATTTTTATGCAGTTTAACCAAATCAATGCTAATTGGGATAGGACAAGACATTAGAACATCTCTACAATACTCAGTTGGAGAGCCTCTATGTAAATACTAGAATAAGTTTAAATTATCATATTCATTGAGACCTTTAAGGTGAAAAAAAGCTACAAACATTAATAAAAGAGTTATTTGTGATTTGATATTTATTAAAAAGATTATTATAAGATTTTTAATTATTAAAAAATAATTATTTTTATGAGTAGGAGTAAAATATAAATGATATTTTAATTTAATTGAATACATATTATTTTAATTTAATTGAATATATATTATTTTAATTTTATATTTTGAGAGGTATAAATTCTTTTAAAGTGGAAATGTATTTTTGGAGTGTAAAGTTTGAAAAAATGTTTATATCTCAAGAGACTTGATTTATTTTATAAGTAGTAAATTGGTCTAAATTAATTTCAAACATCTACCATCACATGAAAATTGTAGATGATCATTAATCTATATTTAAAATTAATCTAATTCCCTGTAAATTTTCAAGTATAATTTATAATATAGAAAGTGATCATGTTAAATTCATAAATGATATATAAATGCTTGAAATGAATCTAATCATTCAAATTTTTCTAAGTATCATTTACAATATAGATAATGATTATTTAACTTTCCAATTTACTCACACTTGTTTTCGTTTCAATCTTTTTGTATTATTATGTCACTGCTTACGCAATGGCATCTATGATCAGTTCCATGTTATTAATTTACCCATATTGGTGAAAATTTTCAAATTTCTATAGTTAACATTAGGCTTTTCGCTGAAATTTTTGCGTGACGTCAGCGTGCTGCCTTATCCCTAACTTTGGATTTCGAGGGTCGACGTCATCTTGCCATGCACGGTAGATCAGATTGTACAATGTAGATACAAGAAAGGGCGATCCTTCATACAGCTCGAAGTTAACTTGGGCTGCTTTGATCTCTGGTGGTGTTAATTTCATTTTAAGAGTGTTGGTGTAGAATTTATTATTATGGTTGATGGATTATTGAGAAGAAAATCTAGCTATTTTTGGTGTTCAAAGTGGATGTTTTATTTCTTTCTTTGTGGCACTCATTGAGGTTGGATTTCTTGGTTATGTGTCTGTGTTTTCTGTGCGGCATAACTCCTCGTTGTCAAGTTTTTGTTGATACCATGTGAGTTTTTTTTTTTTTTTTTTTACTTTAGTGGATGCAAGAAGAAATTTTTTTGTGCAGAACGCTGAAGTTGTTTGGTTATGTGGTAGGCCGCAGGTTTACCAACCTCCTTGACAAAAATTTGACAGGTAAATGTATGAACATTATTTTCTGGCTTAATGGTAGTGGTGCATAATTTGGAGTTCTAATGGTTCAATATTTCTTAAAATTTGCAGGTGCGACCTTAGAATTAGAGCATAACAATTATTCGGGTAAGCGGATTGCTGGATTCTAGCGGCGGAAACTTGGTAAGTTTTAGAGTTCTCTCTATTAGAAAACTCTAGTTTAATGGGCTAGAAATGTTAAATACATTGTCGACTCAAGTTTCGATGGTTTAAATGCAATGTTGTAGGAATAAACCAGTATTGATTGATTAAGGCTAGATCGGAGGTCGGCCCATCTTTTCAATTGCAGAAGTCATATGGGTAAGGTGCCAACCTTGATTCCATATGTTCTAGTTTTAAATGGTTTGTCGACCCCAATTCCATGATTTTTTGTAGAGGTCATGATGACAATTTCCTGGAATTTACTTTGAAACTTTTGAAGTGAGGAGTATAGGGATCTTTTCATTTTCAGAAGGATCATGAGCAAGGTGGAAACTCCGACTGCACATCGTTTTATTTTAGATAGTTGGGGGGTCGAAGTTCTATTGACATAAACATCTAGCTCAGGAAGAAAATAACTTCGACCACAGTCGAGCGCGACACATTGCGATGTCAGAAGTTGACGCACGTTTCCATTTTAGCATACTCATGTATCCTTTTACGTTCAGTTCATTGTCATAGGAAACATTGCTTCTATTATTTTTTTTTCAAAATAGTAAATTTATTAGAATGAAAGTTATATTTTAAGAGTCTCAAATAGTTTCCATCTAGAAAAATAAAAACATAAAAGAATCGATGGAAAAATTCAAGTTTCAACGGTGGGAGTTTCTAATGTACATTCTTCCTAAATTTTATGCATAGAGGAACATGTTTGACCCAAGGTTGTGAGAGCATGTTTAAAAAAATCAAATTTAGAATAGGGGCATTTGTCCACATTTTTGTTTTTTGGGTTTCTTTGGAGTCAGAGGAAACTCATAGTTGAGGTTGGGACCGACTTCATGGTAGAGTCAACATCTCTTTGGGGAAGAATCATAAGGAAAAGGTTGAGCTCTAAGCCATCTTGGAAAAGGCTGAGCTTCGATCCATCTTAGAAAATTTTGAGCTTCGAGCGGTCTTGAAGTTGCAACTGACATTTAAGTTGGTTGTTTTCGACTTTTGTACTTTATGAACCATATTCAGATTTTTTTATTCTTTAGACGAGGTATGACATATTTGTATATTTTAAGCATTTTAATCCTAATTTTGTTTTAATTTGTATGTAGTTTTTGGATTTGTTATCTTAAACTTTTAGATAGAAAGAATAATAATATTTTTGTAAAATTGTTTTAAATAAATGTCTTATAAAAATATTTTTTTGAATTTATTTCTTTTTTGATAAAAGAATAATGTACTTTAAATTACATTTATTAAATAATATGTTATGTGGGAAAATAGAATAATAAATTATAGACGCATATGTTTGTTTTGTGGGCCTTTGTAGAAGCAAGTCAGAGGGTGGGCCAACTATGAGGTTGGAGGTGGCCATTGTAAACACGCATAACTATACACATTACTTCTTTTGTGGCTCCTACTGAAAGGAAGTCGGAGGTTGGAATTGTCATTTGAATGGTCTCTCTAGACACTCTCGACTACTAACACACCCGAGCTAATTCGACTCAGAATCTAGGTTCATTGTTGTCATTATTACTATTTCTTATAAATGACTTAAATGAGGTCTATGATCAAGTTTATCATGAATTGATATGTTATAAATTAAATCTTAAATGAAAAAATAATTTGTTGAATTTATTTTTTTATTGATAAAAGAGTAAAGTATTTTAAATTACATTTATTAAATAATATGTTATGTGAAAAAATAAAATAGTAAATTATAGACATGTATGTTTGTTTTGTGGGCCTTCGTAGAAGCAAGTTGGAGGTCAGAATGACTATGAGGTTACGCATAACTATTCACACATATTTATTTTGTGGCTCCTACTGAAAGTAAGTCAGAGGTCAACATTGTGGTTTGAATGGTCTCCCTAGACACTCTCGACTACTGACACTCCCCGATCAATTCAGATACAACTTCAATACTTATTTTTTCTTTAAAGAAGGGACAACATGTTCCCATATTTTAAACATTTTACCTTAAAAGTATAAATTATTCAAAAAAAATTATTGATAAAAAATAAATTAATTTAAATTAATTTTATCAAATAATATTTTATATGAAAAATACAAAATAATAAATTATAAAGAGGCCAATTATACATATATGTTTCTTTTGTGGGCCCTGCTAGAAGAAAGTCGGTGTTCAGGCTAACTATGAGATCAAAGGTTGGCATTGTCTTTTAGATGGTGCTATGACATTCCACGACCAATTGGCCTCCCTCTAAACACGCCCAACTATATGTACATATTTCTTCTGTGGTCCCTACTGAATCAAGTTGAAAAATGGATCCAGTTATGAGGTCGAAAGTTAGACTTGACATTTGAATGGTCTCTCTAGACACTCCTGACTATTGACGGTCCCTAACTAGATCGACTCCATCTACAATATTGCATGGAAGCATCCTAAATCAATTTTGTTTTAAATTTGAAAATTATTTATTTAAATTACAATTTTAGACAGTGGATTCTAAAATATTAAGTTTATATATATATATATATATAACAATAAGTTTTATAAATTTATATTTAAAATACATCTTTGCAGTGTATTTAACTTTTGGTTTATAGTACATTTTGTATGATTTTTTTTACTTTGTTTGTTGACCATGTTCTTCTTTGTTTTTTTATTTTTTTGGTTTTTTGGGTCCTAACTATTTTAAATTGTGGCAAGTGACTAAATTTTTAAGTTTTATTGGTTTTACTTAAAATTGTGTATGATTGCAAAATGAATTAAATTTTCAATGAATGTTTTGATTATTTTGACTAAATTTTGTAAAATTAAAAGGGACTTAGTTTAAAGCCATGTGAATGTGAATTTAAATTGTATTTAAATTTCAAAGTAATTTTATTCATATATTTTGTAAATTAAGTATTTGGAATATTAAATAATTAATTAAATTTATGATAATTTTCATTAATATATATATATATATATATATATATATATATATATATATATATATATATATATATATATAATAGAAGTGAATAGATTGATGAAAACAAAATGAACAAGAAGATAAATCAATGGCATATAACAAAATATGTATCTAGGGAAATCCACTGCTCAAAAGCTCGCTATTTGTATTGCATATATCAGAAATATGAGTGAAGATACAAAGCGTGTTCTCGCTAGAACAATTCCTCACAAGTATGCTCAACTCTCTAAGCTCACAAGCAAGCTCAAGCCAAATCGTTAACCTATTTAGTAGCTCTCCAAGCCCCTATTCTCTTGTGTAATTCCTAGGATGAATAGTCTGTATTTAAAGGGAATTCATGCTTCCAAAATTGTGCAATCCAAACATAGGTCCTTCTATGATTGCATGCATGATATTTACAACTCAATAAATCATACAACGGACAGCACACTGTCCCTGAACTCTAGTCTTAACTGGGTATTTCTCAGAATTGGAATGCATGAGTTTCTGATGGGGGAGTCTTCAGTTAATGAGAGTGACACTTGTGGATGCACTAGTGTACCAACTAACTATTAACTCTCTATTAGTTCCACAAATAACTTGGAACTAATTTAACTGAACATAACTCAGTAAACTGAGTTATCTAATTTACAACTCAATCAAAACTCATACTAGACCCCTAAAATTTAGGAAGAACATATACATGACTTCATAAAGACTTCCAACTCAAAATTCCTAAGCTAATTATATTAATTAAGCTCAATTAACTATTTACAAGTTGCTATGAGAATATAATTCAATTATAATTCACAGTTTAAATTCAAGGACAAATTTAAACTGGAATTTCTTGTTGCCATTTCTCAACACTCCCTCTCAACAAGAAAGGGATTACCAGCTACCTCGATCCTGTCTCTGTGAAATGTGAATTTACATCTTGACAATTCCTTTTTCAAAATGTCAGCATCTTTATCCTCTATGGGAATGTAATCTAATAACATAATATGCCTGAATACACAACCTCTGAGATGATGATATATGATATCAATATGCTTGGACTAACCATGAAAAACGATATTCTTAGAGAGTTTGATACAACTACGATTATTACAGTAAATAGCAGTTAGATCCTTCTGTTGACCAAATAAACCAACCAGGATCTTCCTCATCTAGATGACCTAACATGCTGCCTAACTCACAACCATGTACTCTGCCACTACCGAACTGAGTGTAGTCAATATTTGTTTCCTGTTGTACCAAGAAACTGCTTCTGACCCAATATTGAAGATCCCTCCTAAAGTGCTCTTTCGTTCAGATGGAATCCCTTCCCAATATGCATCGGTGAAGCCTTGAATATTTACTCCCTCCGTTAATCTGTACCATAATCCATATTGAGAAGTTCCCCTGAGGTATCTCAACACATGCTTTGTTGCCTTCCAATATAACTTTTTAGGGCTAACCATTGCTTGACTAAGCTAGTTAATTGCATAGCACATATATGGTCATGAGTTCACCAAGTATACGAGTGAACCCACAAGGTGCTTGTAAATAGTAGCTTCCTCTACTTCCCTTGAAGTAGCATCCTCCTTCCTCCACGTTTCCACTAGAGGAGTCTCCACGGGTTTTCTTCTCTCCACGCAGAATCTCTTGAGTATCTTGTTGGCATAATTACCCCAAGACGCAAACAACTCCCCATTTCCCTACCATACCTCCATGCTAAGAGAGTAACGCATGAGCCCCATGTCCTTCATCTCAAACTCTCTTGCAATGTCCTCTTTGCAATATTTGATCAACTGAACATCACTTGCCAGTATGAGATCATCAACATAAAGTACAATGATCAACAATTTACCTTCCACCACTATGTGGTATAGGTTTGCATCTACTTCACTCTTCGCAAAGCCCAACCTGGTGAAGTAGCTATCTATCCTAGTGTACCAAGCACAGGCTACTTGCTTCAGCCCATACAAAGCTCTCTTGAGCCGACACACATGTGACTCATGGTCGAAGGTCTCAAAACCTTCATGCTACTCTATGTACACCTCTTCCTCAATCATGCCATTAAGGAATGCTATCATTACATCCATCTGATGTATCTTCCAACCCATCTGGGCTAATAGTGCCAATATAGATATGATCCACGAGTACCTTACAACAGGAGCAAAGGTCTCATCATAGCCAATACCCTCTACTTGTGAAAAGCCATGGGCCACAAATCCAGTGTTATGCTTATCCACACTACCATCTGCAGCTTTATTTACCTTACAAAGCCAATAGGATCTCACCACTGACTTGTCCTCTGGTCTTAGGACCACATCCCAAACACTATTACAAACTATGGAGTCAAACTCCTCCATCATGACATCAACCCAAACCGACTGTCTCACTACTTCCTTAAAGGAAGATGGCATGTCACAACACATTCACCCATAAGATCCCTGTATCTAGTGCACCTCTCAAGTGGCCTCCTCTGCCTATGCTGAGAAGTGGGTGCTCCCACATTCTCCCATGCATCATCCAATAATCTGTTAACCTCTTTGGTACAATTTCTTCCCTCTCTGGAAGACTCTGACTTAGTGGATGTCTCCACTACCAGATCCTCTTCATGTGGCTGCTCCACATCAATCTGAGGCTCCTCAACTTTATGAGCTAAAATATCCTCATCAACATGTAGCTCAATCTCCCTCTCAAGGGAAACTTGCATGGCCTTCTCCTCAACTAATTTGACATCCTTGCAAACCATTATCATCTTGTTGGTCGACAAGTACACCTGATAGTTGTGAGGTGTATAAGTGCACCCCACAAATATGCCCAACTTTGATGTTGGCTCAAGATTCTTCTGTGCATCTTTGGTCACACGGAAATATACCAATGAATAAAAAATCCTGAAGTGACCAACATATGGCCTCTTACTGGAATAAGCCTCCTATGGTGTCTTCAACCCAAGTATCTGATTTGGGCTATGGTTCTGAACATAAATCGTTGTGTTGCATGCCTCATCCCACAAGTGTAGTGGTAGGCCTTGATCACGGAACATCCTCACTGCCCCTACTATACTTTTGTTCTTCCTCTCGGCCACCCCATTCTGCTGAGGGATATGGGGTGTCGTCAACTCCCATTTAATCCCTTCGGCTGCACAAAATTTCTTAAACTTGTTTGAGACATATTCACCACCGTTATGACTCCGTAGAACTTTAACCTTCTTGCCCAACTCTTTCTCCCCCAATTCTTTAAACTCAAAAAACTTTGTGAAGGTTTGATCCTTTTTCTGCATGAAAAATATCCAAGATTTTCGAGAAAATTCATCAACAAATATAACATAATACATATGTTTGGCCATGGATTCTATTGAGAATGGTCCACACAAATCTGAATGGACTAACTCTAGAATATTCTCTGCTCAAATGTGTCTATCGTGAAAGGAAGACTTGGTGTATTTTCCCAAAGTAAACCCCTTGCATGTATCAACTTGCTCAAGCATGCCTTTGGGAAGATTGGTAGAGATCTGCTACAATATCTTCAAAGCCCCATGATGCAAGTGGGCCAATCACCTGTGCCACAACTCATCAACATCTTGGCTCTGCACCCTTTCTACTTTTGTGCTCAAAGCAACACACTCTTCTACCTCAAACTTATAGAGATTCTTCACCCAAATCCCTGCCTTCTTTACTTGACCTATGGCTATGTGTCGGAGGAACACCTTTCCTTTCGAGAATATCACATCAGAGGCTCTATCCTAAAGCATGGCAATGGATATCGAGTTCTTATTCAGCCCAGATAGATACATAAAATTCTTTAAGGCGAGTGGAGCCCAATGCTCCCTCTGAAAAGTAATCATTCCCAATCTAGTAACACTATACTTCCCATTGCCACCCATCTCGATATGCATCTAGAGATCTTTCTCTTCCAGGTCACTGAATAACTCTTTATTACTAGTCACGTCTAATGAAGCACCACTGCCTAAGTACCATACACTTCCCATCATTGATGACACCATGCATGCAACGAGGGAAAATTCTAATTTGAATTGAGAGGCCAAACCCTCACCCACCACTCCTCCTAAGGTCTTCTTCTTGGACTTCTTGAGTGGAAAAACTGTAGCAAAATGGCCTAGATCATGAAAATGAAAGCACTTAACTTTCGTCATGTCTTTATTCTTACCTCCATGATAAGAATCCTATTTGGAATCTGAAGTTTTCCCTTTCCCCTTCTTCGCCTTAATCTCTAAGGCATAGTTCTCTTCATCATCAGTCTTTGATGAAGAGCCATCCCTGGTGTTCCTCCTAATCTCGTCCTACATCAAATCTGACCATATTCATTCCCAATCTGGCAGCTTCTCGCAACCATTGACAGATTCCTGATAACTATGACAACTCTTTAGGAGTCCTAGAAGAGAAAGACTCACTATATCATCCTCAACAACCGTGATTCCAACACTTCCAAGTTCTTCATGGCACTAAGTTAACTTGGTCAAGTATTTTGGAATCGTCTCACCTTTCTCCATTTTGATTTTTTGAAGTTTGTCCTTCAGTTCGAATTTCCTTTGGTCATTGTTATTCTGATACAAGACTGTTAATGTTCAGAACGCAATTCCCACTTATTCCGGGAATGGTTTTTTCAAATTCATGATTTTACTTTGACGTAGCCCCGCACCTTGTGATGTGAAATTTCAAATAAACTTTTGAGTTGGGATCTATTAGGGTTCCCGTGTTGTTTTTTTATAATTATTAAAATTGAGTAGTTTTTTAAGTGTGGTTTTTTAGAGTTTTTGGCAGATTTCTAGTATAATCTAGATGAAAATTTTGTAGCCAAATCTTGGTTTGTGTTTTTTAAATTGTTTTCAAAACTCTGGGAGCAGTCCTATTATGAAGAGTTCACCAATCAAACTTGTGATTTCAATGAATCCCTATGGGATTCTAAACAAATTAGATCAGAAAATAAACCAGAAATCTTTTCAAAAAATCACACTTAAAAGATTGATTTCTCAAAACTAAGTATATTAAAAAATAATTATATTACAAATATTTATTAGTTAAGTATGTAATTTAAGATGGTGGACTAAAGAAGGAAAAAAATATGATTACGTTATTAAACAAGGGCTATGTAATAGCTAGTACATTTTTTTTTTTCACATACTGGTTCAGATACCTGGGTGAGTGGGTAGCTGCTATGTCTAGGGTTGTTTAACACTGATGTTTAAACTAATTATATTAAAAGATAATTATATTACAAATATTTATTAGTTAAGTATGTAATTTAAGATGGTGGACCAAAGAAGGAAAAAAATATGATTACGTTATTAAACAAGGGCTATGTAATAGTTAGTACATTTTTTTTTTTTCACATACCGGTTCACGGATACCCGGTGGAGCAGTCCTATTATGAAGAGTTCACCAATCAAACTTGTGATTTCAATGAATCCCTATGGGATTCTAAACAAATTAGATAAGAAAATAAACCAGAAATCTTTTCAAAAAATCACACTTAAAGATTGATTTCTCAAAACTAATTATATTAAAAAATAATTATATTACAAATATTTATTAGTTAAGTATGTAATTTAAGATGGTGGACTAAAGAAGGAAAAAAATATGATTACGTTATTAAAAAAGGGCTATGTAATAGCTAGTACATTTTTTTTTTTCACATACTGGTTCACGGATACCGGGTCAGTGGGTAGCTGCTATGTCTAGGGTTGTTTAACACTGATGTTTAAACTAATTATATTAGAAATAATTATATTACAAATATTTATTAGTTAAGTATGTAATTTAAGATGGTGGACCAAAGAAGGAAAAAAATATGATTACGTTATTAAACAAGGGCTATGTAATAGCTAGTACATTTTTTTTATTCACATACCGGTTCACGGATACCCGTCAGTGGGTAGCTACTATGTCCAGGGTTGTTTAACACTGATGTTTAACACTGAGTGGACTATGTCCAGGGGTAGCTACTATGTCCAGGGTTGTTTAACACTGAGTGGACTATGTTAAGTACATTTTTTTTTCACATACCGGTTCACGGATACCCCGTAGTGGGTAGCTACTATGTCCAGGGTTGTTTAACACTGATGTTTAACACTGAGTGGACTATGTCCAGGGGTAGCTACTATGTCTAGGGTTGTTTAACACTGAGTGGACTATGTCCAGGGTTGTTTAACACTGATGTTTAACAAATGTGGCATGGGTAGCTACTATGTCCAGGGTTGTTTAACACTGATGTTTAACACTGAGTGGACTATGTCCAGGGGTAGCTACTATGTCTAGGGTTGTTTAACACTGAGTGGACTATGTCCAGGGTTGTTTAACACTGATGTTTAACAAATGTTTGCCACTGAGTGGACGCCACCGGAAGGGCATCAACACCCCTCGGCCTATTTACTAACCTGACCCCAAGAGCTTTCGTGATTGGACCCTGTGACCTCCCATTGGAGAGGCACTTGATTTGACCCATTGAGCTAACTCTTGGGGCTAATAGCTAGTACATGTTGCTTAGCATAAATATAGATTAATTGAACTAAAAAATAATAAACACAGATTTCATCACAAAAATAAAACAACTAATAAAATATTGTATTATTGAATGTCATCACCAAAAATTAAGAAATATGATTAACTAATAGTGTTTATATTAAAATATATATATATATATATATGTGTGTGTGTGTGTGTGTGTGTTATATATATATATATATATATATATATATATATATATAATTTTTATAATTAAATTTATTAAAATATTTTTTTTAGTATAATAATAGTTCATCTTCAATTGAAGAAAAAATTATAATTCATTTAAATGGAAATAATAGGAAAAAAATAAAAAAATAAAAATGAAATAAAACTAAAAACAAAAAATTAATAACTTATGGAAATAGAAGTTACTAAACAACTCATAATAAGACCTCAACCAATCATCTTAAAGATAAATAAATTTAAATAATAATAAAAAATAACAAAAAAATGAATTGCTAAAATTGAACTATGGATAAGGGACATAAATTTTGGTCGAAAACAAGCTATACAAAACAAACTAATACACTGTCAAACTGAATCCTAAAACAATATAATAAAAAATTAATTATATTAAAATTTTTATAAATTAAAATTAATAATTTAAAATTTGGAAAAAATTATAATTCAAGTTAATATAAAAATCACAAAATCGATTAAAATGGTAAGAATGTATTTTAAAAAATAACAATTGGACCATGGTAAAAGAATCTGTAAATAACAATAGAACCATGGTAAAAGAATCCGTTAATTAAACACTAGCACAGAGAGCAGTTATAAAAGTAATTAAAAGACCATACTAAGTTTAAATCACTACATTGATTGTGACATTTAAGGTGAAAGAAAGTTGCAAACAACAATAAAAAAATGTTATTTGAGATTTTGTTGCAACAAATATAAAGAACATGCTGCTTTAGTCATCGGAAAAGCAAAGCTGCAAGAGGAAGGTTGGAAAGTCATAAAAATGACCGTGTTGACTGGGAAATAGAGAGGAATAAAGTTACTTTAAACCAATAAAGATATGCTTTGGAATTTGGGTGGGTGCCAAACGGTTGAGATAAAATTCCACCTGTGTTGGTTGTGCCGAAGGTCTTCCCCGTTATTTCGGTCCATTCAGTACGTAATTCCCACTTACTCCGCCGATGGGTTTTTCAAACTCATGCTTTTGCTTTGACGTCCCACCGCACCCGCACCACTTGCAACTTAAAATAAACATTTGAGTTGGAATAGACTAGGGTTGCGATAAAATGGGTGGTTTATAATTAGTAATTATACACCATGTTAGAAAGGAAAAGTTGTAAGGTTGTAGTATAGGAAAGGGTAATCTAGAAGATAAAAGTAGAAAAATTATATAATTTTATTTATTTATTATTATTTTTGTGAGAAAAGTTTTAATTTTTATTTTAAGAAATTAGTTTTTGGTTTGTGTGTGTTTTTCATGTTACATTTAAATTTATATTGTATTAGATATCATATCAATCTTTTATTTTACATATTGGAAACAATGTAAGTAATACTTAATTTAATTTATCCTTATTTTTAGTTTGTCATTAATATTCCAATTTTAATTTGTCCTTAAATTAAAATTGTGAATTAAAATCGAATTTAGTCTCACCAGCTGCTTGGAAATAATTAATTAATTCATTATGGATTAATTAGTTGGAGAAATTACCCAGATGCGAGTGATTAAATTGACGTTAATGCAGATTAGACAGAAGGACGACAGGCGGCCAGGTCACATGGCCACCCGCGTCCCCTTCCATGCCAATTTATGGCAAGCCACAGTCAGCCTGCCAGCACCATTACCCTGGTGCTCAAGTCGAGGAATTCGCTGCAGGCGTAAGGCCATGGCTTCCGCAAGCCATAATCCATTCATCCCATCTCCGCTAAACTGCTCTTGCCCCCTCATGTTGCAAAGCCGAGATCACGCACAATTACAGGGAGGCGCTGTTGGATTCTCAGCTGTGATTTGGGAGAAATGGAATGGCTTCCATTTCTCCCAAATCACTTACTATGCTCTAAATTCTGCCCAAAATTCCTTTGCATCTCTTTTGACTAGCCTCATTAATTCAAGAGTAAATTCTGCCTCCCCTACTGCAATCACTGATAACAACACAATCATTTTGGCCTAGACCAACAACCGTCAACTAGCCATGCCGCGTACTCGCCATCGAATGCGTAGTAGAAGAGGTGGTAGTCGTGGCAGAAGCATTCGCCTCCCCTCGATGCCCACCTCTGAACTAGCAACTCCTTCCTCATCCCCTTCTACTATTCATTCTAGAGGTCATTTCTCTGGCAGACTCCCTGACACGTGCAATAGTAGAGGTCAGGCACAGGCCCATGGTTCCAGAAGAATGAATGCTGCTACCCAAATAGCCAAGCTCCCTAACCCCCCTCCCCCCCACCCCTCTCACCACACAACCCAATTTCGCTTTCACAGTACGTTGCATTGTCCCGATATCATTGCCACTGTCATAATGACCTTCAGTGAGGAAATTAGTCCGTAGGATGAGCAGGATGCTCAGACTCACGAACCTGGACCAGAGAAAGGGAACAACAACAAGCAAGAGAAGGTAGATAAGACGAACAAGGATGGTCGTGAACCAGAGAAAGGAAACAACAGCAAGCAGCAGACGACAGAGAAGATGAGCAAGGCTGGTCATGATAGCATTCTGCATGGCGAGGATATGGCTGGAGGCAAGCATGCAATCGAAGGCAGTTCGGGTGGCACGCAAGCAGTTGGTGGCATCCCGGGCAGCACGTCAGGCAAGCATGCAGTCGAGGGCAGTTCAGCTGGCTCGCAAGCAGTCGGTGGCATCCCGCGCGACACGTCAACAAAGGATGATGAATGGTATGAGTATGTGTGTTGCATTGTGCAGGAGCCTCCACCAGACGATACATAGGGGGTCAAGTTGCCAGGTTTCGATTCACCGCTCTCTTATTGTTTCATGGGGTTTGTTCTCTACTGTTTTTCAAACCATGTGGCTCGTTTTGATTGGTTTTGATTTAGGACCCCTGTGTGTACCTTTTTAGGTTAAGAATTGAGACCCCTGCATGGGCATTTTATAATGGGTTCACTCAGATTGGTTTCCCCTCGGTGGGCAGTCGAGCTTTGTCTTCTTGATTAAATTTTGGCATAACTCTGTTCAGCACCACAGAGGCCGGAGCCTCACTGTATTTTAATTTTTTTTTTTATCAATAGAATAGTATTACTTAGCAAAAAAGAAAAATTAGTTAGAGAAATTCAAGTTAGAAATATTTATGAAGTCATGCAACAGTTATCCCTTAAATTAAGGAGATTATTCCTTAATTAAGGAGATAAGATTGAGTTATATTTGAGTTGTAATTAGTTAGCTTAGTTTACTGAGTTAAGTCCAATTAAATTAGTTCCAAACCATTTGAGGAACTAATTGTGAGTTATCAGTCAGTTGAAATTCAAGGGATGCATCTAAGAAACCATTCTTTAAATTAGATGTCAAATTTGATCTTCCCATGTTTAACAGTGAAATTAATGTAGAAAAGCTTAATAACTGGATTAGGCATATTGAAATCTACTGCAAGATTCAGCAAATTGAAGAGGACGAGGCAAAGATTCAGTTGGCCTCTCTTCGGCTAAGTAGCACCACTCTCATCTGGTTGGAGAGAAAATTGCGAAGTAGTAAGAGTGTGGGTAATCTTGTTTCCTCATGGCCTAGTTTCGTTTATGCATTAAATGAACAATTTTATCCCTTGGGTTATACGCAAAAAGCCTTAATGGATTGGCAATACTTAAGGCAAGGCAGAGGTCAGGATGTTCAAAGCTTTACAGAGGAGTTTAAAAAACAAGCAATTAATTTGGGCATTGCACTTGACTCACCTGAAGTAGTAACTAAGTATATTGGATCATTACATAGTTACATTAGACATTCATTATTATTGTTTTAACCAACTACTATTGACTCAGTTAGTGTAAAGGCCATTCATCTTGAGAATAGGGGAAAAATGGAAGAGATGATCATTTCAAGAAACCACCTTTCAAACCTCTAAATGGAAAACCCAAAGTGAAAGGAAAGGGAAAGGAGAAAAGGATGACATCAACCAAGAAAGATGAAGGAGAAAGGCCTTATTGCACCCACTGCAAAAATAAAGGTCATGACGACGATCATTGTTAGAAATTGTACTTGGAAAAGAGATGAAAGAAGTATGGAGGAAAAGGCAAGCAGAAGACAGTGGCAATTGTGCAGCAAGACCTTGGATCCGATTCCAAAGATGAAGGATTGATCACAGTAGCAGGAACAAAACGTACTCCTACACCTCATGTTAATTCTGAATCACATGAAGGCACTAGTACAATAGATGAGTCTCTTCCTAATGAATGAAAGAGAATTGAGTTATTTCATATTAGAGTTATCATAAATCATCCAAAAGTGGGAACTCTATTTCATACCGAATCCCAAGAAAATTTAATTTCAGAATCCTTGGTAAAGAAGCTAGGCTTAGAAACCAAACCACATCCAAAACCTTACCCACTTGGATGGATACATGATAAAGCAAAATTGAATGTAACTAAGCAGTGCAAGGTTAAATTTGTGATCGCTTCTAAGTTAGTGGATGAGGTATAACTTGATGTGATACCATTGGATATCTGTGGCATGGTGTTAGGGAGTCCATACCTATATGATAGAAAAAAAATCTTCTTCTGCCATGAAAACAAATACCAAATCACAAAAGATGGGGTAGAATATATTGTAAGGGCTCATCAAACTAAAATCAATGCCAGCCTTGTAAGTGTAGGACAAATGAAGAGGTTGGTGAATTCCAGTAAGGGTTGCATGCTTATGGTTGTAAGGGGGAAAGATGCAGAATTATCTGATGCTTTCCATGGTTGTGATCATGTGCATAAAAAAGAATTATGTGAATTAATTTCTAACTATGATGAGATATTTTAGGAACCAAGGGGATTACCTTTGAAGAGGGAAATCCAACATGAGATCCATTTGCAGCATGACGCTCCTTTACCAAATACTGGCATGTATAGGATGTCGACTATTGAGATGGAGGAGATCAAAAATCAGGTGCGGGAACTATTGAACCAAGGGGTCATCAGACCAAGCACTTCTCCATGCGGCTCACTGATTATCTTAGTGCCAAATAAATATGGCACATGGAGGATGTGCGTTGATTACCGAGCACTAAACAAAATCACGTTGAAAAATCGTTACCCTCTCTCACGCATTGATGATTTACTAGATCAGTTAAAGAATGCCATCTATTTCACCAAATTGGATTTTCATAGTGGTTATCACCAGGTTCGAATTGCAGAGCAAGATGTGTGGAATACCACCTTCAAGACCAAACATGGGTTGTTCGAATGGATGGTGATGCCATTCGTACTTTGCAATGCTCCATCAACTTTCATGAGGGTCATGAATGATCTCTTTAGGCCTTTCATTGATGAATTTGTTCTCGTATATCTAGATGATATTCTTATCTTTAGTAAAAGTTGGAATGAACATGTATGCCATGTAAAGAAAGTGCGTGATGTATTGAAAAAAGAAAAACTCTATGTAAAATTGTCAAAGTGTGAGTTTGGGAAAACCTCTTTGGTTTACCTAGGTCATATTGTTGGTCATGGTAAGTTAAAAGTTGATCCTTCTAAAGTTGAAGAAATTGTAAATTGGCCTAAACCTACTAGTGTAACCGAGGTTCACAGCTTTTCTGGTGCAGTACAGTATTGGAGGAGATTTATTACCAATTTCTCTATTACTGCAACACCTTTACACACATTGACAAGTGTAAAGCAAGTCTTTCAATTGGGAGGAAAGCAACAGAAGTCCTTCGAAGCATTGAAAGAAAAGATCAACACTGCACCGGTCTTGGCCTTACCAGATCTCCAACACCCATTTGAGATCGAGACAGATGCTAGCGGATATGCCATGGGAGCTGTATTGATGCAACAAAAGAAGAAGATATGTTACCATTCAGAGAAATTCTCTCAGGCTGTGATAAACTATCCCACTTATGACAAGGAGTTATATGCCTTGGTCCAATGTGAAAAAGTGGAAACATTCCCTGATCGGCAAGGAGACCATCATCCATTGAGATCATCAACCTTTGCAGTATCTTCAGTCACAAACCAAGTTGCAGCAAGCTCCTCATTTCAGGTGGATGGGTTTTCTTCAACAGTTTCATCCGATAATAAAGTAGTAGAAGGGCACTAGCAACAAAGTGGTCGATATTCTATCTCGCCCTCCTATTTATGCTTTTGTTACTTTTCATAATGATTCGTTATCTTTTGAAAGTTATTCTGAATAATATGCTAACGATGATGACTTTAAGAAAATTTATGCAAAACTAACCCATGGTTCATAGGTAGACAACTATCACTTGCAGGGGAAACTGTTCTATCACCTTGGAAAATTTTGCATACCCACAGGGGAAAGGGTACATGTAATTTGGGAGGCCCACACCTCCCTTGTGTCTGGTCATTTTGGTGTTGAAAAAACTTTTTGTCATGTACAAAGATTTTGTTTTTGGCCTCATATGAAGAACATTATGACTTGCTATGTAGAGGGATGTGTGATGTGTTTTGTTTCAAATCCCTCTAATATAAAACTCAGGCTCTACACACCATTCCCTATTCCGAGTCGTCCATGGGAAAGTGTGTCGATGGATTTTGATGGAGGTTTACCTTTGTCTAGAAAAAGTCATGACTATTATATGTCGTCATTGTCTATTTTAGTAAGATGTGTATTTTAATGCCTTGTAAAAAGCAGATCACTGGAGAGCAAATTGCTTGTCTTTTTTTTCAGCATGTTTGGGTCCATTTTGGGTTGCCCACATCGATTATGTTAGATTGGGACTCTCTCTTTCTTGGAGAGTTTTGGACCAACTTGTGGAAGATGATGGACACCAAGTTGAAAAGAAGCACGACATTTCATTCATAGACTGACAGATAGACAGAGGTTGTCAACCGCACCGTGGTACACGTTGCGAGGCTATCATGGAAAACATCCTAAGTTGTGGGATGGGCATCTTCCATATGTGCAACATTCCTACAATTGAGCAGTGCACTTATCTATGCATCATTCACCATTTGAGACATGTTTTGGCTACCTGCCCAAAGATCCTTTAGATATGGTCTTTGGAAGGGAATATGACTCCAGTGGACGTGATGACAGGGACAAAACACATCGGTTCATTCAGCGGATCCAATTGATTCACCAAGCAATATAGGAGAAGTTGGAGAAAAGTCAGGCTTGACATGACAAACACCGAGTCGACCATCAATTTCAAGTGGGAAACAAAGTGTGGTTCCATATCAGCAAGGACAGGATGAAGGGAGAAGGGAAGAAGCTGCGGCCAATCTGGTATGGTCCATTCACCATCTTGGAGAAGATTGGAAACAATGCCTTTCATCTCAATTTGCCAACATATATGAAAATGGACTCCATAGTGAATGTGGAAAACTTAAAGCTTTATGAGCCACCATTGATTATGGACACTGAAGAGGTGGGATCAGTTCCTACAGTTGATGATTTTGTACCAGAGTATCTCGATGAGTTGCTTGAAGATATCATCCTTGACAGAAGAACTAGGACTTCACAATGGGGAGATGTGGAATACCTTTGAGTTGGTTTCAAGGGGATGCACCCTAGCAAGGAAAAATGGCTGGAAAAAGAAAGCCCATGTATTTCGAGGCAGATAAATTACATGTGGGGGAATTATGAGCAGGGCTATGACAGGGGGCGGAACCTTACCTGAGCACATTTTCTAGGGGGTCAGTTTTGGTATAGTGTCAGAATTGGGCAAAATTATATCGATTTTGCACTTCTCGGCGATAGGAAATCAATGGTGATGCCAGTTTCTACAACATATCTCTCCATTTTTCGGACATTTTCCAGAGTGGAGGTATAAGACTCCTTTTTTTTAAATGTTGATTGTACTATTCTTTCTCATGCCACTTAATGAATGAAGGCCTCCCCATTGATTGAGCAGGGCCCAGAGATGTAGTCCAAATTGGACGAACTTTGTTATCAGGTCTTTTGTCTTCTTTCATGCTTTTATGTGTTTCTCCTCTTCTCTCTTGTGCACATTTAATTTCAATGTTTAAGCTGCAATTTATCCATGTACTTATTTAATACATCTATAAGAAAAAGATCTTGGATCACTTCAGACATGATCAAAGTTCTAGAATAAAAAACCAGGGCCGAGTTGGAACAGATTGAAATTATGGATAGAATAGAAACCATCCTGGAAATCAAGAAGGTGTTGCAGAAAAAGGACTTGAAGACTGAGTTAGAAACCAAGTGTCAAACCTTGAAGAATTTTGTCCAAAGATTTAATTTTAAGTTTAATTTACTTAATCAGAGAGGACTGCTAGGATTAGTGGCCCCAAATGAGAGGTTGATCAATTTAGAAGAATACTGCTAGAAGCTTTATACTATAGCAACTGATAAATCAAACTTTGCAGGTATAAAGGGGCATATTACAGGGAAACAAGCATTAGAAGCTTTAGATTTTTATTTGACTATTAAGCATGAAATTAAACATCTTTTTGTAAATAAGCCCACTTTTGAGAAGTACACCGAGGTTGATGAAGTTTACAGGAAATTGGTAAATCTTTCCATACCAAGTGAAGACCGATGGGATCACTTGTGTGAAGTTATTGAGTAAATTTAATCAACAACTGAAGGACAACTGGTAAACACTTTTTGGGGACTACATCATCAAAAAATTCCTAAAGAATAGTGGAAACACTTAGCAGTTTTGAAATTCCTATAGTTTTGTACTATTTTGTATTTTTGTTTTGAAAATATCTAGAAGAAATTTTGTATGAATAACTCCTCCTTTGAGTTATTAGGGTTGAACCCTTGGATAAGCTTTGATAACAGAATTGTAACTGAGCTGGAGATTTTCCAAGTTAATGTAAGGATTCTGAATTTGCCTTCTGTAGTTTTGTCTCCTTGTAAGTTTTTCATATGTGCTTATTTCATTATGTATTGGTTCATATATTTAAGTCTTTATGCAAATATCTGGGTAAGATCATACTGAGTATCAGTCAATCTTAAATCCCCTGTGAAGTTATCAGCAATAACTAGGGACTAGCTTATAAGACTATATATTATTATAAACTCCCCTATATTAATTAATTGTCACATAAATATGCATTCGTTTAAATATATTTTATTCTACAGTAAACATTGTTTGCCTGTGTTCTTTACTTATAACCAATCAAATATTATTTCTGAATATTTAGCAAGTTACACTTCATCAATATCCTACTATTCATTCACTTTAAATCAATTAACTATAGCTAGACAAATAACAACCTTTTCATCTGGCTTAGTAACTGTTAAGGATTAAGCACTTTTTTTCAATAATTCATATCATGGATCATCTATAAAATTTAAAACCAACAAAACTTTTTAGATTTTCTCACATGACTAACTCACCTAGAGTCATCTTAGAGGACAACATCGGATTGGCGCTGTTGCCCGGGAGCAAAAATTGAACAATTTTCCCTGGGACAATGATTAAAAACATTTTCTTTAAGGCAATTAAAGAATTTGTAGGTTAAAAAATCATTCAACTGGTGACTCCACTAAACCAAACTGGATCCTTCAAAACATACCAAATCTCACTCTAATTCTCAAATTATATCTCCTTTATCTGATCCAGAGAGATTGGTGAGAGATACCTCATTTAGAAGGAGACTTGAAGATTCTGCTTCTTCTTCTGCACCATTACAGCCTGAATATATTCCGACTCCTAATCCCTTTAGCTTTGTTCCATCCCAATTAGATTTGGCTGATATAACACCTAGGGTTTTAGAACCTTTATCTAAAGGAGTTGATCTGCAGCTGGCTCTCTTAGTCCAATCTTTGGAATTATACAAAATTCCTGAAATATTTTCATATTCCCCCAAGTCAGATGAATAACTAGATGTACATTTACCGGAGATAAAACCAACTGATTTTATCTCCCCCGATCATTATACATTCCCATCCACTTCTGCCCAACTTGAAAAAACCTTCTCTGTATATTCAAATCCATTGTTTGAAAGTAAAGAGCAAGTTGAAACAGAGGTTCAGAAGTTAGTAATAAAAACACCTTTGAAAACTTTTAGGAATCCTCCACTTTCCCATTCTCCTCCTCCCACTTTTACACCTCCATCTTCACCCACTTCTTCACCACCTTCCTCTTCATCCTCCACTACATCATCTCCAACCTCTTCTACTGAATCATCTTCTTATTCATCTTTAGATATGGCCTTTCAACTTATAATTCAAGCTAGATATGATGCCCTGCTTCTTCCTAACCACCTAAACAATTTCCCTGATGGGTATTTGAAACGCTTGCCCAGGTTTAATGGTGAAACTGACCTCTCTACAGAAGATCATCTAGTTGCATTCCCAGATTTTGGAGATAATATGAATATAGAGCATGAGGATGTATATATGTGTTTATTTGTTCAATATTTAGAGGGAAATGTTAGGATATGGTTTAGGAAACTGAGAACTGATTCAATTCAGTCCTGGAATGATTTAACTAATATATTCAAGAATTAGTGGGGTGTCAGAAAGGATCCATTTTACTACCTTACTGAGTTTGAAGAGCTTAAAAGGAACCATGGAGAACCTGTGGCATATTTCATTAAACGATTCAATAAACTCTACCAAAAAATGCCTCCTAATTGTAAATCTCCAGTCGCAACAACAAAAGTTAGGTTTTCCAAATCCTTTGGTGATGAATTTGCAGACATGTTGAGGGAAAGGCCATATCCTACCATTTAGGATATGTAAACTAATGCTATATAAGTTGAGGCTAATAGATCAGCTTCATTTAAACTCAAAGACAAGGCTGAAAAGGATAAAAGAAAAATGGAGGGTAAGGAGGAAGGATCTTCCTAAAAGATCAAAACCGATGATGAGAAAATAGACGAGATAACATCATTACTTAGAAACCTATCTAATAGGATTTTTAATATTGAAACTTAGCCTAGAACCATACAACAAACTGCTATCAAACCATAGACTGAGTTTATAAGAGCCCCTCAAACTCAAATTTTACAGATACCTAACACTGATCAACAGATCCAACCTCCTCTGATGATTGATGACCAACAACTAGATGATATTGGTCCTCTAATTTCTGAAGATATAAATAATTTTTATTCTTCATCTGTACATAATGCTATTGTTTCTCACCCTTCAAATCAATCTTCCCAAAATCAAGAAGACAATCAAATTTCTAAATACCAGACCTCCTCTGAATTCCTAATTGGGGAATTAAATTGAAGATTCGATCTTAGACCTAGGCCAGGGCGTCATAGACCTCCAAAAAGTCCTACTATAAATTAACCTTAGATAAAATCTATTGAAACCCAGACAACTATCATTCAACCACTGGATCAAATAGGTGAAACAAGTCAAATTGGTAAAACCGTTTTGAAAACCTTCAATGTTGAAAGAGAGTTGGAAAGAGTTGAAATACCAATTCCCCTAGTTAAACTATCAAAGAATGTAGGGTATAAGAACCAAATATAAGAACCAAGTCTCAAAATGGATTCATTCATCAAGTGTTGATGTTGAAGGGGATGAGATAAGCCTACACGACAAAAAACCCTCAATAGTTTTTGGTCCTACCTGTGACATGATAGATGAGAATGTACCACCATTTTATGTGACTTTGAAAATTCATGATTTCATATTATATAACTATATGTTATATTTTGGGGCTTCCCATAATCTAATGCCTAAAGTGATCATGGATCAATTGCAATTATAAGTCACTAGAACTTACCATGATCTTTACACTTTTGACTCCAAGAAAGTTCCTTGTCTTGGACTCATTAAAGACTTGGTGGTTACGTTAGCATAGATCCCTATCAAAAGTGTGGTTTTAGACATATTAGTCACTAACATTCCTCCAAAATTTGGCATGATGCTATCAAGATATTGTTGTGCTAAACTATGCAGAAGCCTACAAATGGATATGTCTTATGCCAATATTCTAGTTTATAGGGGTGAGCATCTTAGGCTATATAGAGAAGCTAGATTTATGAACAATGTTTGTAGAGATGATCAAGCTATGAATCATTCTATTTATGTTGTTGACCAAGAATTCGATGTTTTGAACTATTCGTAACTAATTTACAAATTACTCAACATACTGTTGAAGATATTATTGATTAACCTAAAACTGTTGAAAATGATATTTGGAAATTGTACTTTGATGGTTCTTTCTCAAAGGAAGGCACAGGAGCTAAAATTTTATTAATTTAACCAGATAAAGAAAATATTACCCAATCATAAAAACTTGAATTCGATGTAACTAATAATGTAACAGAGTATGAAGCTTTTCTGCTAGGATTGGAGTTAGAAAGAAGTCTTAAGGGGCAGAATTTAAGTGTATACAGTGATTCTGAACTTATTGTCAAAAAATTTAGGAATCAATGTCAAACTAGGCACCCCAGATTAAGATCTTATAGGAATGAAGTTTGGGATTCAATTGAAAAATTCTTTTCAATATTCAATATTACTGCTATTCCTAGAGATCAAAATATGCATGCAGATTCCTTTGCTATCTCTACAAGTTCCTTTAAAATACATGATAAAATTCTTATCCAGTATAAAATTCAAGTCAAGTATAGACCTTCTATTCCTGAAAATCTTAAGCACTGGAAAATTTTTGATGATGATGATCAATTAAAATCCTTTTTGAAGTCATTGATGAATTCTAAAATATGCAAGTTGAGGAAGAAAAACTTGATAATCTTGAAATTGACAATGAAAATCAAACACCACAATTTGATCCTAAAATTTCTGAACATAGAATTACCCAATTTTATTCCAAAATCATTAATCCCTCTTGAGAAGCTCTTTTATCATAATGATGTCCCCAAAAGTCAACTATTTGATTCACATGAGGAAAATATTGAAATTTATAACATTGGAAGTTTTGAAGAGATCAGAAACGTTAAAATTTCTGCATCTATGTCAATGGAAGCCAATGACAAATATTTATCCCTCCTTAAATCCTACAAATATTTTTTGCCTAGTGTTATAATGAATTAAAAACATATGATACATCTCTTATTGAATACAAAATTCCATTAAAACGAGAGGCAAAACCTTTCAAACAAAAATTGAGGAGAATTAATCCCGTCCTTCTTCCTATAATTGAAAAAGAACTAAAGAAGCTACTGGATGCTAAAATAATACTTCCATTAATATATTTTAGGAATTTGAATAAATCTTCCCCGAAGGAAAATTATCCATTACCTAAGATGGATCAATTACTTCAGAAAGTTTTAGGAGCCCAAAGAATCTCCATCTTAGATGGTTTTTCAAGATATAAACAGATTATGGTTAGTCCAAAGGATAGAGAAAAATTGCATTTACAATTCCATGGGGCACATTCATGTATGCCCGGATGCCTTTTGGAGTAACTAACGCTGGAGCCACATTTCAACATGCTATGGACCTAACATTTGTAGGTAAGACCAACAAATTTGTTGTTATTTATTTAGGTGATTTAACTGTTTTTTCCAATTCTGATGAAAATAATATGAAGCATTTGAGAAAGGCTTTTGACAGGTGCAGAAAATTTGGGATTTCCCTTAATCCCCAAAAGTCTTTGTTTGCACTCCAAGAAGGAAAATTGGTCAGATACATCATTTCTAAAGAAGGAGTAGTCATTGATCATAAAAGAGTCTCAACAATTCAAGAACTCATATTACCAAGGAACAAAAAGGAAGTTCAAGCTTTCCTTGGCAAAATTAATTTTTTTAAGAAAATTTATCCCTAACTATGCTGAAATAGTTAAGGACATAACTGATATGCTGAAAAAAACCATGAAGTCAAATGGACTGTTCTGGATAGATATGAATTTGATCAGATTAAAAGGACATTGCAGAAGCCCCTGCCTTAACCAGTCTAGATTACTCTAAACATTTTAGTGTCTTTTATTTTGCTTCTGAAAATACTGTAGTTGATATTCTTTTGCAAAAGAAAAAAGATGGATATGACCAACCCTTTGCCTTTTCTAGCAAGGTTATGAGATATGTTGAGCTAAAGTATGACATCATTGAAAAAAAAGCCTATTCTTTAGTTGAACCTCTGAAATCCTTTAGAGTCTATCTCCTTCACTCTTCTAACATTGCCTATGTACCTAATAGTGTCGCCAAAATTGTCTAATTCAGCCTGATACTGATGGAAGGAGAGGGGGATGTATAACTAAAATTTTATAGTATGATCTCATCATCAGGACTAAAAAAATGGTAAAAGGTCAAGGCCTGACCAAGCTCCTTGCTGAATCCAATTGCAAGATATTAGGAATAAATTATGTTTTTGACATCCCAGCTGAGAAGAATACACAAGAACCTTCTGCGACCCCCACACATGAGAATCCACAAGAACCTTCTGAGAGCCCAATTGAGAAGAATCCACAAAAACCTTCTACATTAGATCAATTAATTCTAATTCACATTTGTAGAATTTTTCTACAAATCAGCTAGCTCTGATACCATGTAGAAATTTCACCTGTACATCAAACTGATATATGCAATGTCCTAAAGCATAATACTTGATCTAGTTCTACAAAACATTAAGCAAAAGCAAAATTGATTTCATGAGCTTCATCAAGCATAAACACATATAACTGATCAAGAGAAATAATCACACATAACACAATATATATCACTAGGGAAAGCACCAGCATAAAACCCCAACATTGTATTATCAATCAAGTGGAAAACCTCTTCTGTCTACAAAAAATATCAGCTCAAAAGCTATCCTGTACTTCCTGCAATCAAAAGATGAAAATCATGGACTACCTAGGCCTCAATATATAGGCTGAAAGTTTTCCTAATCATACATGTTATCACCTCAAGTCCAACTACGTAGTCATAGAAGAAAATAGATTCCTTCCTCATGCAAGGAATACTTACTAGAAATATCTTAACATCTGATAGTACATTGTCCCTCATCTGATCTCAACTGGGTCTTTGTCTGAACTGCCATGCATCAGTTATTCATGAGAGAATACTCAGTTACCTGAAAATAATAGTTTTCACATGCATGCAAGCATTAACAAACTATATTTCATTATTTTAACAACTTGTTAAAATAATCCAACTAGACTTGACTAAGTTAAACTAAGTCAATTGATCCTCTCAATATAAAACTGAACCTTATCTTCTTTAATCAAAGGATAAATTCCTAAATCAAGAGAGAAAATAATTGCATGATCTCACAAAGACTTCAAGTTTAATTTTCCATAACTAATTAACTCATGGAGATTAATTAATTAATATTTTAAACTGCTGGTAAGACCAAATTCGTTTTTACTTCCTATAGTTAGACCAAGGACTGCTAAAAATAGGAAGGGACTTCTATTCTGAAGATATACTGTTGTATTGCATGCCTCACAGCCTTGGTCATGTAACATCAATCGAGTTGTGCCCACAATAGATCTATTCTTCCTTTCGGCCACCCCATTCTGTTGTGGGTTATGAGGTGCCGTGAGTTCCCGTTTAATTCCTTCTGAAGCACAGAAGTCCTTAAACTACTGGGAAATATACTCTCCACTATTATCACTCCGCAAGGCCTTTATCTTCCTCCCTGATTCTTTCTCTACCAAAGCTTTGAACTCACAAAACTTCAAGAAGGATTGATCCTTCTTTTGCA